>JABAJU010000104.1:0-77435 GCA_018220975.1 Tephrocybe sp. 9980TJB
TTTTTTTTTTTTTTTTTTTTTTTTTTTTTTTTTTTTTTTTTTTTTTTTTTTTTTTTTTTTTTTTTTTTTTTTTTTCACAACACCCCCTCCCCCTGGTATGCGATAGCGAACGACTCAAGATGCTCGCTACATCTTTGCTCGGGCCCGCCCTACTTGAGCAGAAACCCGCGTTCTGGCCAACCTCAGCAGATTGGAATGGAATGCTAACGCCGACTTTCGACTTTACGAAATCCGTAGTAACCTCAAGAGCCTATCCCCGGCGTACCTTCCCCTCCTTATCCCCTTGCGGTTGGCGACGCATATTAGGATGTGAAGACAGTAAGCGGGGACAAACACTAGTGTTGGCTGTCGATCTGACCGCCCCATTTACCTAGTCTTAGGATTCGGACGTCTCCGTCCCGCCCTGCTCAGGGTTTTGTACTTCACGCTTCGACGCCATCTAGGCCCTTTGTTTTTATTTCTGCCATGAATGTTTTACCTTTCTTTATTAGCGCACCCTTCATCACCCTTTTCCCTTTCCGACCTCCCTCCGAGCCCTCCTCTCCACCACCTCCGAGTCTGACTTGTGCCGTGGATGCTTCCTGTGGACGCCCGGAAAGCATTCATGGGCTACCCCCTGGACTGGATTGGATTTGAAGTCGAGTGCTGCGCTCTCTGTGGATTGCTCCGTCTGGGATAGCCCCCAATTCTCGTTAGGCGTTGCAACCGTCTTCGGACTCGAACTCCAACTCATCTTCTCATCCCGCCCGCCCCGAGCTAAATCTGTATGAATGGATCTTGAACGTTTCTTTAGTCTGAGCCTGCATATACCTGGATATGGATAGAAGAATGGATCTTTATGGAATCATCTCAAGAGAAGACGAATATATTAGCTGTGTACATCCTATGACTGCGTGGACTGTGTTTCGAAGGACTGTACGATACGGCTGCGAATGATTTTCTACGGGATTTGGACTTGTAATACACAATATACAATATTGGCTTCTTGGCTTGTTTCTTATTGGACTGGGCTTGATTCGACTTGCGATAATTATCTTTATTCTTATTTATCTTTGCCTTGATTATGTTTGCTCTCACATAATAGCATTTGCTGGTGCACATTATAATTGCAGCTTGAGACCGGTAATTCACACTTCAATGCAAACTTTAAACGCTCAGCGTTCAGCATTTACAAGGTGGCTCTGAAGTGTTGTACTACTTTAGTTGCAAGGCGCAGCCTTACACTACCATCGTCCACGGGGCACCAAAACACCAGCCAGCTCTCCTGTATCCAACGAATCAACGAAATGGAGTCACAACTGCATACTTTCGTTTGTAACGAATGGTTTGATATCGACTTGTTGATGAACGAGAGAAACCTTCAGGTACTGGGACTCTACCGTTGGAATGTGGACTTGAGCGGTCCATTTATTCAGTTCCTGCAGCATATAAACCGAGAGTCCATCGTGAACCTTCTCATATTCTCTGTGGGCGATATAATGTGGCCCAATCACCCATACATGCAGATTGAACTTTTCCCGGGATTTCAAAGCGTTGGAACAATGGAGGGCGTACTTCCTCGGGTCTAGTGATTTGCTGGCTTGGGCTTGAGGGCGCAGGCTGAGCCAAGCCGGGCCGTGCATAGGGCTTGAGAGGGCTTGTGGCGCGGCCTTGGATTTTGGAAAGCCCAAGCCTTGGGCCTGGGCCGCGGCTTCACAGCCACTGATGTCACATAGTTGGTTTGGCAGCTAGAGTGCTTAGCACTTGAACATAGCTGTATCACCACCACATTCCTCATCTTTATATCTCCTGTGCTGCTATAAAATCTTTTGTTTTTTTTCTTCTTGTACCTTTTTCCTTGCAAAATATCGATGTTTTTGGTCTTTTATTCCTGTACCAATTGCACATCCTTTCCAGACCAACTTTCTTTCATCAGGATTTTTGTCTTTTGGAGCTCATCAGGTGTGAAGACATTTTCCCCTTATTATTGTAGCTTTAAACTGTGTAGGACATATCAAGATCAAGAAACATATAGGTTCAAATAGTAAAAAAAATTCCATCTACATCTTATTAAATCATGTCTGAACAATGGCCTCGCAATCCATTGTAGGAATTATTGAGTTAGCGAGCGTGTACGCGCTCAGTCTTATGACTTATGTAGGTACCTGACTGCTGCTTCACTTATATATCCTGTAACTGTAATTACAAACAACTTCGTTCGTTTGAACCAAAACCTTCCCCGCTCCCCCCGTAAGGTTTATTCAACATCCATCTAGCTGCCTTTCAGACAAGTGTGACTACTTCACCATCTGTGCATAATCAGTTTCGAGCAAACATGCATTTTCCGGGGCAGGGATTACAATTAGCAAGTGCCGAACTTGCTTGAAAGGTGATGTTGTTAAAGCACGCAATTTCTGAAGTGTTCCTTGCACTCAGAGCTTCTTTTTCGAGAGTTGGGGCCATTGTAATCAGTAGAACAGGAGCTACAGATTCAAGAAGATGATGACAAGAGATGATGACAATGTTTATTAGAAGAATATTGAGGATCCAAAGGCATGGAATACTTTAATTGATGATGAGTCTGACGACACGATGAATTGTGGATACAAAATGATGTAGTAATAATGACTATACTACAATATTACACAGAAAGCTGCAGCCTGAGCCCAAGCCCAGCTCAGGCTGGCAACGCAAAATGGCTTAGGGACCTCTTTGTATTGCCTGCACCTATTTTAGAAAGATGCCTTCTTCATTTCTCTCTCTTTGATCCCAAGGTCAAGATGCTGTTTCCAAGATCAAGATGCACTTCTCAAGACCAACATGACCAAGACAAACTGGAGATTATGAGCGTGAGAAGGGGGTGAGAGTTATGGTTCATTCTTCTAGTGATGTTGGGAGAAGGATTATTTAGAGTACTAGAGCACTCTCACGGGGAGTATCATCAATCCCATGTATAGTTGCCTTCACGCACATGAGATAGGGTCCACTCCATGCTTAGGACTTGGAGTGTTCCTTGACATAGCCAACTATGTGGGTGGCGATGCTTATGTTCATCAAAACCAGGCTATTAGGCCATTCTGTAAGTGTCAATGTTCACGATACATTCTTATCCTGAATTGAGCCCGAGACCCTGACTGCAGTGACAAGGCCCTCTCTTTTGTTGTCAACTCATGAAATTTATTGACATGCAAGGACAAAGCCGCCCAACCACCTTTGAATAAGGACTTTTGAGCTTCATGTCGACTCAAATTGAAATAAGGTCGCGTAGATAATCATAATGATACGAATCATGGAATAACGTTATGTGACTTGAGGTGACTTGATGCGGAACCGTATTTGTCAATTGATCTCTGTTGACTAACTTGGTCATGCTGAGCTCACATGGAGTCAGACGACTTGCCTGGAGCACTATTATAAGGAGCGTCTCTACATAAGACATCCATAATGACTTCGTCAGTTTCCACCGCTGCCTCTCATCAGACCGTCTCTCTCCCCGATATCCCTGAGCTCTATGATCCCAACTTCCTTGATCGTCTTGTTCCTGTTGCTCAAGGAAAGCCTACTGTAAGGTTAGGTTCTGAAACATTTACTGAGACACCCAAGAATGCGATGATGGAGGCTTTGAAGGGCGCATCTCACCAGACTTTGACTGAAAACCTTGCGCCGACATATAATTCGACGCTGTCCGCAACGCTTGACGCGTTCCAGAGCCTTTCGAGCGCACACTGCCCCCCATCATTCAACAAGTATCTCGCAGATGCGTGGACCGAGGATCCTCAGCTCACGCTTCGTATCATCTGGAATATTCGTAGCATTCACAATGGCAAGGGCGATAAGGAGTTGTTCTACAAGTGAGTCTGAATTATATACGCGAACTATATATCGTACTAATGGTTTTGCGCTCAGGGCATTTGGTTGGCTATACGAAAACCATCCTCGAACTGCCATCTGCAACCTCCCTCAACTTGTCGAACCAGTCTGCACGGCCCCAAAGAAGAAGGAAGGCATGGCCCATGGGTACTGGAAGGACTTGTTGAATATTATTGCCCTTGCTACTGTTGATGAACTTGGCTTCATCACTGGCCGGTCCAAATTCCTTCACGCATTTCGTGAGCCATACCAATACGGTCGTCGCAAGCATCAAGGTACCGAAGCAAAGCCCCTCGTCAACGATGCAGAGAACAAAAAGAAGGCTCAGGAGAAGCGCACTGAACTTCATACGAAACGTTATGCAAACCTAGTTAAGAAGCTCACACAGCCCAAGTTCAGAGCGCTCTTCATTGCAGTTGCTCGACTCTTTGCGGACCATCTTGCTCGTGATCTTCGCATCTTCGAGGAGCTTGAAACACTTGGCCCCGACGCGAACCGAAAGCGTGGTGACCTCCTCAGGCAGATGTCTTTGGCGGCGAAGTGGGCTCCGACTCCGCGGGGATCTCACGATCGTCATACCAACATCGCTACAGCCATTGCTCTCCTCCTTCGTCATTCCCAGACTCCCTCTGCGTACCCTTCTGCGCTCAACAAGCCTCTAGCGCCTCAAGATTCGGCCCTCATTCTGCGCTCGTACTTCCAACGATGGGTCCTGACACGGCTTCGCTCAACTCTGGCCGTTGCAGAGCCTCTCATGTCCTCTAACCGTTGGAACGAAATAAAGTATAACCGCGTTCCATCAGTTTGCATGAAGAACAACATGGAGCGCTTCTTTGTCCATGATCGCGTGAGGTTCCAGGCGTACCTCACATCTGTCGAGAAGGGAACGAAGAAGATCAGTGGCGCTACACTATTCCCGCACGAGCTCATCGCAGAGATTATCAAACTGGGATACCCCGTTGAGGTGGAGGAGGGACACGAGTTCAAGGACCTCAAGGAGCTTAAACAAAGCTTAAACGCGACGAAGATCCGTACGGTAGAGGCGCAGTGGAAGGCTCTAATTGACCGTCTACGTGAATCAGGCTCACTCGATAATGCACTTGCCATATGCGACGTGTCGGGATCGATGGGATACATTTGGAGCGCCGTTAAACAGCGTAAGGGGATACGACACAGAGCATCACCAATTCTCCCCGCCATCTCTCTCTCCCTCGTCCTTGCATCCCTCGCCAAACCACCTTTCAATGGCGGATTCGTCACATTCTCTGAACGTCCTCAGTTTGTGCAGCTCGATCTGACAAAGAAGCTGCATGGCACGGTCCTCAGCATGGTTGAAGCCGACTGGGGAATGAACACGGACCTAAACGCTGTCTTCCTCAAACTCCTGCTCCCGCTTGCGGTGAAGAACAAGATTCCGAAGGAGGAGATGATCAAACGACTATTTGTATTTTCGGATATGCAGTTTGATTCCTGTAGCGAGGTGTGCAAGGATCCTGCGAACTGGAAGACGAACCATGATGTGATTGAGGAGGCGTATAAAGCTGCGGGGTATGATATGCCGCAGATTGTGTATTGGGACCTGGCAAGTTATGGGACAGTGGAGGTGCAGAGCGACCGAGAGGGTGTGGCACTGATGAATGGGTTCTCGCCGGCGATGTTGAAGGTGTTCATGGGAGAGAATGAGGTGGAAGAGTGGGAAGAGGTCGGAGAGGATGGCGAGAGTAAGACGGTGAAAGTGAAGGAGCAGTTTAATCCGCTCAGTGTGATGAAGAAGGCGCTTATGGTGAAGAGCTTCGATGGGTTGGTTGTTATTGACTGAGTATGTTAAAAGTATATGTACCTTGTATTTTTATTGTACAATTGTTCCAACTATACCTGTAATGTAATACATTCTCCTTAGATGCTTCACTGACTACAAGGATTGAGAATCGCCATCGCCACTTGATTGCCGCGACGCCAGCAGCACACACACTCTTCAAACATTGTCCGCATGACCTCTTGTGACACAGCCACCGACCGCCACTTTTGTATCCGACCGCCACTTTTGTACACTGCCACTGCCTCCGAGTCTGCTATGATTCCCCCTATGATTGTGATAATGCTACCAAGCTGTGCATCTTTAACTTCTTTTATCCTGTATTGATCCTTCCAGAAAATTATCAGTTCAATCTGGGATGGTTCACCTCGTAGAACAAACAGCATTTGTGGGTAAAGCCACAGCTTTTCCCACTCGTGATCCATTCATTTCTATGGGAGCAAGTCAACAAGGCCATGCGACGTCTTGACCTTGTGTGCTTATATATCCCAGTCGAGAGTCCCTGAGGCTGCACACTGGCATACCCTCGCGCATACTCATCCTCCGATCCTCTTCTTTTGGAATGTTTACACAATATCAACCATACGCTCAATATCACCGGAAACTCACATGCCGGAGCGAATGGATATCCGACGCTTCTTCAAACTCAAACCCACCTTTTCCTAATGAAGTCGAACGGCCTATATCGACCCGTCTTACCGGCACCGGCTTTTACTCGACTTTCCACTTCACGTCGTTCGAGCCTAATATCCTTAATTGCATGTGCATTGGCCCATATGGCTGGCAATGCTCTATCATCACATCTTGCCGTGTGAAGACGCAAACAGTATTTTACGATCAAGCCAGCCATGCGTTTGCTGCGATCGAGTGGGGGCCTGGGAAACCATACATTGGTGTTCGCGATGTCGTTTCAAAGCAGAGAACGTCGCGTTGGCTGAGGTTTCCTATGTATGAAAGGTAAGACCATCTTTCTGACGATATCCTGGTCTGGTCCTAACGATGCAGCGCAACTCTTAGATGTATGACAATGGAAGTACGTGGTGGTGTGTATACTTGGATACCCATGGGAAGTTCTATACGGGTATGTTGTTTTAAATA
This sequence comes from Tephrocybe sp. 9980TJB, assembly GCA_018220975.1. NCBI lineage: Eukaryota > Fungi > Basidiomycota > Agaricomycetes > Agaricales > Lyophyllaceae > Tephrocybe > Tephrocybe sp. 9980TJB. The sequence goes on from JABAJU010000104.1 coordinate 6,764, forward strand.
CTTTGACGTTTGAGCACGCAATCTTGACCACGTTATTAGCTTTTCACGACACAAAACAGAAAACCAGTTCTCCTGGTGACCATTGACCAAGCATATGGCGCTGTCAATCTTGTGATTACGGAGCAAGCGATAAATGCGAACCTTTTAGAAACCTCAATTGTCATAGCTGTGCTATTATTTTCGGGGCGGGATTTTGCATAATCATCATCTTCAACGGATAAATTCTTCTAGTACGGTATCATAGTCGATATACCCAAATTTACTGGTACTGCGTGTAATTAACTATTTAGTATTTATTTTTCTGCGAGACTTCATTTCTAGTGCACATCAATCGGAAAGCAGCATTGTCGAGAGAGGTATTCCTTGCTCATCGACCCTTGGTTGTCTTCCAGTGGAAAGAGTTTACCCAACTTGGCCTAGCATGCACCCTTCGCATCCAAAGGCTTGCTGGCAAACAAGTCCCATCGCTTTTTGGCTGCCAGCGAAGTAATCAGGATATGAAATAATGTCGTAATCCAAGTCAAAACTTGCCCTCCCTCTGCTTTTCTTCTGCCTGAATTTTTTCCTTGGCAAGGTTTGTTGTATCTATTCTGACTAAAACGTATAAAATTACACCTGAATCTGACTGTGGCGATTTTTCACCGAGCCCTAATTCAAGTATAGGGCGGCTCATCTACTTCCTATTAGGCTAGCGCGGAGTCTAGCAATGGAGCAAGTTATCAAACGAATTTCCGATCAAAGGCTAAAAGAAGTCCATACTAACGATGGTAGGCGACTCGGACGCTGATCAAAGCATTCAGCAATGGCGGCAAGAATAGGGGGGTAAACTTGGCCTTTGGTTGAGGTCAAACTTATCAAACCAGTCTCCTTGTCCCACTTGACATCGTCGAACTTGGTGTTAACATGGTCCGTAGAGCCGCCACCTCCACTAGCAGAGACATGGAATTCGAAAATACTCAGCGAGCCACCTGTGGTCATGACCTTGTATCAAATTTTATGAATTTCTTCCCTCATGCTCGATGCAAATTCGACTTCCAGTTTGACATCATAAGGGAAGAGACACGACGCGGATGTACTTGGAGCTGAGAACATCTGGAGCATTCGGAAGACGATTGGGGAATAAAACCTTGATATTTTCAACATCCCTATAATAAGGTTCTTGTTATCCTAGTCTGATTCAAAATCGACAGAATATTTCACCAGTCACCCGGTCGTATGTCGAATTTCTGGATGCCAATTATAGCGAGCGAAAGATTGATATCGTTCTCTCGACCTTTGGTCTTCAAAATGCGCTCTTCCTTCTTGTTGTCGTAATAAACCTCTGCATGGAAGAATGGCCAGACACCGCCTCCACCCTTAACTTCGTGGAAACCGTGATTCTCCCACTTTATACCCTCTCTCTTCTTGATATCGATATAAATGACCTGATCTCGCTTGCACCGTGTGACGAGTCAGAGATGCATGCCTTCACCGTACTGTCATAGGTTGCGATACTGTATGCTGGAACGCAAATGACCGACAACATAATTGCTACTGGTGGAGGTAGGACTCCGCTATTGGCGTAATTGATTGCACTGGTGATCAGGTCTTCATTATCAACCAAGCCATCCATGTTATAACTGAGGCCATGCATTGGGGTCAAATATGGCCTCGAGGATTTCATCAGGTACTCATCGGGCAGTGGGTTGGTACCTAGCGCGTTTGCGATGTTATCCATGCACACCGAGAGAGTAGTCCCTTCAGACCCATGGTAAGCTTGCATTACTTGGTAGAGCTCGGTTTGCGCTAGGATTGTCGGCGTTCTGAAGAGCATCATTAAACTTGTAAATGAGATAGTTGGTCATTTGTGGATAAATGAGATCGCCAGCGGCCATTCCGCGTTGAGTAACTGGAATGGTGAGAATGACGAAATGATCGCCAACATCTATCTGGAATTTGGTCTTGATAGCATTTGCATATGCACGCGCAAAGATAGAGTCGCAGTCAGAGATAGAAGTGTTATCGCCCATGTTGAATTCCAGGTTGTGCTTTAAAGTAGTGAGAGACGCGGTATGAAACTAACTTTGATGCGCGAGGGAGCGAGCTCTTATATTCCCCCAGGTCGACTTCCAATGGAAATCCATGTCTTGCACTAGGTAGATCGACTCTTGATAAGTATAATTATTTCGAGGAATTTACCGGGCTGCTGTAAATCAGCGTGTAAGTAAAATTATTCACAGAAACGTAAATCATTTCGAATAAGTACTCACCTCTCTCTTCAATTTAACCCATGACAATCTGGAATGATCATTCTTATGTCTAGGGCTTGAGAACAGTTCCTCTTTCTTTCTATTAGATCCATTTCTATCAGAAGGGCCTCAAACGATGGTCAGGTGTATTGCTGCATGCTGACGAACAGTTTTGTTTTAGACTCTAAGCCCTATTCCATTTTAGATGCATTGTAAGTATTGCGATGGAATTGGTAAGGGATATCATGGCTGTTTAACTGAGGCGGGCCCAAAAATGACGAAGGCGAGGCAAGGGTGGAAGTGAATAGGCAGGTGACGATATGGTAGCGGTGAAGTGAATTCCATAGTGATGATGATGTTCGATTAAATGAGTAGTCACACAGGGTGATTTCGTGAAGAGCGAAGGATGGAGAGTGTTATTTTAAATTTCGTTGTGACTGTAGTCAAATCATACCACAAACGGGCTCCGCACCATCAAATTATGTATATTATAGGTGTGCACTCTGAACAGTGTACAGAAAGTGTTCACTGTATCGCGCGTCACACCCAGTGAACATTTGAACACTCAGTCGAAACACTACACCATGGACCAAAATGTCGTACGACGCCATCGCATCGCTAAAGTTCCACCATTTCGCGATTGTCTTAGCTGTGCTATTACTTCTAGGGCGTTGAGACTGTGCATGACCATCGTCGTCCACAGATAAATTATCCTAGTACGGTGTTATAGCTAAAATTGCGGGTACTGTATAATGAACTATTTAGTATATTTATTTTTCTGTGAGATTTCACCTTGAATACGAGTGCATCGATCGCATACTTGTAACATCTGGTGTGTTGAGAGGTATTTCTCATCCATCGATCCTTAGTTGTCTTCCAATGGAAAGAGTTCACCCATCTTGTGCCACACATCCTTCACATCTTGCAGCCTGCCGTAAATCGAGCTAAATCGCTTCTCCGCTGCCAGTCAAAATCAATCAAAATATGAAATGACATCGCAATCCAAGTCAGGACTTGCCTTCCCTCAGTCTTTGTTCTGCCTGAATAATTTCTATAGCAAGTTTTCCTGCTGTTTCAACATCATGAGGAACTTCTTCATCACGCAAATCGATGGCCTACTTCGACTTTTCCATTTTGCCTTATCCTTTCTAACTGAAGGAAGAATTACACTTAGATCTGGGTGTGGAAAGATTAGGACCTTCGCTGTTGCTCTACTTCGATCCTTGCTTTCTTTTCGTTATAAACATGGCCATTCACTAGAAAATGACGATAGGTTCGTGAAATAGATGTTCTGCCGCACAGCAAAGTGTATTGACCCACACTAGTCAATCTGTACTTTCAGCTCGGTTTCGCTACTTGGATCGCTTTTAACACTTATACCTGTGACAATCTGTGACCAAGGTAATTCAACAGAGCTGCGGCAAACTTGTAGTACGTTGAAGTTGACTGAGAGTGAAGTGACAAGACAAGACAAGACAAGATACTGTCACAAACAAAGATTATACGTGGCAGACGTATTGTTGCAAATGTTGTAGTACAAAAGCAACACCCAAAAAATAGGATCTATAACAAAGCGAAGTCCAATCAACATATCCAAAAAAATAACGATATAAGTAAATAACTTGTCTATGATCGTCCCAAGCGTAATGCAGATAACCGTTTCCTAAGTTTAGTTGTCAAATTCACCTTCACATCTTCAGAGACAGCAGATGAAGCCATAGACGTCCTCGATAGAGAACGCGATGACGAGTCGGCTTCCCGATTCCTGCCGCTCTTCTCAGAAAGCTCGATTCCACTTCGTGAGGAGAGTGCCTCTGGGATGCAGAACAACCCGCCTGGCTGGCGCTGTGAGTGTGACCTTTCCAGGCACGGGGGTTTGCGATCATGTCGTTTCGACGGTGAGAATGACGGAACCTCCAGGAAAGACGATGAGTGTCTGGACGGCGGAAGCTTGGTCGTTGGGGATTGTCGGGGTCCGACGTCTGAAAAACGTGCGGGGGAAGGGTCCGTAATGAGAGGTTTCGATATGTTGATATCAAGGTTGTAGTCAAAGCGTGAGAAGAGGTCCAGGGCGTAGTCCGGCAACGGTAGGTCGATGTCCTCAGGGGTATATTCCACATTCAACATCCTCGTGTTCAAATATATGGTGGCCATGCCATTCTCATCGTCGGGTTCGGGCTCTGTTTTTTCAGAGATTGTGTAAGGCGTTGGAAGGCTGGTGGCGGTAGTAAGGGGAGTCGGCAAATAAGACTCGGTAGTGAAGCTGGAGACGTAAGATGTTCCTGACGTTTCAGTTGACTGATCTGCTTCGAACGAGTCGCCTTCAGATACAAGATGGAGGGGTGGAGGTAGGGAGGGTGTATTCAAAGATGTCTTTGAGGTCCGGCGTGGCCGTCGCGTCCAGCCGTCGAATGACAATGGCCTCAAAGGTTGGAAAGACGTGCGAGAGAGAGATGAAGTAGACCGCAACCGCATGGGCGATACCCTGTCAAGGGTTCTTCGCTTTTGCGGTCGCTCGCAGAGGACTGAAGTGGCTCTGCGGACGAGGACGGGGGGTCGTTCGGCGGAGGCATCCAAAAATTTCATTAGATTTCGGCGACGCCTCTCTTTGTCTTTCATATTGCCGTCCCCGATATGATCCACATCAAGTGAAGAAGTATCATTGAGAATCTTGAGCTGGTCCTGCAGAACTTTCGTCTCCTTGTCGACGGCACTTTGCCTGTGCTCCTGGAACCACCGCTCTCGTTTCAGCGATTCGTAGGTCTCCGGTTCCACGTCTCGATCTGCCAGAAGTTCTCGTAGTTTCTCCGCGCGTTCGCGAGCATCCTGAGCATGAGCACCTAACATTAGAGTTGCCTCCTTTAATCCTTGAATCTTCAACTCGAGCGGCGACCTTTCTGTTTGACATTTCTCGAATTGTTTTGCAAGCTCTGCTTCCGCAATGGCATATCGCTGTGTCCGTCGCCGCTCCGTTGTTAGGGTGGTACTAGGGGTTTCGTGAATTAGTACTACACAAAATTGCTTGGTCTTTTCGACACACCTGCCACTCGTTGAGCCTTGAGCCATCATTGTTGTTGAATTAGTGAGAACCTAAAGACGGATATAGGTCAAAAGTCAGAAAGGTGACTGAATAATGCGGACCTGAAGAGGCTTTGCTTTCCTAAAGTCCTTTGCGGGATTTGTGCAGTCCACCAAATTATTAAGTGAGCGTTGGGTGGCGGTTGAATAGCAATCCATGGCACATAATAGGGTCCCCGATACGTGTCAGGTATATATAGGTATTGGGCTCTGCAAGCCGTCCGATAGCATTCCTGGTGCCCTAGGAAACTTGGAACCTGAACAAAAGAATTCGAACCCCCTCGGCGTAAGCGCGCCATGTTCCGTTATAGAAGCTGCAGCCAAATAAAGCAAAATACAACGGCTACGCAGCAATGTTTGGCAATCACGACATTGACGACTGCCACACAACGACGACGAGCTTGGACAGAATCATGTCACTTGTACTTACAACCAACAGCAAGTTCACTCACCAGAAAGTCGGCTTACTAACCTCGCATGTAGTGCCTTCGGATAGCAAAGAATGATACAACAAAGCAGTTGTTTAGCTAGATTCTAGAAGAGTGGGGATGCCTCGAATGTTTGATGTAAATGGCTCTAAGACATGGTGTAGGTTATGCACGAAAGTGAGTAACAACTCGTTCTTTGGAAGATGAACCAAAGCCTTTCAGTGGAACAAGTTAGGAATCTTACCTCCGAATTCTTAGTTCAATTGGGATCTTGGAGATGCTAAAGAAGCTCATTATTTACCTGCTCATAGCGTCTCCAATATCAAGCTTTTAGCATCTCACAGCGGTTTACTAATTTTTAAACCGTCGCCTAATATCAGATAATTGTCAAACTGCGATGCGAAGTGACATCTGACAACGACAATGCTCACTGTATTGTTGCTTTTCGCTTCATCGACCTCACATGATGGGTGTTGATGAGTGGGAGCGCTGCTTGTACTGGCCTCACAGTTTCGAAACAAATCGATTGCGATACGCTGAACCAACCATTCATCAACCATACTTGTTTACCACTTTCTGAAACCAATTTCCACTCGATTTGTAGAGGGCTTCTAACAGCAATACGCGCGGCGCCCATATAGAAGCATTTCCCCCGTCGCGCTCATCGCTTGCGAATGTCGAAACTAGCCATACGCAGCTTTGCTTCACTAGCTGCCGAATTGAACATAACGTCCTTGATCATATGAATGACAAGACTAGCCTGAAATGTTGATAACACATGGTTTTTAACGCCCATATCCAAAATCGTACGAGCGAAGAAAGCGTTGGAGCTCTCAAATGACCTCGGAGACACACGGTATGCGACCTTACGATGACCTAAAATTATTTCTGATCATCCTTTCAACCTGGGCATGCCTTGCTTTACGACTAACTTGGGGCTGGAATGAGTTTATAAACCCTCAGACTGGTACTTATTATTCTCAGGAAATCTCCTACCACCTCATCCTCTTGAGCCATGGCCTTTACGAACAAGTTCTTTGCCTTTGTTTACTTCTCTTTGACTTATGCGTCGGTTTCCGATGCGACTACGACCCACTCTACCCACCGCACGCGTGCCGTAGGTAGTTCCGGCTTCCAAGTTGAGGTTTATCATCCTCAGACCAACTTTGAGGTATGTGGTAAACGTTAGATTACATCTTTCACTATTGATTAACGACTAGTCCAGACCTTTGGTGCCGGTCTGGAACAGCCCGAAACCTTCTCTCGGCTAGAGCACTACGACGCTACGATCTCGTTTATGAAATCCCACCTCGGCGTGGATGACAGCAGCATCGCGTTCAAGTCTGGATATACGGCCGAAACTGCCAGAGTCGCATATGTTGCGCAGGCGCATGTCAGTGTTTCTAGAGTGCCTCTGCCAATGATGTCCGTGCTAAATAATTAATAACCACAGGAGGGTGTGCCCTATGTAAATGCCGTTGCAAATATTGCCTCCAAAGACAATAAGATTCTTTCCATTGGGTCTTCTTTTGTCAATATTAGTAAGGTCTCATCGCCCCGTTTTCTATGTAGTTTACCTAAGAGATTTGCAGGCAACATTGCACCCTCTACCCCATCAGTTACTGTGGAGTCCGTCATCCAGGCAGCTGAGGAGGCTCTAAGTGGTACATACAATGGCCATCCGACTACGCTGGAATACCTCGTTCAACATGACAATTCCGTCGCTTTGACGCACGTTATCCAGATTCAGAACAATGCAACTGGCACATGGTATGAGGCGTATATGGACGCTCATAGTGGAGAGCTACTCTCTGTAACTGATTTTGTTGCGGATGCCGCTGTAGGCCCTTCATATTTTCCTTTTGTCCGCCCTACTTATCTTGATTCGCCCTTAGTACAAGGCCCTGCCCATCACTAACCAAGCCTTACCAGATGGCCTACAATATGTCGTTAACCCACAGGATACTGTGTCTTCTCCGTACGGCTGGCACTCCGATGGAACGACTACAACAAACTCTACATCGTAGGTCAAGCTCTCACCTTGCGAATCATGCATGAATGTGAAATTTTCCGCAGAGGAAACAATGTCGCCGCATACAAAATAGTCGGGAACCAGATGCTACCAGCGCTGGCGAGCGCTCAGGGCTTGGTTTTCAATTACACTTACGATCCGACGATTCAACCCACTCAAGGCTACAATCCTGCTGCCTCTATAACGAATGCATTCTACGTGATCAACACGGTCCATGACTTTACTTACCGCTATGGCTTCACCGAAGCATCTTTCAACTTCCAGGGCAGTAACTTTGGTAAAGGCGGACAGTCGAATGATCGCGTTTTGATTTCTGTCCAAGACCCTTCTGGAGTGAATAATGCTAACTTCGCCACCCCTCCTGAGTGCGTCCCGTTCTTGTTCTAGTTTTGCGCGAGAGAGTGTTTGTAACCAATTTGCTTTCCTAGTGGGCAACCTGGCGTGTGCAGAATGTAAGTGAAGAGCATATCACTATATGAATTTCTTTTTCCTCAATTCTATTACTGATCCTGTCGTCTAGGTACCTGTTCAACCAAACAACTGTGAGTACTGGCTCGTTTGCTTGATCCTTTATTAAAGTTCTAATCTTTCTGGTAGATTTGGCGCGATGGCTCTATGGAGAATGATATCGTCACACACGAGATGACTCATGGAATCACTAATCGGATGACCGGTGGTGGTACCGCACGATGCCTACAGACCCTCGAGGCTAGTGGTCTGGGTGAAGGCTGGTCAGACGCTATGGCTGAGTACGCATGCAAGTCTTTCCTGCTATCCTCTGACTCAGTCCGTGAAGATGGTCAGAGCAAAAATCGGCAACTATCAACGATTACAGAGTTGCACAATACGTTCTTAACAAACCCGGTGGCATTCGCAAATACCCCTACTCCACCAATCCGTCCGTTGCCTTATCGTGTTCTTTACTAGGAGCTAAACTTTCAACAGGGCTACCAATCCATTGACTTATGCCAGCCTTTATGGTATGTCAAAGGAACACGGTACGTCCCAAGATTCTCCTATCGTTCATTGTATGATAAAACCTTGCACAAGATATTGGCGAAGTATGGGCCAACATTTTGCACAACGTGTACGCGGCCCTTGTTGTAAAATATGGTTTCAATACCGCGGCCCGTACCACCCCCAATGGCACAGAGGGAAATGTCGTGTTCCTTCACCTCTTCCTCGACGCCCTTGCCTTACAACCTTGTAACCCTACATGTAAGAAGGATAGACAGACAGACTTCCTTAACATGCCGCTGACTAGGACATTTTCTAGTCCTTAATGCCCGTGATGCTTGGATTCAGGCAGATGTCAACCGATACAAGGGGGTAAACTCGTGCCTTCTTTGGAAGACGTTTGCGAGTCGCGGCATGGGGGTCAATGCTTACAATTATAAGGATGACAGCGCGGTGCCGCCTGCCTGTCGCTGAACGCAAGTCGCGCTTTGTATTGTTTTATGTTTTACGTTTTGGCATGAAATTCAAATGCTTATCGTTTCTCACTTCTTTTTAACTTGTGTACCCTACGCCAGCAGCATGAGGCTTACTTGAGCCAGGAATAGCACGTAAAGTACCAATGGCTTAATAAGTGGGGTCATTGCAAAACTAACGAAATTAAAAATTCAAGCATGGTCTTGCAAGTAGTGACAGCCTAGTGATAGCGCGATATTGTCATCCCTGGAATTTGCAAATACATAAATAAGTGAACGAGAGCACATCGGACCAGTGCCAGATTTGCGCTCTGACGCGGCACTGTCGGCGCCCAACCAGCGCCCAAATTATTCCTAGACATTGATCTCATTTTCCTTCTTCGCTTCCCTAACCTCCGTCATGGCAAAGGATGTTGTGAAAGTGTTGATTGAGGGTGTAAGCCGCACAACATGGTACGCTGAACAAATATACATGACATCCCAATCGTTTTGTGCAGCGCCTAACATCAATACTGCCAGCGATTGCAGAGAATCCTTTCGTCAATTGTAGGCTTGAAACGTCAACTTTCATTAATCATACAGGCTAGCCTGATATGGTCACCGATGTTTTTTTACGCGGATACTCATCAGTTAAGCCTAACAGGGCATATATAGTTATATAGACGATCTCAAAAATGACCAATTTGGAGGTCAGTACGTTAACTATAAAGTATCTTATACATAGCCTGATTTTCCTAACGGCAAAGGCGGTTTTTCCGGCAACTAATCCCCCTGAATCTCGCTGGTGCTTGTTCTCCTCGTCCTCCTAATCGCTATTACATCTCCTGGCAATGACCTTGTCGAACAAGTTCATTTCCTTTATCTTTCTATCTTTGACTTGTGCGTTGGTTTCCAATGCGACTACTACCCACTCTACCCATCGCACGCGCTCTGTGGGTAGTACCGGCTTCCAAGTTGATGTGTATCACCCCCAAACCAAGTTTGAGGTATTGGCCAACGTTAAATATGTCTTTGACTGCATTGATTAGTAACGACAGACGTTTGGCACCGGTTTAGAACAATCAAAAACATTCTCTCAGCTCTCGCTCTCCGACGCCACGATCTCGTTTCTGAAATCTCACCTTGGTGTGGATGACAGCGACATTGCATTCAAGACTGGGTATACCGGAGAAAGCGCCCAAGTTGCATATGTTGCACAAGCGCATGTTGGTGTTTCTACGTTACCTCGACTAACCATGCCCATACTAACTCTTTATACAGGAGGGTGTGCCTTTTGTAAATGCTGTAGCAAATATTGCCCTCAAGAACAACAGGATAGTTTCTTTAGGATCTTCTTTTGTCAACATTCGTAAAATTACCGTCTTCGTCTTCTTACGTCTTTTGCTGAGGAGTTTTCAGGAAATATTGCGCCATCTACCCCTTCAGTCTCTGCGGAGTCTGTCATCCATGCAGCTGAAGATGCTTTGGATGGTGTATACAACGGCCATCCAACCACGCTCGAATATATCGTTAAGAATGATGGTTCCGTTGCCTTAGTTCACGTTATCCAGATCCAGAATGACGCGACCGGTGCCTGGTATGAAGCGTATATGGACGCTCACACTGGGCAATTTCTCTCGGTGACTGACTTTGTTTCGCATGCCGCCGTAAGCTTCTATCTTTCCGCGTGAACCCCGGACTCACTTGCTCATCAGTACGAGGTCCTGCCCATCATCAAACAAGCCTTACCTGAGGGCTTAGAATATCTCATCAACCCGCAGGACATTGTATCTTCTCCATATGGCTGGCACTACTCTGACGGGACGGCTCAAACAAACTCTACTTCGTAAGCCAGTCTCTCAACTTTGCGAATTGCGTATTAATGCAAAATTCTGTGCAGCGGAAACAACGTTGTTGCCTATAAATCAGTTGAGAATCAGAAGGTGCCAGCTTTGGCGAGTGCTCCAAACTTAGTCTTCAACTACACTTACGATCCGACTATCCAACCAACTGAAGGCTACAATCCTTCTGCATCCATAACAAACGCATTTTACATCATTAACACAATCCATGACTTTTCTTATCGCTACGGCTTCACCGAAACGTCTTTCAACTTTCAGGACGACAACTTTGACCAGGGCGGTCAGGGAAATGATCACGTTTTAGTGTCTGTTCAGGACCCATCTGGAATGAACAATGCAAACTTCGCCACTCCTCCCGAGTGTGTTTTCTTCATATCGTTTGAGTAGCCGTTGCTTACCCATATGCCTATAGTGGGCAGTCTGGCATATGCAGGATGTAAGTCAGGAAAGAACTACTACCTTCTACTACTGATACTTGTATGTAGGTATCAATTCAACCACACATCTGTAAGTGTTCCCTCACTCGTTTTGAAAGACAATTCACAAACTAATGTTGTAGATTTGGCGTGACGGCGCCATGGATAATGATATCGTCACGCACGAAATGACGCATGGCATCACCAATCGAATGACGGGTGGTGGTACTGCACGATGCCTACAAAGCCTCGAGTCTAGTGGCCTGGGTGAAGGCTGGTCAGATGCTATAGCCGAGTACGTGTGGAATTCTCGCTGAATATGCTTGGACTCACCGTGTTTGTGAAGGTGGTCAGAGCAGAAGTCAGCAACTATCATGGATTTTACCACAGGAAGATACGTCCTTAATAATACCGCTGGTGCTCGCACATACCCTTATTCCACCAATCCGTGGGTTATTTTATTGCGTCCTTTCTCCCAGTTAAATCTTTCAACAGAACGACGAATCCACTGCGTTACTCTAGTGTTGCTGATCGGACAGAAGTGCACAGTACGTCCCATGGATTTTTACGTTGTTCATTGTGTGATAAAGTCCACAAGATATTGGTGAAGTCTGGGCGAACATTCTGCATAACGTCTACGCCGTCCTTGTTGGACAGTATGGATTCAACAATGCAGCCAAGACCACGCCCACCGGCACAGAGGGCAACGTTGTGTTCCTTCATCTCTTCATTGACGCCCTTGCCTTACAGCCGTGCAATCCTACATGTGAGATAGACAGTCAATTTCTATGTGCCGTTGACTCAATGTCTTTTAGTCCTTAATGCCCGCGATGCCTGGATTCAGGCAGATGTCAACCGATATAACGCGACAAACTTTTGTCTTCTTTGGAAGACATTCGCGAGCCGCGGCTTAGGAATGAACGCTGCTAATTATGTAGACGACAGTACGGTGCCACCTAACTGTGCCTGGTCATGAACCTCATATCTTCAAGCCAAAGGAACTTTATATACGTAGAAGTATTACATTTACTTATGCGGATCTAAATAATATGTTTCATCTTGAATATATCTGACGAAACCTTGAAGTTATCAACTATCATCGATGAGTCTTCTCGACTACATTGGTGTCCTAGTAATTGTCTAAACATTGTATGGTGTCATATTGATTGTTTCGCGCTTTGACCTCACATGTCGCCTTTTGCTCGAGCAACACCGCAACATCTAAACGAAGGTATAGTCCTATGCAAGTATCTAAAAGTCGCTAGGGAAATATGGCATGAATGGTATCATTAACGTCTATCGATTGCACTCCTCATAGAGCTCAATCACCAGAAACCGCTGGCCACAAAGTGAAAGAAGCTGCTGGTCAAAGAATGCTCTCGGAGTTGCAAGTCAATGTTGAGCTATGGCCGACAAATACCGAGCTACCCTGTGGCCTACATCCCCGACGATTTCTCGGCGTATCATGGACCCCTCTGTTTGGAGGTTGCCTCAGGAAGAAATACTAACTTTCGTACGCCCGGAAGATTTGAACACTTCTACGAAGTCGGACTCCGCCCGTCAATAACAATCTTTCTATCTTTCTTCTCCACCTGTTTTCACGCCAACACTGGACGAATTCATGTACAGCATGGAGTATTGTCGGGATGCTCCTACTGGCAGTCGCGAACTCATGCCAAGAACCAACGATCACAGATTCAAAGTCGTCGACAACTTCAGGAGAAAAACGCTCATTCCCCTGCACCTTCGCTAGTTGCAAACACGTTGCATACGGCAGAAGCGATTTGGAGAGACATTTATCAAGCACTCAGCGCAAAATGCCTGTCCGATGAACTGCGGGGCAATGTTTACCAGAGACGACTCTGCGAAGCGACATGGGAAACATTGTGGCCGTCCCTGGTGAATATAAGCGTCTTCTTTATGCATAGTGGGCACATATATATACCCTATAAATTTCTATATAGATAAACACCCCCAATTCACAATCTTCCACCTAATCATGCACCGTTTACCTTCTGTGAATTGTCAGACAAAGAGGGAAGTCCATTGGCTTCGAGGTCCGAGTCAATCTCATTTAGATGATTCATGAACTCTGCCTTCAGGTTGTCCCACATTTTCGGTTCGTGCTCTGCAGTAAACACGGTCAATATATAATTGCACAAATGGCAAAGGCTGACCATGAAGTTTCCCAGAGCGATACATTGCGTAGTCGGTGATAGTCAACATCATACTTGTTTCGAACATGAATGCTTCCAGACATCGTCAGTAGATAAACAGCACAAGAGATAGTCTTGTTCTACCGATAGTCCCCTCATGAACCCTCCTCGGTTGAAGCTCTGCCTCAGTAGCTGCCTGGAATTCTTCATATGACACTACAAGAAAATCAAAAACCATCATACGCGCGTCGATTTATGAAAACACACCGCCGTGAGGACAAAAGCCCGTCTCATAGCTTGCACCACCTTCGCGAAAGATTTAATAACAACTCAAGAGTAAACGGAAAACAGTGGCATACCAGGTTGGAACCCATCGCTTCTACCTCCATATTCTCCGAAAATAAGCCCCATAAATTCCGTCGCAGCATTGCGATGATAATACTAGAAAAGACATCAGTACAATCAATCCAATAAAATGAATGAAATCCTTACTGGTGGTCTGAAAGTCCCATTTGCAACGTCCCAGCGGGGACTGAATATCAAAAAATCTGCAAGAGCAACATTGGGTTGCTTCGAAGGTGCTGTTAAGACACAGAAGATGGATGGGTCGATGTGGTCTCTGGAGATGCTGCCCACAGAAATAAACTTCTCCATAGCATATTTGTAAGGGACATAGCTGGTCATCGATCGAGTTCATTCAGCACGAGGGAGAAAAAAAGGCTGGCTACTAACTTTCCGTGCCATGCAACTACATCAAAAGGTGTATGATCCTGCGCGCAGTTGAAAAGTTTGCCGCACAGTCTATAAATAATAAGAGAAATTCATGTGAGCTAGGTCTCTAAAAACAAACTTATATACGACTGGGAGGAAGTAGAGCTTCAGATGGTGCACGACTGAAAAAGATTAAGAAACATACTGTTCCATGGATTTTGATCAACCTCGAAGTGGGCAAGCGGAAATTCAAAGTCGCGCGGGTTGGCGAGGCCGTTCGCTCCCAAGGGTCCAAGATCGGGTAGGGCGTAGTGAGATCCAAAGATTTCCTGTATATCTGTGACTCGGTAGGTATCCTCCGCAGTGTCTTAAGCGTCGAAAATCTTACATCCTCGCGAAGGACCATCCGGTAGCGATATCTGCCATAGTGTGAGGCCGAAATTTAGATCATATCTGCAACACATAAAAATCTTACCTTAAATTTAAGGCCACGTTGAATGACGACGAGTTCTCCCGGGCGCACCATCAACCTGACAAGCGACACATGAAGACAAGGAAAATGTTAGGTAGCAGAATCTTGGATAACTTGCCTACCAAACTCCGTTTGTATGTCCAGTCGTCCCATTTGTGGAAGGATCAAAAAGTCTCCGTCGTTATTACAAACTGCCTTATTGCTCATGGAGATGTTCGCAAGATACATGTGGATCGCAAGTCCTTCCCTTAAGGTGGGATCACCGTTTCCAGCCAGCGTCTTTAGCCCGTCGACAAAGTCAACCTGAGCTGACTCCTGTGGCACGTCGAAAGGATGCCAGGCGAGTTGTGTTGGGCTGGGGTGTACCTTGGGGTTTATCGGGAGGAATGTGGATTCGAGCTGTGTCGATCGAAGAACGGCAACGAATCAGGAAAGATATCCCGAGGAGTACGAGGAACATACGTCAGGGTTCTCGGGAAGCTCTGTAAACCCTCGATGAGCGACCGAGGGCCGAATGCGATAAAGCCACCTGCAAGTCTGGTGTTAGCACTGTCCAGAGATTCACGATCAAAGGAAAGTTCCTCATACGAGTGCAGGTTTTGGACACGTGGTGTGATAAAGGAAGAACCATTCAGCTTCATAGGTTCTGCATTAGATCTCTGTCGACATAGCTAGCTGTTTTTGAAAGAACCTGTTCAGCATAAAGGCCATATTTGCATCTCTGCGGACTATTCTGGCCCTTTGGTAGGGCGCCTGGCCTAAAACATGACATAAATTCTACTCGGACGGACAATTCATACAAATGAAACATACATACAATGCTTCGCTTGCAAAAGAATTTCCAAACCCAACTTGATAACTATAAGGGTCATCTTTGGTGGGCGTCGTCGAAAACGGCGAAATGGCAGTGGATTGAAGCATATTGTGGGGGGAATTTGGTCACCTATTATTGTTTATCGTTTCCTCGAGGTATTATAAAGGGCTAGGTTGGAGTAAGCAGGCGTCCTGGATATTCTTTTTCCCCCCTTGGAGAGGTATGAGTGCAAAGTGTGACGTATGGACCAGAGCTTACTCCTTTTGGTGCAAGATAAGGCATCTGCCTGTACCAGCTGACCAGTTTACGAGAAGGAAACTAAGCAACAGTCCGAAGAGCCATATGAGAGAGTAAACTTTTTTTTGAAATGACATATTGAACCTCGTGAGCGTTCTGCTCCTCACAGCCGAAATTCATTGTTCAAACCTATTCACTGGTCAAAGTCTCTCTGACTGAAGCCCAGGAAACATATCTTACCTGGGACTCAGTTTAGCCTTTTCAGAACTAGTTTCCTTTAATTCCGTTGCAGGAGACGTGCGAGAGGTCGCGACTCGCACGATTGCACGGGCGAAAAAGTCGCCGTGTTTGGGAATTCATAGAGACTGTGGGCGCAGTCACCAAATTCTCTAGTTGCTCGCACAATGATCCGAGGGGGATATAGATATTAGGACTTAGTAGAGGATTGATTGGAGATGTGTTTACCAGTACCTTCGGCGCTTGCCGGGGTGTAACACATCTTTGTATCTTGATCTTATCGCATCCATTAGATGAGGATTAGATGAGGATGGTACGCTTGTGAAGCCTAGCACAATTCTCTAGTAAACCTCCACCGGAAGTCTATATTGCTCTACGTTACATACCCCAACCTCAATCTTTCAAGGCCTCTCTAGAAATTTGAGGCGACTAAGTGACGCATGACCATATCGAGGACCAGGGTAGGATTGGAAGCGTTCATCGATTACTTACTCCTTTCAAGTTCCATTGCGAAATATCATTTACAAACGTTGTATCCAGGGTCCGCTACTCGCCATCAGACATACACCGTTACATTATGGGAAGAACCATCATGTTGGTCAGGCTCTTCGGTAGGCATATTCTCCGCAGAGGGATGCCTACAATATTGTGAGATGAACTTATTGCAACAACTCTCGCAACTCACTCTGTGTTTGCGATATTCACATCCGTTTCAAGCCCAAAAAGTTGACCAGGAGATGTCTCTGTTCCATCTAAATGCTCAGGGGAAGGAGAGCACTATCGGACGAGCGGGCTTGATCTGCCGTTAAGGCTGCCGACGGAAAATAGAGTGTCTGTAAAACAGAGAAAGCAGTGGTGACCAACTCTGGTGACAGTTCAGTGGGATTCAGTGTTTTCACCTTCGGGTCGATGAGGAATTATTAAGAAGGGTAAAATGGAGTACCACACTCACAAAGCAATGTTGTTATATTGCCTTTAGAATCCGCGCTGAGAGGTTCAACGAAAGCTTTGATCGGAAGCTCGAAAGTACTCGAACGCGTTCTCTGCTCCCGAAATTGGGAGGTGGAAAAAGCCAGATGTGAGATCTAGTTCATCATTTACAGAAAGGGCGTAGGGATAGATAGAAGGGTAGAACACGTGGATAGGAGGGTAGAACTCGAGCAGCGCACCAAAATTTCGTCTACGATGCAGGTTTTATATCATTTCCACATGCCGGCCAGATTCAAAAACTGGCCAGCTTCTATGCATCGCTGAAACGCCATCTGTGGACGGCCACCTTTTCGAACAATGCATGGTTCACTGGTACCACCCTTGATCAAAAATCCTATAGCGATGGGACCAGAACCAGCAGTACTTTATCATTGTAGAGGTCACTATCAGGCATGACACTGGCACAACAGTTCCCAATTCCATTGTCACAGAGCGTCAAGCAGAAGTCATCTGACCGCAACGGATCCTCCTGGTACTTGGAAGAAGCTTGCAAGTTAGATTGATGATTCACTTTAGGATATGCCAAATAGGTTTAAGACAAATACTAGCCTAGTAAGATGAATCTATGCAGTCGAGCAATGCGTAAACCTCATGATATTGTTACAGCTACACTACTCTAGGAGAGCTGTCGACCTAGCTTGGGCCTCCGCCATCCGGGCCCCTTCAGTATAAAGAAAAAGTACACATGCTACTGCGCTACGTACTTATACATACATCTTGTAATTGTACAATTCTTTCTTTCGTATTCATTTCAGGTCCTTCATCCTTTATCCTTTATCCTTGATTTATTACCTCTTCATCTCGTCAAGTCGCAAGCTGCTTAATCTTCAAAATGATAGCTACAAATACCCCACATAAATAAATCACTGCATACCAACAACCGATAGAGGAAAGAAAGGCACATACACTGCGGGTCCAACCCCTGATGGGGGATCTGTTCCCATAGCCCACCGCATCCTGTGTAAACGAAGCGAAGCGTAAAGGGGTATGTATATCAGCATGGGAACAACAGGGAGCAGAAGAGAGATGGAAGACAGAAGACGGAAGATGGAAGATGGAAGATGGAAGATAGAAGACGGAAGACGGAAGATGGAAAATGGGAAGAGGGAAGAGGGCAGGTGAGAAGAGGGAAACGCAAACGTAAACGCACCCTCGCGCGTGCTACCCATGTATCCGTATTTGGGCGTGAGACGGCGCTCGAGAAGCCAGGTCCCGAACTTGGACCCCAGGCCGGTCTTCTGGTTCCACGACTCGACGATGAGCACGAATGGGCTTTGGCCGATTTTCATAATCGTCTGGCGATGCGAAAGCGTCAGTAAAAACAGCAACTCCACGAAAAGTTCGCAAGCTGTTATCCGAGCCATGGCCCATGATGTTCGCACACGCACACGCACACGCACACGCACCTTCTCGTCAACGACATTAACAGTCGGCTTATTAACCAACCCCACATCCAACCCCTCCTGCCTACACCTAAGCACAGCATCCCACGCCCTATAAACCATATCCCCAAACGCCACAACATACCCTCTGGTGCCCTCCACGAGCACCTCGTCCTTCCCATGCTCAAACACGTACCCGTCGCCGAACACGCGCGTCTTCCCGTCCGCACGCAGGAGCCACGGTACTTTGGAGCGCGTGGAGAACACGAAGCGTAGCCCGCGCGAGAAGAACACGGAGCGCACGATGGCGATCATTTGTGCGGCGTCGGCGGGGAAGTAGAGCGCGGAGTAAGTGTCGGAGAGACCGTTGTCTGCGAAGAAGGAGTTGAGCCCGAAGTGGCATGTGTTGTCGGCCATCTAAGGGGTGGGGGTGCATACATACATAATAAAACTAACTTGAACACGCACCTCATCAACGCCCGAATGCGAAAAATGACACAACACATTACAGTTATTCAACCTCGCCATGGTAATCTCACTAACCACCATCTCTAAAAACGCCGAAAACGTCGAAAACACGCCAAACTTATCCTGCTCGAACCCGAACCCCGCCGCGGCGGAGAAATTGCTGCGCTCCATGATCCCGCTGGGGACGAACACCTCAGGGTGTTTCTGGTGAATCACCTTCAAGCCAGTGGAGCCCTCCAAATCACTATCGATCACCATCACCTTGCGCCGTGCCTCCTCCGTGCCTCCGGGGAGGGAGTCCAAGACGAGGTTCACGGCCTCACCGAAGACGACACGCGTCGCGCCGACTTCTTTGGTGGACCCGATGTGTAGGTAGGGTTGGGCGACGGCGGAGATGCTTGTGTAGAGAGGGGAGAAGTCGGGGTAGCATCCCCGCTTAGCGAAGTACGCGAGCGCAGATTTGACGGGGATGACGTCGTGCCCGTGCGTGCTCCCTTCGATGTCCGGAATGCCTGGCGCCATTTTGCGCTTTAGGACCACTGGGTTGGTATGTTAATATTGATACAAGGAATATGAATATGAGAGGGAGACACCTACATGCAGCAGGCCCATCATGCGCTATGATACTCGTGATCCCCTCCCACACAGCATCGATATCCTCTCCCTCCTTAACAAAGACCTTAAGTCCGTGTCCCTCAAGGGTCTTTGCGACGCTGAACCCCTTCAGGTACTCCGACGGGTGCCCCGCGATGGTGACGTCATTGTCGTCCACTATCAGCTTGACGTTGAGGCGGTTGGCGACGGCGATGCGCGCGGCCTCGGCGTCGTTGCCTTCTTGCTGGGAGCCGTCGGAGCCCAGACAAAACACAACTTTGTCTCGGTTGGCGAAGGCTACGCCGTTCACCATTGGCCTACATGGGTGGGTGGGGATGTCAACAGTTATGCAGTAGGAGCGTGGAGGTGGAGGTGGATTGGAGTGAGTGGGGTCATGACGAGACGGAGACGGAGACGTACCACATGTGGCCAAGACGGCCGGAGGAAAACTTGAGGCCCGGGGTGAGGCCTAGCTCGGGGTGGCCGGGGAGCTTAGAATTCGCCTCGCGGTAGTGCAAGAGGTGCTCGGGAGGTAAAGCACCTTGTAATGCAGAGAGCAGATACTGTGTCGCGACGCGGTGCCCTAAACACAACCATGATTAATAAACATACGATGAAATGATGATAGAAGAATGCAGGTACCTGCTTCGTCAAAGACAACAGGATAGAACTTTTTGGAGTGGTTAAAAAGGGCGAGCAGGATGTTGACCTCGGGCGCAGTGTCGTATGCACCACCCGTGTGGCCACTCACACCGCGCGCTGCGCCTGTCGCTGTGAACAAGACGATGGCATCACGGAAGAGCTGGATATTGGCTTGAAGATCTTTCTTCTCTTGAGGTGAGAGCTTGGGCTTGCTGGGGTCTAAGGAGAGACTGGAGGGGGGTAAGATTCAGAAAGGCCGTCGTCGCTGTTGGGCGCGACGACTACGCACTTTGTATCAAACTTGGATAGATCGATGGGGAACTTGGATAGACTCATGGTGGCGGAGGTGAGATGAGATGAGACACGAATGATCAGACATGCACGTTTATTAGTCTAATTTAAGACAGTTTCTACATAGATAACAAGTCACCTGGGAAAGACAACAAGGTCAGTAAGCTTAATGTTGATAGGAGATTGCTTATGAAAGGAAAAGAAGAGAAGAAATCAGAGAACCGAGTATCGACGTGGCTCTCACCCGTAAGGGGAGCGCTTCAGACGGCACTTCCTAAAGCTTTCGGTCGAAGAATCGTCATGAAGGAAAAAGAAAACGAAGAGAAAGAAAAAGCGTTCAGAAGACTCACCATCCTCATCGTGTCGAGCAAAGAAGAAAAAAGTTTGGATGGACAGATAAACGAAATGAATTAAATCTCCGCTTGAATTTAATTTAAGCCCAGATGGGATAACCTGTTGGTGATAACAAAACCTCGACTTAACCTCCACAAGTCTTTATATTTCACTGCTGGCGACAACCAACAGCGCCGACGAAGTTGCAGATAAATTACTGGCTTTATCAATAACACACTCAGCGACAAGGCCAAGTTGTGTTTGACAAGTATCTAAAAATTCCTAATTTTTTTTTGGAGAATGGAATTGGAAATGTCGAATATGCCGAATGGGGGCTTTCACCCGAACGAACAGCAGCAACCCAGTGCTCCTGTCCCAGAGCAGTCCAGTGTTTCTGTTAGTACCACCACAGAGACTCCTGCCAAACGCAGACCTGGTCGACCCAAGGGCAGCACCAAGAAGAACATCACAGGCGAGTCACCAGTACCACCTAAGCCCAAACGGCCAGTGGGACGCCCACGCAAGGATGGCTTTCCAGCAGGGTCGATGGGCACCAAGCCGCGTCCACCGAAACCTGCTGCGCACTGGATTCCTGGTGTCGGATACCCGCAGCCTTTCCCACTAGACCCGAACCTTGCGTCTGATGACTGGGCTGTTCTTGCACCGAATCCTTTGCTCTCTTCCTTGCTCTCTGCTCTCAATGCACCAAACCCAGTATCAACCGCGGGTCCCTCTGTCGAAGAAGCATTTAAATCTCATCTCAACTCACTCAACCCAGTCTCCAATTCCCCCACTCCATCGCTCTACTCTATTCTAAAAACGTTCTGGCTTCCTGTGTCCCCAGCATATTTTTCACTCACCGCCAGCGCCTCAACCGCACGCACGCCCTCTGAACACCGCTTCCTCTACTGGGACCCGCTTCCCCTCGTCTTCAATGGTATCGCGTGCCCGAGCTGCGGCACGCCCCTCCTCAACCGCGGCCGCATATCCTCAGGGCCTATAAAAATCTACGACATCGAACGCCCCTTCTTCATCATCGGCTGCGAATACCTCTGCCGCTCCCCCACCTGCCTCGCATCCTCATCCTCATCCCCATCCCCATCCCCGTCATCCAACGAAGGCCGCAAATTCTCGTCAACCGACGCAAGCATCTTCCGCGCTCTCCCTGCGAAACTCAAGGACGAGTTCCCCGCGCGTCTGCTGTACGCCGACGCCGACGCGGGGTGCGGGCAGGATATTTGGAGCTGGGCTGCGCTTGGTGTGAGTACGAGTTTGTGGAATTTAGTGAGGGGGTGTTTGAGGGTGGGGATGGGGAGGGCGGCGATATTAGGTTTGATGGGTGCTGTGCAGAACGGTGTGCCGGAGGATGAGCATCCCCACAACAATCCTGCGGGGCCAAGTGCGTCGATGGTCGGAGCTGGGGTTGGAGTTGGGGTTGGAGTGCAGCAGAAACATCCGCCGGGGGGTAATGGGGAAGCTCATCATGGGGATGCCGAGGGCGCAGAGGATTCTCATCCGGGACGTGGACACGAGGGAGAGAGCACGGAAATGAACCACGTAAGTCCTGCGTTCGCCTGAGACGGTCGGGAACGAGGCTGAACGGTGCAGGCCCTCGTGCAGACAATCATCGATGCGTACACTGACGCGTGGAAGGCAAACAGCGTTGCGGCGACAGCGCCTTCTTCATCGGCAAGTGCCAATGCTAGTGCCAGTGCGCCAGTACCGGCACCAGGAAATAATACACCAGTACCGGGCCCACAGCCGACACCCCCGCTCTCGCATACTCAAGCCCACCCCCACGCGCAGCACCAGCACATTAAGAGCCCCCCGCCTCCGCCTCCCCCACCACATCAAGTATTCGACTACACCAAAGGATTCGCGGGATACCCATACTCCGCCTACGCGTTCTTCCCAGGCGGCGTAGTCCCCCACCCTCCCCCTCCCCCCCCTCTTCCCGCCTCTGCTTCGTCAGGCTCAGGATCGGGGTCTGGGTCCTCGTCCCAGGATCACATCGCGTCCGCGGCCGTGCCCGCGTCGAACTCTGCGTCGCCAAGCTTGAAACGGCCGTTCCCATTCGACAACGATAATTCCATATCTACCTCTGGGGCTGGGGCTGGTTCTGGGTCCGCATCTGCCGCGGCGCCTGGGCCCCCATCAGCATCGGCATCTGCGCCAACAGGGGGAGGAGATACGTCCCGCCGCAACCCGCGACACTGCTGCAAATGCGGCTCACAGGATTGTAAAGGCAAGGGCGGGCGCTCGTTCTGTACGAATGGGTGCCAGGACTGTGGGAAGTTGGAGTGTAGGGGGAGGAATAGTAGGAGGCCGGATAAGAAGTGTAGTGAGGGGTGGTAGGGATAATCGGAGAAGTGAGATTGTATGGGTGGTGAGGCCATGTGTCGTGGTGGTGTGTCCGGAATCGTTGGTGTTGGGTATGAGTTTGTTGATAAGCCTTGCGTGGACTGACCGGGTTTCTAGTGTATTTGTTTCGTGGTAAGTTACTGATATATGATCCACGACAAGTGTACATGTTGTTCCTACTTATATTTATATGTAATGCGTCCACTGACGTTAGTCGTTTTTGTACTTGACTTTATTGCTCGTATTTTGTGACTTTGTACATAAACGTAATTTGTCGCCAGTCTCTTGTCTCTGACCGTGATGGTCAAAGTTCTGATATTCTTAAAATCAATCACGCCTCGTAAGCATTCTATAAAATCCCTTCTACGTATCCCAAGGAGATCAGAGTTTTCAGCTCTGCACTTCTCTTCAAATTTGGCGATTCTGCCATTTTTAGTCTATAGACGACGTTCTGCGAAGCCCAAATCGGTTTGATTGAGGGCTACCATGGTGTATAATAAGGCTGCAATCGTGAACAAAGACGGTAAACACATGGGATGTATCTTACTTAACCTGACAATGGTACTGTATCAAGTTCGTCAATGCTCACAACAAAAACGGGGGAACCCAGCAGACTTGACACGGTTTACTCCACATCCCAACTACTCCATCCATCCTTACGCTACATTCACGCTAACAATGTCGCAAAACCCACATCTCCGCTTGCGCACCTCCAACCTAACCCTTCAACGCATCGCGAAGATCTCTTGCCAGACAGCCCCAAACTCCCCGAGCCTGACGCTACGTATCCAGGACCGTATAGATCATGATCAAGCATCCGCAAGTCTCGAGTAGTCGAGGGGTTTGTATGTTTTCCTGGACAGGTGTAAACTCTTGCGTTGCACGAAGATGAAGGCATGGATATCGAGTGTATCCACCGAGCTTGGTACGTCTTGTCGTGTTCCTGTGGATGCAATTTATTCTAATCACTCTCATTTTGTAAATGCTAGCAACCCAACCTGTACATTTATCGCATCAACCTCATCTCGCAGACACATCTACTTCTCTCGCGATGAGGTTCGGCCTTGCTCTCACAGTTATGCTCGCCATCCCTGCCTCTTCTGAGCGCATGGCTGCACATCTTGAACGCCGTCGTGCCAGCCGTCAATCTATGCCCAACCACCGCTTGGAGTCAGCTTCCAACGAAGACATTGTTTACTACTCGAAAGGGCCGGGTGCCATCGATCAGCAGCAGCCGGTAAGTATTCTTTTCTTACCTACTACACCGATTGCTCACATCCTTATACAGGGAACCTTTCAGTCCGTCAGTGTTCACTGTGCGCACCGTTTCCAGCGATGCCGGCGCCAGCGCCTCCGCCTGGGTCGGTATCGACGGTGATACTTGCCGCAGCGCTATCCTCCAAACCGGTGCGGACTTCACCATCGAGTCTGACGGTGCTGTTTCCTACCAAGGTACGTTGGTCATTGCAACTCAGACATCATGTTGAACTGATTGCATACTCAACAGCTTGGTACTAATGGTACCCCGACTACGCCCATGACCTCCAGCATTCCAATCAGCGCTGGTGATTTCATCACCTTGACCGTGACCACCTCCAGCACAACGGAGGGAACTATTATCATTAAGAATCTAACGACCGAAAAGGCCATCACCGAGCACCTCACCTCTTCTTATCCCCTCTGCGAAGAGGACGCGGAGTGGACTGTCGAAGATTACGGGCATACGAGTATCTCCTATGACATTGATAGCTTAGTGGCAGTGTGTTCGTTGATCATCGATCATCCGCTGATGGCAACTGACTCAGAGAGGCAACTGACACTGTTCTCTGAACCATTCATTGGTTCGATATCACGGTGACTCCATGTGACCCAGCGTCCGAGTCAACCGTCCAACATACATATAACTTAAAGCATACCAGGTTTCAATCCAACTTCCATTTCTAGAAACACTTCTTGAAGGATATCGATGGGTGGAAACGCCTTTGTTGCGCTCTTAGGCCCAAGCGCATTCCCGCGCATGCCACCCCCCGTGTACCACGCGCTAAAGAGCCGCCTGCTTTCGAAGATCGAAGATCTTTATGAGCATGTGGCTGTGCCTCGCGAAGCCCCGGAGAAAACGAGTTATGGGGATGTCGATTTTGTTGTTGCGTTCCCGAAAATCAAAGCAGACGGAGAGTCGGAGACAGGTTCTCAGGCTCCAACTCTGAGTCAAGCCAACGCCCCGCATGAGATCGTACAGAAGACGCTCGAGGCACGACATGCCAACGTCATGGATGGCAACCATACCTCCAATTTTGCGATACCCGTCGCTCTGGGAGAGTGGAAGGAACTTGGATATGGAGCAGAGGAGGATGAAGCACGCAGATTGGCAAACAAAGGGGAAATTTTCTATCAAGTTAGTATACTACACGCCCCACGAACCACGATGCCTTACTTATCATATGCCTCTTCACAGGTCGACATTAATGTCTGCGCAGACGAGGGAGAATTTGACCGTATTGTGTTCTTCCACTCATATGGCGACCTTGGCATGATCATGGGCTTGCTTGCTCGAAGCGCAGGATTGGCTCTGGGGGAAAGTGGACTCAAGGTTCGAACGTTTTGAGCTCACAGGCTGTTACCGTTCTTTGCTGAGTGTACATCCTTCAGTTACCTAACGTGCCTCATCCTCCTGTTGAGCTCAGCCAATCATTTGACGACATACTGGTGTTCATGGGTTGGTCGATAGACTCCTGGAAAGCGGGGTTCCGCACGAAACACGAGGTTTTCAAGTGGGCTGCTTCGACTAAGTTTTTTAACCCTGCGATCTTCGAAACGGACGAGGGCTTTACAAAAGTCTCGAAAAGGGCAGATCGGAAAATGTACACCGAATTTGTTCAGTGGGTCGAGGAGAGGAACTTGGAAGCGCCGCATGGTGCTCAAGCTCATCGAAAGGCATCGGAGGACGAGCGTCGGGCATTTCGAACCTTGGCTCTTGCGTATTTCGAGAAGACTGATGAGTTCAATGCGATGAAACATGAACGAGAGCAAAGAGTCACCTTGAAGAAGGTGTTTAATGGGAGCCTTGTGCGGGACTGGGCTGAACTTTCTAGCGGGGATTGGAGGGGTGTAAAGACGATAATGGATGCAGTGAGAGTGCGATGTAATGGGGATGAAGGGATTCTCAAGCTTTATGAGGCTGAAGGTGAAGAAGAAATTAAGCGAGCTATTATGGGTGAGAAGGCATGTCTTCCGCCGCATTCACTGGCAGCCTTACGAAGCAAGGATATTGAGGATGAACTAGTTGAAGCTTTAAATAACACGCTTGGCATAGCAAGATAGGAATAACAGTGGTTAACGGACGTATTCGCAACTCAAAGCCGTGAGTTAGGTCTGCCTCCTCATGGATACTCTCTTCATTAACCAGAAAGGCTGTGTATTCCTATAGCTTTGGGGTTATGTGGTTTTATTTCGAATGGGAGTTCGAAACAATGTGATCATTTGACACATTTGCAGTATGGTGTATATATATATATACAATGTCAATTGCTCTACTCGTCTGGAGGAGCCTCGGGCCTACCATAGAATCGTCCACGGTTCGACTTCTTTGAATATGGTTCAAGTAATTTCTGCCAGCTCGACGGAGCTCCTGGTTTTGAAATAGCAACGAGTACGTTATAATATCCACAACGTAATCTCGAAAAAGCTGAGACTGTTTGATGCCCCTGCAGCTTTGAGATGCTAATCAGTTAATCATAAAGTGCACACCCATCGTTCCAATGGTATGACTAGCGTATGTGTTCAAGTTGAGCACCAATCTCTGGAAGTCTTCCGTCTCCTTCTCTGAAGGGATTTCCGATTGCGTTCCACCTTCTTCGCCTGCTGAGCCAGCCGTCGAGCGGACTGTTCCTGTATCATCGCTCAAAGTGGAACTTGACGACGTTTCCTTGACGTTCAAGGCGCTTGCAGCTCCTTTGAGCATTCGTGAGGCCTCAGCGTTAAAGCCGTGGGTTGATAGTAGAAACTTTTCCCCTGCGATGCCACGAACAGCAGTAAAAAAGGACTATTCGATGAAAAGTTCGGAAAGCTCCAAGAAAACACTGACTTGCAAATTAAAGACTCTTTAAGCAGACGAAAGCTAACACGATCCAAATGCTTTCGTGATTCTGAACCTTGATATGCTACAGCAGCGTATGCGACAAGGACCAGACCACAGGAAATGATACAAGGATCATTATGGTATACGAGAAGATCGTTCTATGAGCGAAAATGGCTCAAGATAAATAAGAGTCTGAAAGGCGAGACAGTTAACACTCACACTGATCGTATCATGCTCACAGAAGGCGTTCAAGGCTCGTTGCAAGACTGAATCATGCCGTCGGATAGTTTGTAGTAAAGCTACCTAAGCTAGGAAGGGGACCTCGATGAGAGCCATCCTTTTCAAGTTGAAGCCTTTTATTACGATTTGGGAAGCGAGAACCTATTGATAAAACGCAGAGTGCAGTTAAGGATTTTACATCCGGTATAGCAGAGAAAGCCTCAGGCTGCTCATCGCAACCTAAATAACGATAGACGCCCTAGGACGAAGTAAAAATGTCAGTAGACTACAGAAAAGGGGGTGACTACACTTGATGGAGTTGCAAAATGAAATTTATCACAAGAATCGAAAATGAACCGACCGAGGGGGATGGTGCACTGAAGAGTTAAATCTTGAGGGCGTGATTGATTGAAACGAGACCAGGCCAGAATTTTAAACCAGAACCCGAGAACAACGATCTTAAGCGTAGAGCGCGATGGTTCGGTGCATAAAGGCAAAGATTCAATTTCTCCCCATTGAAAAAGAATGGGGTAGAAAGATTCAAACATCAGCAATCCAACACGCGTACTATACGTATATTGCGTATGGGCCTCGCAAGCTAAAGAAAAGACTAGTACATACGCGGAAAGAAGTTGCTTGTTCATATGCCAATGGCTAGTGTCAAAGAATATGTGATAGTGGTTTTGCGTCGGGGCCGAGGACGAGGACGAGATCAGCCTCACGAAGAATCTCGAGTCAAACTCGTCATCTGCAGTTGACGAGACCTCGATACGACTAGACCTCGACTACCAATTGAAACAGGTAAGTATTGAGAGTATGTGCTACTCACCTAATGACTAGTCATCGCTTGCTTCAATTATCGGTGCCAATCAGAATTTAGAAATGAAGTCGCTGAAAGAAGGTGGGTTCCTCAAATCTCTTCGTCTTGACTGCGGGGCTTAGCAGCAGTGAACAAGTAGTGAACGCTATTATAATTGACCCAGCACTTGTTGGGCAAAACACGTGAGTGTAGGAAAACGCCAAGTATGCAAATAGCTGTGGGACACAAAATCTCGCCCGTGCTGCTTTTTTAAGGTAGACTGCACATAATGGACACATTAGGAAAATATATAGAGTGCATTTTAGCTCTCAAAGTATAACTATCTACTTGTCTTGAAAATATATAATGAATTATCGTGGTTTATAGCCAGATTGATGCCATCATTTTGAAACGCGTCAATAAAGTATCGCGACTTGTTACTCTGCCCTGCGCCTATACCCTATCGTGTACTGTCCCCCTTGCCTTCTTCCCACGGCTTTGATTGCCTGTGCCACAGCACCAGCCACGGAGGGGAGACTTCGCTCGAAGAATGACGAGGGAGAGGCAAGGGGTGAAAGTGAATAGGCAGGTGGTGATGAGGCAGCGGTGAATTTTCCGACGATGATGACGCCTGATGAAATGAATAGTCATGTAGGCAGATTCTTGAAACTTTGAAGAGTGAACGAGTGGAGAGTTGTTAAATATCGTTAATGGACCGCCGGTCGCTGAGATGTGTGTGGTTTGAAACTTGACAACTTCAGACCAATGCAGGCTGCGGGTGGGGACTGACCAGCAACTTGGACCGTGGCGCACTATGATCTGATCAAACGGCAGATCCAGGGGAATAAAATACTTGCTGGTGCCCAGCTGAATGATCGATTGGCGATCAAGGGTATAAAAAGGATTAAGGGACGCCCACTGATGGGAA
Source organism: Tephrocybe sp. 9980TJB (assembly GCA_018220975.1). Classification (NCBI taxonomy): domain Eukaryota; kingdom Fungi; phylum Basidiomycota; class Agaricomycetes; order Agaricales; family Lyophyllaceae; genus Tephrocybe; species Tephrocybe sp. 9980TJB. The sequence continues at coordinate 35,929 of JABAJU010000104.1, forward strand.
GTGTCGCGGCCCAGACAATATATCACCAAGACAGTACTGTATATTCTTTCATGTGCCTAGGCAACTTCCAAATTCAATAAGTAACCAAGGGTTGATGCTCGAATGACATGATGCCTATCAAGTGACGAATGTTAGAAACAGAGGGCTTAACCTGAACGGAATATGAATATGTTAGCAAAGGAGTACTGGATTCAACCTGTGGTTGCGATATAGTGTATGATGGCGCTATCTGACTATTCATCTTGCAAATTCATCTTGCAAATGGAAGTTTAGACTTCACTCATGTCGCAGCACGTGGTACTGAATTAATTATGTATAATATGACTAACATATATAGCCGTAGTCAGATCTCAATCCACTTTGTCCAGCTAAGCACCAAAAAGATCTTTGGTGCTCATGATTCGACAGTATTAGTACTGTCGTATCGTTCGCTAACATGCGGAACGATAGCTTGATGACGAGATTCAAAGTCTCTCTTTCTATCGTGGTCGTAGTATCCTTTATCTATAGCGCTGCTCTGTACGTGGAGAGTGTGTTTGTTCCTCACCAGAATAGATCGTGAATGGTGCTTACTATGCACAATTGCAGTTAGATCTGCTGCTGTGAACTAAATTCCTCATGGGCCGCCACTAGTGGAAATCCTGCTTATGAGCTGTCCAGTTTCAAATTTTGAAATTGATGATCCCTGCCCAATAATGCCTATAATGCGGTATAGAGAGGTGAAGTTACCGAAGAAACTCGGGGATCTGGCATATTCGGAGTCAAGAGATGTGAGGGCGGTGGAGCTGCTGAGATGACACTTATTGAGCACTTCCTCAGGGCGCTAGGAGCGTCAGATTTATTTAATGTAAAGGGCCATCCATCTGATTCCAAACGTTCATGAATTTGGCCATGAGCAACAAGATGATGGAGGCTTATGTAAAGAGGGTGACGCTATAACTGGAGCTCCATTTAAACTACTTTAAAAGCTTTGCATTGGCTCTCAGCTATTCTCCGCAATTCATTTTTTTTAAAGATCTGTTAGCTCATTTTTCGACTCAACCAACTAAAAAGGCTTGGAACTGGGACATGTTACGAGTTTCTCCTGGGTTAGGCCCACGTTCGTAGCGTCTAGGCAGGGTCCAAACAGGGTCCTTCATAGTACATAATGGTTCATACTCTATATTGTTGAAAAGCTTTAATGGCCATCATAATGCGGCTACTTTTCATATTTGTAAAATTAGTTCTGGGCACGTATAAAGCTTGAAATTTACTTGAGAGTCAGCAAGATCACCTCCCTCGAGTCTGCGTACCCGCCATGGTCTTACCTCCAGCTGAAATTGCGTCAGTCCTCTCAGATTCCGACTAGCTTTCCTCTTTTCTAACTTGTTACAGCCATGGGCCCATGTTCCTCGGGACCATCTTCAACGTCTTGCTCTATGGTATCACGATTGCACAACTGTATCTCTATTATACGCAAAGCTCAAAACGGTATGTCAGCGCATATTTTTCACTTCACAATCAGCGCTCAAGGCAAATTCAAAGGGACCCGCTTTGGGTCCAATGCTTCGTTAGTGACTTCCGCTACACTCTTTCCAGGTTCTGAATCTTCATCGATCATTAGGTGTACTTTCTATTTGTCGCAGACACGGTTCAAGCAGTTTTCACTATCATATACATGTACGATTCTCTGATAAAGCATTTCGGTGAGAGCCAAACGAGAAACAAGTCATGTATGCGATACTAATCTGTGAGTTTCAGGCGACGTAACCTATTTGATGACGGCGAACTGGGTATTTGCCACAGGTAAGTCCGACGCTAAAGTGTATCTAAGTATAATATGCTCAGCCAATCCAAGATCCGGCCCTCACGGTATGACATCGACCCCCCACCTGCTGGATTTTGTGACTCACTTTTACTCAGGGTATTATTGGCGGGCTTGTTCAAGGCTTCTTTGCGTGGAGAGTCAGGACTTTGACCAGAAACACGTTCGCCGCTCTGGTTGTCTTGGTCTGCGCTGCGTTATCATTCCGTGAGGCGAAGCAGTGATTTCTCGCCGATCAAAGTACTGACTAAAACTATTTCAGTTATGGGTCTCGCAACCGCTATGGCCGTCGTTAAAATTCCGCACTTTGCACAATTCAAGAAATTTCAAGTTGTCGTTATAATTTGTGCGTACACTCTGTACATTTATCTATACGTGTGCTTTACCTGATGCAACGCTGCGTATTCCAGGGATGGTAGCTGCTGCCTTCGCAGACATACTCATTACGTTTATCCTGGTCAGCTACTTGGTATGTCGTTTGGATAGAGTACCTGTAGTACACTAAATTGACTGCAATACAGAAGAAACATAGGTCCTCCTTTGCACAGACAGATACTCGTGTCGACCGCATCAGCAGATGTGCGTAAAACTTCAAATTTGTAGTACACTTCTGAACTAATGACTCCAGAATTGCTATAGTGCTAGTGCAAACAGGCGAGTCTTTTAATATACATGTTTCTTCTACGATGGATGAACTTAACTCACAACGATATTACTAGGCTTTATCACGTCGGTTTGGGCGTAAGTCGTCATCCAGTGATAGAGTGATCCGCGTTAACCCTCCACCACAGGCTCCTCGACATGTTGCTATTTCTACTAGAGGTACATTCCTATTATCCAGAACCATCTAAAAATACTAATACTCATTTAACGCTTTAGCCCACAGGAATGTAAGTTCCTCGCCACCAAAGCTATGACACCATTGGCCCATTGATCTGACTCGATCATGATGATCGTAGGCACCTTCTTTTTAACTTCCCACTCTCTAAACTCTACACAAACTCGTTGATGAGTAGTCTCAACGCGCGCAGCTTCTGGAAGAATCAGAATAGCGACGACATTCTAGTTCATTTCAATAAAACAACAATCCAGCTGTCAAATCTTCGGTCTGGTGCCGACGTCACCTCCAAACAGGTGAGTAACAATCCACTGCAGCTGTCACCCGGAACTGAGAACTTGTTTTATTACAGCGGGATCCAGAGGCAAGTAGAATCGATATTCGATAGGTACGATTTGACCAATCTATATGTCTTCAGGTCTATGTCGAGGTTCAGTCACACCAGGTGATAGAACCACCTGAGAAGATGACTCTGGGCGACTGTTTAGATGACCAGGACAGCACGTGTCGTACCGCCGTTTAAGCTGTTTCAAGTACCTATCGCGAATCCTGGTAACTATCTTACTTTACTCATAATCACCTTATAAAACGGGTAATTCTATTTGTGAACCCCAAAACTGCATGAACCCTATGAACCTGGTCACACGAAACGTGTCAAAAGTAATTTATTTTTCAATCGTAAATGTCGCAACAATCTTCTCGTTGATTTTTCAGGAGTAATTAAGGTCTATACAACGGTAGCTAGTCGATTATGAGTTCAAAGTGAGAATAACCTCCTACTTGTTAGCGGAGCAAGCGGTTTTACGATCAAGTATGCGACATGTACTACATGTCCTACCAACCAACCGAAAGAAGAGGAACGTGTTACTGATGTCTACTTAACCGCAGCAGCAGCCTCCTTCATCCTGCAAAAGCCCTTCAAACTCTCTGGTCAAAGTCGAACGATGAGGTACGGGGCCGTCCTTTTGGTTGATCTTGAGTACTAGTAAGCTTCGAGTCTGGAAACTAATCAACTAACATGTCGAGTTTTCCTGGGTGTGAACCGCATTTGTGATGTAGATGAGAATCTACCAAGCAAAGGTTTCTTTTTTCTTGGCCTTGGTGCGAATTCATCACTATACTAAGACTAGTTAGATCTGCGCTGTGAACGGCTTCCTTGTATGCAACTATGATGGAATATATGCATCCAATTTATGCGCAATGTGGCCGATATTGATGAGAATATTGGGCCTCCCCTGTTCACTTTCGCAAAACAATCCGAGTTGGTTCTGTGCAGAAGAACATTGTCTAAAAGTGGGAAAACGAGGGCCCAAGGCAGAGTCGCCGATAGAAGAGGTACTTGAATTTGAAGAGAAGTGTGGAGCTAAAAACGTTCCTTTATCTCCTTGGGATAGAAGAGGCTTTTTGAATGCTTAGGAGGTTTGATTGATTCTGAGAAGGCCAGAACCTTTCAAATATGTGTATATGCGCCCCTTCATGAATTGGCCGTCGGCGAAAGGAGAATGGTCACAAATGTCACGCATCACGTCTTTCGGCATTGCCTCTCGGATGTCAGCACCTGTCTCCCGTTCAACTCTCTACTTCCAATGAATCTTAACGAAGCTGCTTCGATATTATAGCGCTCAGTACTAAAAGACTTCTCTTTGCCCTCAGTGTTTCAATTGCTTCGTAGTCTCCCCATATTTCACCTTGGACAAAGTTAGACATATTGCGAGTTCCTGGCGGTTCAACTTTCTTCATGTGCCAGAATCGTACATAGGGTCCCGTATTGTTGTCCACTATTGGAGAAAAGTTATTTGCAAATTTTCCGCAACAATCCGGACGGTTACTATTGAGATTCATGGTCTTTGTTTTGGAGACATATATAAAGCTTAAAACTTGAGAGGCAATTGCCTCGCCTCCCTTGAGTCTGTGTACCCGCCATGGTTCTACCTCCAGCTGAAATTGCGTCGGTCATTTCAGATTTTGACCGAGGTTTCTTCTTTTCTGACGTATTGCATCAATCGCAGCCATGGCCCCATGTTCATCGGGACGGTGTTCAACATCTTGCTCTACGGTGTCACGATCGCCCAACTGTATTTGTATTATACCCAAAGCTCTAAGAGGTACGCCAGTACGCGTTTTTGCCTCTCTCAACCATTATTCAAGATAGATTCAAAGGGACTCGCTTTGGATCCAATGTTTTGTCAGTAAATTTCGTGCTTACTGCACGTCGTTGAGCTAACCGTTTATCAGGTGTACTTCCTCTTTCTTGCAGACACGGCACAGATGGTGTTCACTGTCATCTACATGTACGACTCTCTGATAAAGCATTTCGGTGAGGAGGAAACTGGAAACAAGTCCTGCTGTGATGCTGAGTTGTATTTCTTGAGGTGACGTCGAGTATCTGACGACTGCGAACTGGGTATTTGCGACGGGTACGCTGAATTTCCACACCCATGCATGATATTGCTCAACTTGTCCCAGATCCTGCTCTTACGGTATGATATCGGCCCCACCTGCTCGAATTCGAAACTCATTTTCGTTCAGGGTATGATCGGGGGGTTTGTTCAAGGCTTCTTTGCATGGAGAGTGAAGCTCTTAACAAAGAATATATTTATCGCCCTAATCCTCCTTCTCTGCGCGGCATTGTCATTCTGTGAGGAGTAACAGTAACTTTCTCACTGATCAAAGCACTAATCGAAGTCGAAAGTTATGGGCATCGGAACTGCTGTCGCCATTGGCATGATCCCAGAATTTGCACAGTTCCAGAAATTTCAAGTAATCGTTATCATCTGTGCGCATCCTATCTGGTTTTCATCATGCGGGGTCGAGTCTGATGCGACGCTAATGTGATCCAGGGCTAGTAGCTGCTTCATTTGCAGACATACTCATCACGTATAGCCTGGTTACCTACTTGGTATGTGGTTTAGCTCAATTTCGCTATTTGGGCTGAAATGGACTGCCTACAGAGAAAACATAGGTCATCTTTCTCACAAACAGATACTCGCGTCGACCGTATCAGTAGATGTGCGTATCAAAAGCTTTGTGACCCCTTTGAACAAGTATCTAACAGAATGTAACTAGTGATTGTGCAAACAGGCGAGTTTTTGGACTTATCTGAGTTCTATGGTAGACAAACTAAATACACACTCATGACTAGGTCTACTCACGGCTGTTTGGGCGTAAGTCATTAGTCAGTAATATAAAGTCAAGAGTGTTAACCCTCCCTTAACCACAGGTTTGTCGACATGATGGTATATCTACTAGACGTGCGTTTCTTATTATCCTATTCATTGAACTTTCTGACCTTGCTTTCACGACCTAGCCCACAGGACTGTGAGTTCCCTTCTAGCGCCATCTTGTCCCTCTATGGATCTGATCTTTGAATGCTCATAGACACCTTCTTTTCAACTTCCCTCTCTCAAAACTCTACACCAACTCCTTAATGAGCAGCCTCAACGCTCGCAGCTTCTGGCAGTACAATACCCATGACGACGCCATAGTTAATTCCCACAGAACGACATTCCAGCTGTCGAACCTCAGATCTGGCGGCGATGTCACCACCAAACATGTGAGCAGTAATGTCTTTGAAGCTGCCAATCTGGTACTGACGTTCTATTTTAATGTAGCGAGACGCAGAGGCAAGTGGCGCCGATATCAGAGAGTGAATTTTGACTGATGTTGTATCGTATCTCTACAGGTCTTTGTTGAAGTTCAATCGCATCGCGTGATAGATCCACCTGAGAAGATCGACCTCGACGACTGTTTAGAGGACCAGAATAGCGGGTCTCGCACTGCCATCTCAGCTGTTTGAAATACATAGTGCACATCTTCGCGCGTATACTGGTAATTGACACTATACCCTACTTATAATCATCTTGTAAAGATATTAGCTAGTAATGACAATTGTAAACTTCACCGTAGGGTGTGTTCATTGTCGGCAATGCTAGTGTCCAGGCTCGTGCGCAATGAATCGGACATCCATTCATGTTGCATGCTAGCAAAAGTCTCACGGATAGCCTATAATATCGCACAGCTAATTCTGAGCAGAAGAAAAGGTACTTAGCTCGGAGGAGGTCTACGAGGTAATTTGGCGAGTGGCTCAACGCGTACGCCTTGTGTCAACTTGTAAACCATTTTTTATTTCATGGGTAGGTACATCCCCGCCAGATTCCAGTGCTATTTGCCATGATCCCTGCTACCAGAGATATATATAGAAGGAACAGAACATAAGTCATACCAGTGTGCACTAGCGTACAGATTAATGTGTCAACAGCCAGGGTCGGCGAGGCACTGATTAGCGTCATCAAACATTATTTAGGAAATCAATTCTAAACAATTCATTTGTCTCAGTCATCTCCCATCCTCCACCACCATGTCGTCCCGCGAAATCATAAATATTCAGGTTTGTTACGCGACGCCTTTCATATGACGAGTATTCTGAAATGCCTGTATTTGTAGGTCGGCCAGGCTGGGAATCAAGTACGTGTTGACCATGGACAAATTCCCCATCGATTGTCGTGACTACAAATTTCCTGAAAAACAGCCTAGGTTGGAGAGACGTTTTGGAAAATGATCCTTGCGGAACATGGACTTGATGAGCAAGGAGTGAGTTGCGAGTTCTGTTTTCGTTGATGCCCCACGTGGCGAAGAGGCACAAACTAACGCTGGTATTGGCTACGGTGCAGATGTACAAAGGATCAGACCCACAACAGTTAACGCGGGTGAGTGCTCTTGTGACCAGCTTTGGTTTGTTTGGAGAGACAGGACCTCACTTGTGTGATATCATAGGCAGGTGTCTATTTCACTGAAATCGAATCAGCAAGAGGAAGCAAGTATGTCCCGAGGAGCATCCAGCTCGATCTGGAAGCGGGAGTCTGCGATCGTGTACGTGCACCTTCCATGTATTATCGTCGAAAGTCCTTGATATAAATGTAGCTTCGTGGAGGACTGTTGGGTCACTTGTTCCGTCCTGATACGTTCATACATGGTGAATCAGGCGCTGGCAATAATTGGGCTAAAGGATGTACGCTTGCACTTCGTCTCTGTATGAATTTTGACCTGATTCGAAGTGAAATACAGTTTATACCGAGGGTATGTTATTCGCGAGTGCAAACTCTTATTCGATTTGATGACGATCATTAAATATAGGTGCTGAGCTTATTGATTCGATTTTGGTATGCAGTACATCACCTCCTGCTTTTCCCGTTGTAATGATGCCTGTCGCTCCAGGATGTTATCAGGAAACAAGCAGAGGCTTGCGAAGCCCTACAGGGCTTCCAGATCCTCCATTCCCTTGGCGGTGGAACGGGTGCTGGTCTAGGAACTCTCTTGTTAGCTAAAGCTCGAGAGGTAAGTACTTACACTACCATTGATTAAATCGTATGAAACCCATGCTTCAACGGAAAGGAATTTCCGGATCGAATGCTCGCAACTTTTTCCATCACCCCTTCTCCAAAAGTAGGTTTCACAAATTTCTACATCTGCATATGATGCTGATAATGCATTACAGGTATCCGAAACTATCGTGGAGGTGATTTACCTCGTTGGTTTCCAGGGGACCTCGATATCTGATTGATCGATGTACAGCCCTATAACGCCATGCTTTCTCTGAATCAACTTATCGACAACAGTGATCTTACGATTTGCATGGATAATGAGGCCCTGTATGTCGCTGAGCTCTCTCGTTGTATTCACTCCATTCATGTATCTGTCTTTCAGCTATCAGATCTGCACTTCGAGTCTCAAGACAGCAAATCCTACCTTCGCAGATCTCAATGATGTGTGTCATTACATACATATCTCCCCTACGCACATATGTCTAACTCCAGCGCTGCAAAGCTCATTTCGCGCGTGATGTGTGGAGTTAGCACCAGCCTTCGATTTCCCGGACAGTTGAATGGGTACGTCAAATAAATCAGCATCACAGGAATTTCAAAGCAACTTTACTTCAGAGATCTGAGAAAATTGGGAATGAATCTCATTCCATTCCCTCGGGCATGTTTCCCATCGGACCCATCTGCGCGGCAACTGATGGTCGTTACAGCTGCACTTCCTGATGCCGAGTTATGCGCCGTTCTATAACCCCAACGCGAGGTCATTCCAGAGTTCCTCCATTCCAGAACTCACTAAGGCGTACGTTGCATTGTGTATGCCATCCTGACATTTAAACGTTTCTGACTCTGGACTAGCCTTTTCGACCGCAAAAATCTTCTTGTTGACTGCAACCCGATCCATGGGTAGGTTGATCTTAACTTTGCAAAGAACTGGCTCAAACGAGACGTAGTCGCTATCTCACTGCCGCCACGATTTTCCGTGGCAAGATCTCCTCAAGAGAAGTAAGTGGCGCCGTGTTGATGTTGGACTTGATGACATTCGTTCTCTCTTCTGCAGGCAGAAGTACGTTACCACTAAGCCTCCTGGCGCGGCATCGGATCGATTCTGATGAGCCCGCTATAGGTGGCTGTCCATGATTTGCAGAAGAAGCATTCTTCCCGATTCGTTGAGTACGTTTGGATGTCTATTGTCAAGTGAGAGAAGGCCTGAGAGCTTCCTAGGTGGATCCCAGATAATGTCTCTGTGTCTTTGGTGTCTGTTCCTCCTGTGGGCCAGACTCAGGTAGATCCTTCGCTTTTAGTTTGGCACCTACAGCTGACAGCGAGTTCATCCAGTCGGCTACTGGCTTGTCAAATTCGACTGCCATTCAAGAAATCTTTAAGCGTTCTGCCGATACAGTGCGTGCTGTTTTCTCATGATCAACGCCTGCCTTACCTCTTTCTGTATAGTTCGCCCAAATGTTCAAGCGTAAGGCGTTCTTGCACTGGTACGTCGCTGTCGAAAGAATTGAGTCATAGGCGCTAATCTATGCTTTGTAGGTACATTGGTGAAGGTATGGATATCATGGAGTTCAGTGAAGCAGAGAGCAACGTCCATGACCTCATGTAAGCCGTCATCATGCCTTCCTGACTTGTCAATTAACCACATGCTCCCTCTTAGTTCCGAATATCAACAAGCGAGTTCTTTTTTGGTTCCTAATACGCGTCTTCTGACCCTTTGTTTGTTTACAGTATCAAGAGGCGACGGTCGAAGGTGATGTGGAGGAGGGTATCGAGGAAGAATGACACTTCGTATTTGCGTTGACGTTTAGATCTCTTCTCCATCTTCATATTTTCAATATGTCTAGAGCTTCATCCTCCTTTTTGGCTAAGATAGAACTCCCTAATAGTACATCACCCTCCGTACATTTCTATTATCGGTTCCTTGGCTACAGAATTTCATATATCCTTTGTCCATCGACCGTGGCGCGTGTTACATGTATTCCTCCGATGTTATGCCGAAGGCTCTCACTTGACGAACTGCTTCAAAACAGCTCACAGGCATTTGTATCGCGGTCATCTTGCACGACCTTTCCGTATTCCTAGTTAAGGTCGTATTCCTAGTTTGTGCAGATAGGTAAGTGCGCTAAACATACACAGGACCTACTTCACTTTATCTGGACTCCAGAACTTGCACCCATACGAGTCGCATTAAACATCTGCCGCACGTGTTCGTGATTCCGTAACTGATCTAACATTCTGAACGGATGACCTTCGTTCTGGTTGCGCTAGTACAGAGTCCAAACCGCGTGTTTTTCGCGCATTTTTCGCGCGACTCATGGCGTACAAAACGTGTGTGCTTTCCTCTCGATTTACATGCGGCGTTCTTTAATAAGGGTAAATAATGATCTGTGGGAGGAACGAGGGTACGATTGGTAAACAAGCTACTTGATATAGCTTTGATTTCGCATAACTTGTGCAGGCGGCTTACACAGGTACCTAGATATGGCAGAAGGTCCACCCCCCACTGTCAGAGTCTAGGTGTCGAGCCTCTGGATATCCTTACAGTCGGCTTAATACATTCGTATTTAAGGTAGGGAATGACCTCTGGTTGATGTCATGAGGAACGATGGAGGCGCGGTACCCCACTTGCCATGAATTCATCATGATCGATGCATGATCCGTTACCCCAATGTTGACATCCTAAATGGAGATACTTCGGACTTATAAAAGACGCGTAAATCTAGGCTACCAAAGCATTCATCTGCTGCACTACTCACTCAGGCTCACACCATGGCTTCTGCTGACCTTCCTGCACGATTTTCTGACTTGAAACGAGAGATTGCAGACTCCTATCCCGATTTCAAGGAACGTGCGACCAAGGCCTGGGGCGAGATCATCGCTGAGCTCAAGTTAGTCAACGCAGATATTGCAAAGACTGGCTCGGATGTAAGTCACTTTCGGCTCAATGTCATCGTCCAGGTTCCTTATTCCAATGTTCAAAGTACATCCCGCAAGTCAATTTCGCCGATTTAAAGAAGCTTGGACCTGAGGAGCTCGAGAAGATCAAGAGAAGAGGAAGTGTCATCATACGAGATGTGGTTCCTGATGCAGAAGCAATTGGATGGAAGGAGCAGCTAAGAGAGTTTGTCAAGGGTAATCCAGACGCGATTGGTACCTCACATATTCGAACTGCGTGAATTACCGCAATCACTAATATGCTATATCCTTAGGTCTTCCTGAGAATGATAAACAATTCTTTATGCTCTAGTTCGTCCCTTGCTTAATGGAAGCGAATTGTAGGCTGATTTATCGATCGTAGCTGGACAAAGCCGCAGGTTGAGGCGCGTTCTCATCCTAACATGCTCGAAGCTACTGTGTGGTTGAATCATCTATATCACGCCAAGGGTACCAATGTTGCCACCGACGGTGTAGACCTTTCCGTACCCCTTACATATGCAGATCGATTCCGCATCAGGCGACCTGGTGTGTCTTGGGAACTTCATCCTCCTCACGTCGACGGTTTGTCAATGAACTTTAATACTTCCGCCCATCTTCATTAAACAGGTATCTAGGCGGTACTATCGAGAGATGGGAGGACCCTACCTTCCGCCAATGCTTTGCAGCAATCTTGTCTGGTGACTGGCGCTCTCATGATCCTTATGAGCTGAATGGGCGACTCAATGCCATAAGCTCGCGATATGGTCGTCCCAATCAGGTAAAAGTTTACTATTCTTATACTCGACAGATATCAATACATTTTTAATAGTCCAGCGTCTTCCGAACTTTCCAGGGATGGTTGGCTATGAGGTGAGTCCCTTAGAATCAAAAATGGATGGAGTCTCGCTAACATCAACCTGATAGCGAGACAGCGCCTACGGAAGGAACTCTGAAGGTCTTCCCTGACGTCCTATTGGCAAATTCATATCTTATTCTGCGCCCATTCTTCCGACCCATGGTCTCTGTCGATTCTCCTGACTTCCTCGATCTCGCAAGCTGGGAATTCGGTAGGCTTCTCGCGTAACTTTAGTGGCCTTTGACTTCCTCATGATCTTTCATCTCAGACATTTCGAGCCCTAATTTCCCTGGAATATATCCAATAGATGGAGGGTATGCGGGGCCCCGGCCGACGCCTGAGTTGCATCCTCATCTCGAACTTGAGAAGACGATGACATCTGTACCCAAAGTCTATCCAGGAGATACCGTGTTCTGGCACTGCGATGTCATTCATTCCGTGGAAGCTGAGCACACCGGAACCGAAGATTCTGCTGGTACAGCATATCTGCGAAAGTATTTCGAAACCAGACTGACTTTGCTGTTATAGTTATGTATATCCCTGCTGTGCCCCTCACACCACTTAACCAAGAGTATGTCGAGCGGCAGAAGGAAACCTTCATCAATGGTCAAGTTCCGCCGGATTTCCCCAAGGGCCCTGGCGAAGCTAACTTTGTTGGTACCGGTAGAACGAGCGATATCTTAGCGCCTGTAGGGCGGAGGGCGATGGGTCTGCCTATTGCGGTTGCTTGAATTTGTTACTGAACTCTTGTGTCACCCCACCATGGAGTCGTACTGTATCGATTGTCAACGTCAAATAAATTCGTGAGTCTTACTAGCATACATATGTGAACTAGGAAAGCGCTAAACACGAAGGCCTGGGCTCCTAAACTCAAGTACTTCTCTTGTCCAGTGCGGACTTGACAAAGGTGATGAACTTGATGAACTTGGAACAATGGATGGGTTCCTTGGTCCACAGCCAGCTAACCACCAACGGTTAGACTGAACAGTGCAGCTTCCGAGTAATCATCTAAAGACGCCTCTAAGCTTGTGAATTATTGCCCCCATGCGAGAATAGCTCGATTAATCAATCGCAGCTGATGGGTAGTCAGAATTCGAAGTCTCAGTTGCTTGCATCTGGCAGAATCTACCCACAGTCGCCTTCCAATACACCACTCATGGTTATGTGAAACGTGTGTTGCTTGACGGGTCAGGATGACAGAAGGCACGTGACGCTAACTGGCCCTAAGGAATACTCAAGAGGTGGTCGTCAAGTTCCCAGTACGAGGTTTGATTTCCCTGCTTCGAGTCAGTCCCTACGTGTAGTATACGACAACGCAGCATTTTGTGTAACTTCTATGAATCAAATTTCAGCATTTTGCGAAGGAATTTGATCCTGCTGTTGCAGCTGTTAAGTTAATGGCGCTTCTTTAGCTTCTTTATATTAAGGAGCAATTACAAGAAGATGAATTAACAGCTCAGATGACGCATATATATTGATTTGGGCGCTTATTTAGGCGTTATCTTGTGACACTGACAAACCCTTCGCAAACGACGAGTCAGACGGTTTTCCTGCGTCTGTTTACAGCGACTGTTAAAACGCTGATCCTTATACACACTGTCGCTGAGAGTGAGGTAACTGCGACTCATAGCTTGTCTTGACGGCATCGCTGGAAACGGTAACATCTGTAGTCAAGACGATTTCGAGATTACGGATGCACCTAGCAGAGTCGCCTTTGGTAGTGTCAAGATTCTCCGGGTACAGGAATCCGTTGTCCTTTTCAATAGCCCGAGCGCATCGTAGAAGGACCATATAGAAACAGATGGCTATGATCGGGACTAACTAGGAAGAATATGAGTACGATGTTGGGGAAAATTGGTGGCGCTGACCAGGTCCACCATGATGATAACACCACTAGAACGTTTGATATAGAAAGCTATGGTGAGGGCGAGACAGGCTGATTGAATAGCCGCGGAATCTATAACCACACGCGCTATGTGCGAGAGTCTTCCGCCGTCTGCACGATACTTCGAACCTTCACGATCTATCGTCCATAGACGAAATGCCAGAAGGCCTTCATGAGATGGGCGGTCAGAAGAAATGCGGGTCCGAGAAGAAAGAGAGTACCCGTAGATATCGCGTTGCCAATCATCGCGCAAGCGAAAGAAACTTCCAGCCGAGTTCTGAAAGGCTTGTCGAACATACTTGAATGGGAAATTTGTGCAAAGCTCGATAATAATGAGCTCCAGTTCCCTGGAAATTGAATATTAAATTAAACTATTGTTCGAGGTAAGAAAGCTTTACCAAGGGTCGCTATCCAGAGCAAAGCGGGGAGGACTATGACCCAAAGAGACGACCACACATAATAACATCGGTAAATCTTAACCGTTTCGTAGTAGTGAGCAAGCTTGAGCAAAAAGGTCAATTGAAGTAACCTACCACAATCCCGTCTCCGAGTAGGACTTGTGTAAGGGCTAAAGCCATTTGGAGGATAAAGCCCCACGACCTAGTTGTCTCGAAGATGCTGCCAGGCGACCCACCCATTGCTTGCGGAGTCGGTCGCCGTAGGACAATTTCGTCAATGAGGCAGTGTATGCTTATGGCGATGTGCTAAGTGACATTTTAGCAGATATACTGAGATAAATAATTATTGACTCACTACAGTGCTGACTAAAAACAGGAAGAATGCCGTCACAAGCAAAGCAATATTCATTTTCCCCGACGGTGTACGATGACGCAGGAGATAATGGAGAGTTATGCCAAACATATACACTGATACTCCTGTATAAGACGTCTTTATTAGACTGCAGACGTCGAAGAGACGGCATAATACCATAAATGATACCCTGCAAAGGGGTGGACAGTGCATAAGCGACATCGATGGCAATCCAGCGGAGATGTGGATCAGGCATAGAAGGTGCTGTGACGTTGTTATGAGGTATAGCCAGAGGGAAAACACAGTGTGTGTGAGTGAGCGGGGCTTTCGAGAAGAGAATGTGTTCGTTTAAATAGCTAATCTCCATCCGATGATTTGATACGAGATGTGAGCATGATCCTCCTTGAACCATGGCGCTGCAGGCATAGCTATGCAACTTTTCAAGCCCATATGCATGTTCCTGTTCATTGAATACTTGCGGAAACAAGGGTAGTCACATTCTGCGGTACCTAAAAGAGCTCAAAAAAATAGACGTACTAAATAATTCACACCTTCGAAGTTTGGTCAGCTCAACCCCAAGGTCATGGTTCTATTCATATTGGCGAAGTTCCCTTCTGATGTGCTTTCAATCGAACGAAGACACTGTGCAAGGGATGATATATGATACGGTGATGAAGGAGAAAAGATTGTGGAGCGAAGTAGACTAGTACTTTTTGGTTGAACATGTGACTATTGAATTTAACCAGCACAGCAAAAAGATCCCTCCCAGTGAGATGATAGCTTTCTAAGTTGGAAAATTTGCAGATCAGTCGCCAAGACGGAAGAAAAAAATCCCATTCAATTTCAAGCAGCCCTGCTTCGAGTCCTACGTGCAACGCAGCATTCACTGGCGCAGCTTCCATGAATCAGATTTCAGTATCATACAAAGAAAATTTGACTTCTGTAGCGAGCTAGTGATCTAAAGAGATGCCGGTAGCTCATAAGTCGAGGGCAAGTGTTGTTGGCACTTGCCTCTTTGCACCAAGGCAGGCCGATATAAGGAGTCCAAGCCATCACGATAAAATAAGATGAGTAGTCAGGCGATGCTCCCAACCCTCGCTTCCCTCATTAGAGCTGATGCATGATGGGCTGGGCATACACATTTCCTCCAGTGTAAATGCGTGTCCCACATTCCTTCCCATAATTTGAGTCCTCTTGATGTTCCTCAGTTGGGTAGCAGAGATGAAGGAACGTGAGGCATGGCAGCGAAAGGGCCCTGGAATCCGGGAGGCGTCTTTTCAGGAATTTGCATCTATGTTCTCGTTGCAGCAGATGGGCTCGCTGCAAAGCAGACGTGAACGTGGAACTGTGGCGACACGGACACACAGGCACTGATCCGACGCGGTGATGACGAGTACGATTCCATTATTACAAGTGATGTCACGTCTTCATCTGGCGCAACTGTCACCCCACACCAAGTACGCTCCCCCATTAACCACACTCACAAACCTAACATCAACTCCTCTCTTACGGCAATGCTCCTGAATGGCGCCCTCATCACCCTCGTTATCGATATCCTACCTGCACTCTTACTTCTCCGTCCAGCCCCATCCCAGAAAGAGGCACCTCCTATGACCCTAACCTTGCCTTCGGAGACGCGGGCAGACCTTGTACGCTTCATCGAAGCTCGCCAGATCCCATGGATAGTGGAACAGGTTTGCTCGTACTACATGCTTATGTCTCTGACCGTTGTTTAGTTGAAGAGGATGTACGAAATATCTGGAAACACTCTTTCTTACGCCTGGAATGATATCGCTAAAGATGGCGATTTAGAGACCTGCCTCAGCGTTTGCCTCGACATTCTTTGTGACGAGCATTGAGAGCCCTTAAAGAAACCCGTACTGACGTTCCTCTGTGGCGGTCACTCGATGTTGATGTCATGTGGGTTTATGTGCCCATATTTACCTGTCAATTCATCGGGGTGACAGTCCCTGGGACCTGAATGGCGACCAGGTTGCTTAGTCGAGGCAAGAATAGTGTGAATTGCAAGCCGTGATAACAGTTCCGAAAGCATGCGTTTCTACTTCATGATTCTCGTCCCATTTTTGCTATCTTCGAGGTAGCATCACGGTGTTCAAGGTGACAACGTCATCTCTCCGCGTGCTTTGGACGTCACGTTGATGTATGGTTCTGTCAAGCACAACATGATACTGATAGCGTGTTGTTAAGATGGTTTCGGGCTCTTCTGTAGTTTCATGATTCATTGCTGCTATCCGCATGTATGCATGTCACTTGTGATAAGGACATGGGATCTAGTCAGCATCGCACCATATGCTAGTGACAGACGGGTTTTTGTATCCTTTCGCTCGATCTTCGACATCTGCTTCTCGATTGACTAAACTCTTTCGTCAGGGATTACATCTTGAGACTTCTGCACCCTCCGATAACGTTAGTCGTCGCAAAAACATTCACATGCTGCCCGGAAAGATACCATTGATGATGGCATTGAGCTTATTCACCAGAAATTACGATTTTTAAGGCGACATTTAAGCCTTGTGGGTCATTGCCTTATGGTCATACAATGCATATGGACTTTTTCAACAAGTCGCGCATTTCGTGTCTTCTTTGTTCGCCTGAGGGTATCTATTTTTACCCTCCACCAGGTCGAAAACACCGAAATTCTCCTCAACGCATGGCACAATCTATTTCGAAGGATACAGCATATGATCCTCTATACCAGTGGTCGAAGCATGGATCAATGAAAAGGTATAAAGAGTGCCAGATAATCCTCTAAGTCTTCCAGGTTTCACAGAAACTTACCTCGCAGACACACCTACCTTTCTTTCAATGAAGTTCGGCCTCGCTCTCGCAGTTCTCCTCGCCACCGGTGCCATCGCCGTCCCTGCCTCTTCTGAGCGCATGGCTGCGCGTCTTGAACGCCGTGCTAACCGTCAATCTAAACCCATCAACCGCTTGGAGTCAGCTGCCAACAAAATCAAGAACGTTGAGTACAGCAGTAACTGGGCTGGTGCCGTCTGGGATAGCTATCCTTCTGCAAGTATTCTTTATCTGCCTACTAGATCGATTGGTGACATCTTTGTACAGGGAACCTTCAAGTCGGTCACTGGCACGTTCACCGTCCCCACCCCTTCGGGCAGTGGCGCCGCCTCCGCCTGGGTCGGTATCGACGGTGATACTTGCGGCAGCGCTATCCTCCAGACCGGTGTGGACTTCACCATCTCCAATGGTGCTGTTTCTTACGACGGTAAGTTGGTCATTGCAACTCACACAACATGTTGAACTGATTTCATACCTAACAGCTTGGTACGAATGGTACCCTGACTACGCCTATGACTTCTCCGGCATTCCAATCAGCGCTGGTGATGTCATTACCTTGACCGTGACCGCCTCCAGCACAAAGGCTGGCACTGCTGTCATAGAGAATAAGACGACCGGAAAGACCGTCTCCAAATCACTCACCTCTTCTTCTGCCCTCTGCGAAGAAAACGCAGAGTGGATCGTCGAAGACTTTGAGGAGGGTAATTCGCTCGTTGCTTTCGCCGACTTTGGAACCGTCACCTTCAGCAGCGCTTCTGCCACCACCAACTCTGGCACGACCGTTGGACCTTCCGGCGCTACCATCATCGATATCCAGCAGAACAGTAAAGTTCTCACCACCGTTTCCACCAGCTCCTCTGGTGTCACCATCTCTTATGTCTGATTGAAGGCAACCGTGGTGTAGAATAAGGCTGCAATCGTGAACAAAGCCGGTAGACATATGGCATATATCTAAACCTTATAAACAATGAAGATATATGATAAGAATGAGTGCTATTAAGTTCGTCGACGCTCACATCGGGCATACGAGTAATCATCTCCTGTCCTGATCGCCGTAACAATCATGCCATATTGAGTGTGTTGCCTGCGAGGTTGGCAGGAGGAGGGGAAAAAGTTGATATACATGTTGTCAAGGTGTTAAGGACATAGCGGAAAGTTGAGCCCAAGAAACCTTTATCCCGCTAACCGATTATTCAGTAAACTAATACCTTAGCTGCGGAGCCTCGTGTTTTCTTTCTTACTAGCATTGGTGTTGTCGAAAGCTGTGTGATGGAAGTTATTCTCAGGAAAAGAACGACCACGTGCACACCTTGTACTTTGACTGAAGACAAAGCATTTGATGCCACCAAGAGCTAAAGGCGGTTATGGTCTGCAAAGTGTTTCCTTCGACATTCATACTTATGAGGCCTTTAGTTGCATTCCAGCTGGCGTTTTACCACCCACGACCTCCGCAGGCTGTGGATCAGTCGTGTTCGGGCCCTTGGAGAACTGACCAGAAGGATGGCTTAGTCCATCATTTTATCTGGCTCGAAGGATTTTTCCCGGCGCTTTCATATGTAGATCCATCTGCGACATTCTTTGACCCTGATACTACAACATTTTCCTTTAAATGGAACCTCGAAAACAATTGGCAAGAGTCATAACCGCCCTCATATACGCAGGCACAACTTGAGGCGCTCAAACGTGATCTTGCGAGCCCCATCGCATCGCCATGTCCTTCATTCTTCAAGATCCCAGAGGACATCACGCATTCCAAGCCTTGTTTTGACGAGTTCATGGGCGCAAAACTTTCTGTGATCCAGGAACTCTTCGACAAGACGACGCAGGTATGTATTCATTTAACATCTGAATATATATAGCGCTAAACCTATCCCACGGCCTGTTGTTCAAGAACCTTCCCCATCTTTAACTTCAAATCTAATGTCACCAGATCCTCTTTTGTCGCTGGAATCCTTTTTACAAGGTGATCATACTTATTCTGGTACACTCAGCGATCTGTTCAAGGAAATTGACAGCTTATCTGAGAGATCCATGGTGTCTGAATCTCCAAGTTCTCCTCCCATTCCAACTTCCTCATGATCCAGCTCAATCTCGATCGCACCCCTACCTACTTCCTCACTTGGTTTCATGCGCTCGACTCCAGAACCGCAAACCGGGTAAAACTTGTGGGCTTCATCGTCGGCATCTCTTTCCACTGAAAGCTCGATGTCTGTATCGACTCCGCGAAGTTCCGAATCCACTTCCACCTGGTCAAACCCCGACCCACAAGCCATGATGAACTCTTGGTTTGATTTCTACCCTGTCATAGACATGGAGCCGATCTGGACGACCTCAAAGACGGCGATTATAAGCCATTCCAAGCACAAGTGACGAGTACACTCCATCGGTGCTTCGAGGAAACTTTCCAGCCAATGAAGCACAAGGGGAGAAGAAGGGAGCGACCTCCGGTACGTTGATACTTTCGCATTCCGACCCATCCTTAAAACTCATTTCCTCTGGCGACAGACACGCGATTTTAAGAAAAAAAGGTTAGATATGGCATGCATCTGCCGCATTCACGGATGCTGTCACGTCTCCAAGACTCGCTTCGACAGCGATAAACACCGCGATCCCCCCGTGCTTCCAGTGCCCTCTACTCTCTATCATCCGTAGCTTTAATATGCATATATCTCATGTCTTATCTCTTATTCAGATCAATAAGAAGGACTCGGAACCTTCACTGAGTACTGTAACCATCCTCATAGTTCGACGTTGGACGTTGAGACGAAAAGACGATGAACCGTTGTACAAAATAGGGGATAAGAGGATTCCAATACTTTGTATCTTTCAAGAACGAGGAGGAGCAGAGCAATCCGGATTCCCAATTTGACGATATGTATCCAGCTTGTGATTTCCTTGAAAAATCCTTAAAAAAAGTCAAGATCGGCACCTACTATTTCTAGGCTATTAATAAAATGTCTGGTCAGGTCAAGCAAGAAGTCTACGTCCGAGAAGGTGGGCGTTAATTCTTCACCAACTTGATACACCCAGAGAATAATGTGACTAGATAGTGCGAAGAGGGTTATTCTCCGCCAGCAGAAATTGGTGAGTTTAGGAGGGGAGACGGATGAGGTGAATATGGTTAAGCAGCATCAATTCAATACAACTGACATACGTAGGGAATACTGAGCCAACATGCCCGTTCCGATTCAACGGGGGCGCAGAAGATCTCGTGCAGAGGACAAACGAGCAAAGATACAAGGTGTATTACCATGTTTTGTACGGCAAAAACTTTCCGCTGTGAAGCGGCATCAGGAAGGAAAACAGAACACACAGAACGACAGCGAACGCACTCAAATGTAAGCACCACACGATCGCCCTTCGGGTCTGGTTTCTTATCGATCTTGACTGTGCAGTCAATCATGGACATAATACCATCACCGAACTACAGCAGTTCAAAATGAGCTGCAGACGAAGTATGTCGCAAAAGCAAACCTTCTCGTGAATCACAGCCTTTATTGCATGTCCGTATACGAGGACGCCCTGTGACGTGCATCAGAGTCAAAAAAGGTGCTTAGAAAAAATCATCACACCTCGTATAGACGATAAATGACGGGATCGGTAGGAGGCATAGGTCCCAAGCCACGGTTAGGCCACCAATGATCTCCAAGAGCAGCAACAGATTCGGCAGCTGGAATGTCCAAAACCGCAGACAATTTGGCAAGTTCCTCGGTGGTCAATTTCGCCTGATCACTATTGAATGGGAGCTTATGCGGAAGAATATCAATCGACGTACTTGACCATAGAATGCAGCAGCGACCCAAACTTCATCTTTGCCCAGGGCATTGGCAAGTTGATCAAACGTCAAGCCTACAGGTGGGTTGGGGAAATATAGAGAGCAGCTTGTTCAGACATACCCTTACGGGCCTTCGCTTCGAAAAACTTAGAATTGATCAAGGGAAGATCGGTATAGGGAGTTACGTTGGATGGTATGGTCTGTCAAATGGTCAAGGTCATAGTAAAGCAGAAGGGCTCTAGCTCACTGCAGATGTATTAGGCATGACGAATGTAGCTAGAGTGGGGTGGAGAAGCACAGCCTTGATATGAGACTTTAAACCCGTTCAAGTATGTGCACATGTGACCTATGACGAATCTCATGTGAGGAACGTGGATAGAAAAGGAGAGGATATGAGAAATTCTAGGAGAGCATCGGGCATGATCAGGAAAGATAAAGAAGAATTATCAACTTGTTCGCACTGTCGCCTCAGCCAAGGAAGAAACACAACATCTAGTTACGAATCTTGTTCAGGTATAGGTTTCCATACATCCTTTGTAGCATGCATAAGCTCGTAAAGCTGTCCGAGCTGTTCCGCCGACATCTAGTGACGCCGTGAGTGACCGGAAAGGTCGGGAAGGTTAGGATAACATACCTTCTCGAATACCGTGGAGTCCAGCTTCTTCCCAGAGAAGTTCTTTCCATCAGGGCCACGCGGAAGGCCATCCAAGTAAACTTTCCACTGAGATAAGAATCCCATGATATATGCGGGATTGGTCACTTCTCTGTGCCGGCGAAATTCTACAAAAGGATATTGGCATCAATGACGCGCAGGATTTCACAGTGTGAGCAAGTTACTAACCAGCCTTAACATAGTCATCTCCTAAACTACGCATTTCCCTGGGTAAATGGCGGTGCGCTCGCAGAAGTCGACGATACAATCTAGAAATAGGGCAAGATGAAAATACTTGATGAAAACGAATAGAAAACATACGGAATGGGTGGAAAGAGCGTGGCGCTAGCCTCTCTTAAGTTTAGGGGCCTTTGTGATAATGATTCGGCAAGGCGTATTAAGGAGTGGTGCATTGGAGGAAGATGGGTTGACGTCAGGAGAGTGAAAGTGAGTTTCGGAGAGAAATCAAAATTGTGCTCATTCGGATCAATATTTTTTTCTGGACCGAACCTGGATCTGCGCATGCACAACCACACCAATGACAGAAGAGCAAGGGGCAAAGGCATCCGACGCTGAGGGAGGACATACCCAAGATATACTTCATGATCAATATATGATCTGAGAAGTGTGTCTATATAAAAACGATCTATATGTGTGAGGAGAGAGACGAGAACTTAAATTTAAGCAACCGTGGCATAGGTAGACCCATCGCCCTCCTCGTTGCTGGCGCTAATATATCGTTCGCTCTATACCGATAAAGGTGGCTTCTCCGGGGACCTTGGGGAAATCCGGCTGAACTTGACCATTGATAAAGGTTTCCTTTTGCCACTCGATGTACTCCTGGCTCAGTGGTGTGAGCGGCAAGCAGGGTCTTCTCAAGTTCGAGACGAGGATGGAACTCATATATCGCGCAGGGCCCTGCATACCCTCCATCTATTGGATATATTCCAGGGAAATGAGGACTCGAAATGTCTAAGATGAAAGATCATGCGGAAGTCAAAGGCTATTGAAGTTACGTGAGAAACCTACCGAATTCCCGGCTTGTAAGATTGAGGAATTCAGGACAGTCTACAGAGACCGCGGATCGGAAGAATGGGAGCAGAATATTATATGAATTTACCAACAAGACGTCAGGGAAGACTTTCAGAGTCCATTCCGTAGGCGCTGTCTCACTATTAGGAGAGTAGTATGTATCTATCTATCTTTGATTGGTTTAAGGGTCTCACCTCATAGCCCATCCCTGGAAAGTTCGGAAGATGCTGGTCTGTTCGAAACTGCATTGATTTTTGCTGATTATAGAAAATGGCAAACGCTTACCTGATTGGGACGAGCATATCGCGAGGTTATAGGATCGAGTCGCCCTTCCAGTTCATAAGGGTCATGAGAACGCCAATCGCAAGACAAGATTGCTTCGAAACACTGGCGGAAGGTAGGGTCGTTGTCAATAACTTGTTGATTCAGAGATAACATGGTTTAGGATGGTTCTGTAGGCATGTGTCGACATCTTAATTCCGAGGTTTCTATATAGTGCTAGATGGATAAAGATGGACAGCCTGGACTACAGATGGAAACGAGTGGTCAGCATGGCTTGCGGTTACCATTTCTCTGTATCAGAGCCTCTCGGGACTACAAGGTCTTTTCCATTGCTCCTCTTATCAAAAGGCGATACAGTCTCTTGAAATATAAAATGGAGATTGTCCTCCCCAAACGATGTTATCATGTCTGGAGACCTTGGAATATTCGAAGTCCCTTAAGGAATGTAATTGAGTACGCTCCGTGTACTTCAAGCGCTTGAAATTTTGAAAAACGATTAGTTTGGTCGCTCGGCAAACGCCGAAGCTCCTCTCTCTGAAGTAAGTTTTGAAAGTAACACACCTCCTTTTCGCATTCTTCTTCAATGCATCTCTCTTGCTCATCTGCCCTCTGTGCTGAGACAGTAATGCTCTCGAACTCATCTCGTTCTTCTGGGTCAGCTTCTCTTTTTAGCTCAGGCATTTCGTCCTCAGATTCGCAAACCGATGATTCGCCGCCACATTCTCCCCTCAGTCAGCAAAGAAAGCCCTCTGCGGACGTGGTGCAAGCGGAATCATGTACAACGCCTCGCTTCGACTATGAGAATATCAATAACCCCAGGCAACAATCCTGCAAGAAGACACCCGGTTTACTAGATCTTTTCGGCGCTAGTGATGATGGTGGCTATGATTCTGAACGTGAAACCTGCGAGACCTCAAATCCATGGATCAGCAGAGTGCTGCGTTCTGCCAGAAAGACCAAACTTATGCCTCGAACTCGCGGCTTGCGAGTGGTATCCTTGACTGTGCCGGAGGATAGTTTGAGAGAGGTAAGCCCCTACAGGACTTATATCAACCCTCGCTCATGACATTTGACCTCACAGGACACAAATGGTTCATTAGTTTGTCCCCCTAAACCCAGGATACTGCCAACTGTTAACTTAGATTCTCCGTCTCCCATCTTGCTCTCGAGCCCTGCCCAACCAAACCTTCGCCAGCCCCAGCTCGAGGTGAACAGAACTGTTGACGATCCTGTTTCGAAGTGCTATGCCTTACAACCGCCTCTGGAGAATATTCTTCTCACTGATTTAGGGGGTTATTACGAGACTGATGTGACCACTCCAGTTGCCATCTCATCCGCTCCAAGGACCAGAAAATCAAGCGGTATTGGACTTGGACTACCATCTGTGCTCTGTCGCTCGGCTTCAGCAGCCGAAAACCAAGACTCTCTCTCATCATCACGACGCGAAGATACCAAGCAACGTAGTAAACATCATACTCCCAGTTTAACCCGTAGAACACCAGGGCAGCCCTTGAATCAAACCGCCGGAGTGGGCATAATCTCAGGAACGCAACGATTTTTTAGAACTTATCAGTTCCCCAAGCGACGTTTGTACGACATACCCGAACACCTGCCGCCCAAGTTCAGTGCCAAAACGTTTGCATTCGGCAGACCTTCCCCCCGCTCGGCTTCGGGGATACCCCCAGCTGCATTCAGTGACTTTGTGCGAACGAAGCATGTACACCCGCCCCTTCTTAATGCCTGCAAGAGGCCGCTTCTATGGCTCAATATGACATCACCTGGTATTACCCATAGCGATAAGGAGCAGAAACTAGACTCAGTTACTCAGCACAGGGTAGACTCTTCTCAACTCGTTGCTTTGTTCTAGAAAATTCGCTTTCAAGGACCTCTTGATACATTTGTGGTATTACTTTCCTCGATATAACTTGTCTGTTTATTTTCTTTCTGAATTATCAGTGTTCATTACACGCCCTGTCGAATCTCGCTGCGTTCATTTGAGACTGACGATAGACCTTCCTGCCAAGCCACGCAGGCACGGAGAGGCTGTTCAAATTGTCTAGTTCCTTCCGGTGGCTCGTCAAAAGGTTGGAAAGTCATTGGCCTGTGGATTCACTTGGCACGTAATTCCTTGAGAGATTTCGCAAAGCCAAGACGCTGCTGAACAACTGTATTGGATTCATAGCACAAGTTTATTCCACATGCAACAGTCTTAAGTCCACTTGCGCCGCTCATGCACATGCCCAGCGCAGCTGATGATGAGAGTTTGAAGAAGTGTTGTCCATGTATTTCTGATTCACCTTGCCCGGATAATCTCGCCTGAAACTAAATTAGACGATATAGAATTCGGCGTGAACTCTCGCAGCAGATATACCTTGAAATTTCTTTCAGTGAGTGTCGTTAGCTAGTATTGTCTCATTGTTAGGTCGCGCGAGCCTCGGAGCTTCTTTCATGAAGAGAATAAAAATGTGAGCGATTAGGGATATAGAACTCACACAGCTCCGGGTACTTCCTTGTGACCGAACCGTGAATCATTCTGGTATCAGAGGAGTTTCTACGATCATCGCAAGTCTTTGCTTGGCATGAGAACAATGTCCACTGCCACCTGTACACTGCAGTTCGTGCAGACGTATGAAGCATATGGAAGATCGAATGGCTAGTCACATATTCTCATGAAGATTGAAGCATCAGGATAATGATTAAGATATAATTTGGATCCTAAATATCCAAGCGACTAGTAAACGTAGATAATACGTCTTGAAGCAAGGAAAGAATGATGTTAATTAAATTAGAATTAAATGTTAAATATTAGATTAGACCACGTGGAAATTATTGGCATCCAATTCCGACCACAATCATGTTCAGTGGTGCCAACATCGCATTTTTTTTTTTTTCTCAGTCCAAGCAGTAGAAAGCTACCACGCTGCAATATTTATGCGTTGACACTACCCACAGCCAAGGCGCCGAGAGGAAGTGATTTGATTGTTCCGGTAAGCCTGGTTTAAATGGTTTAAATATAGTGGGACGGCTCAATAGGGTGCTTTTAAGGCTTTACATGGAGCTTTCGGTAAAGTTACTAGGCTTGGAGTAAAGATGCTGTGAAATATTTTCCATCTCTATGATATCTATCCTCAGGATCTCTCACACAACATCACTCGCCCCTGGTATGTGTTGGTGTTGGTGGCAACTATATGTGATCCTTTTTTAATCTTTGCTCTAGCCAATCCCCGTTGCAAATTTATTGAAACGGCTGCGCTTGAGCCTCCAATGGTATGGAAATAACTAAAATGCCTCTCACCATGCTCTGTGAGTATCCCCATTATCTCAATCTAGAGTCCTTTTTGCGGTTCCGTATGCTGGAAAGTAAAATACAAAAGGCGCAGACATTGTAGCCCAATCCTCAACTCATCAGAGCTATGCAGCTTCTGTTAGCTACCAGTGCTTTATTGGCCCTTCTTCGTCCACACCCCGCCCGCGGTGCTTCACTTGCACCGCGCGCCAGTGTCAAAGAGGTCACCTTGGACATCGTAAATACGCATCTGTCTCCAGATGGCTTTGAGAGAGGTACGCAGCTAATGTTCCCAGTATAAGCCATCCTGCTAAACAGCCGATAGCTGTCATCACGGCGAATGGACAGTAAATATCCTATGCTTCATTCTTTTTCTTTTCATGCATAGATTCATGATCCCACTAGGTATCCTGGACCTCTGATTACTGCGACTAAGGGTGATACTCTTTTGATCACAGTCAATAATCGTCTGGTACGGCTGTTCTTCTCCCGGCTTTGAAACGGTCGTTCAGTGTCATTCGCAGACCGACCCTACGATGCGGCGCAGTACCACCCTGGTAAATATGTTGCTGTCATGTAATCCTTCCATGTCACCATTACAACCATAGGACTGGGATGGTATTTTCTTCTCGACAGAGAATGCTTGGAATGAGGGGTCTTCCTTTGTTACTGCCTGCCCCATAGCGCCTGGGAATAGTTTCACGTATAACTTGCCCTCCGTCAACGACCAGACGGGTACCTTCTGGTATCACAGGTAAAATCTCAATCTTAAAAACTTCCTTTCAATCACTTAACATGAGAAATAGTCAACTTAGTGTTCAATATGTCGATGTAAGGTCGAGCGTCTCCTTCACTGTTTCATGCTCTAACATCCATGTTTTACATAGGGTCTTCGTGGCCCTCTTATTATCTATGGTGGCTACCATGTTCATATTTTCTGGGCAAATATTGACAAGAGTACAGATCCCGAGGACCCTATGGCAGATCTATATGACGTCGACGACGAAAACACAGTAAGTGATTGCCGTGCCATTGCATAGTTTATATGGGCTCAAAGTTGTTTTGTAGATCTGGCAAGTCGGTAAGAATTTGCCTGTACTGATAATCATATGCACCACCTCATTGCGATTTAGGTGACTGGTGGCACAACTCATCCGTTTCGCTGCTCACGGGCTACGTCGCCACTGGCATCGTACCGGTATCGGATTCTGGTACTTTCAACGGTGTTGGCCGCTTCCAGGGAGGCCCCGAAGTTCCGTTCTTCGTCCAGAACGTTGAACCAGGAAAGCGCTACAGGTTCCGCATCATCAACCAGTCTGCTCGTAATGTTTTCACGATGTCCGTCGATGGTCATGATCTTAGTATGTCCTTCATAATAGCACTTAAACCGAGTATTGGCTCAACTTAATTTAAAGCTGTCATTGAGGCTGATGGTGTCGCGACTACACCCATGACTGTCAACCAAGTCCAATTGCTTGCAGGCCAACGCTACTCTGTTGTTGTACGTCCTTCATACTGCATCTTGGCCCGGCGTTACCGACTCCAAACAGCTCGAAGCCAACCAACCCGTTGGTAATTATTGGATCAATGCTCCTTTCACAGGAGGAAATCCCGCCAACAACCTCAACCGTACGCCAATCTATATCTTTGCT
Source organism: Tephrocybe sp. 9980TJB (assembly GCA_018220975.1). Lineage (NCBI taxonomy): Eukaryota > Fungi > Basidiomycota > Agaricomycetes > Agaricales > Lyophyllaceae > Tephrocybe > Tephrocybe sp. 9980TJB. The sequence goes on from JABAJU010000104.1 coordinate 63,795, forward strand.
TGGGCTCTGACATTGAAAGGATATGCCATCAGAAAACGCGACTCTTTCCCGTGCCATTTTAAGATACGCAGGTGCCCCCCGTGAGGATCCCGCTACCCCAATGACACTTGGCCCCGTGAACCCCAACGCACTCATTGAAGCCAACCTTCGTGTACGAAAGTATTCTTGACTTGTGACCAGTCATGAACTAACCTTACCTCTGGCAGCCATTCAATGCCGAGACTGTAATACTTGTGTTCACGCTCTGATAAATGCCAACTAATCCAGTAACGCAGCCCCCCCAACCTGACATCAATATTACCCTCAACCTTGTTGTCGTACGTCTTTATCCCGCATATACTGCATATGCCTTCGCTCATTTCAATATAGACCGCTGGTAAAGCCCAGTGGAACGTCAACAATGTTTCCTACCTTCCTCCGGAGGTCCCAACCCTCGTCAAGATCTTGGGCGGTGCCAACTCTTCGGCTGACTTCAATGTCACGGAGAACACCTTTGTTTTGCCAAAGAACGCTGTTGTCGAGGTCAATTTCCCGCCCAAGTAACTTTATCTTTCCGTTACTTGAAATTAACTAACCATCCCATGCATCGTACCCGTACCAGTGATGATGACGAGGCTCATCGTGAGTACAGACTTCTTGTATTATGAATGATTGGATTCTAAGGGTATTGTCTTATAGCATTCCATTTGCACGGCGTATGGATATCAATTTCTGCAGTGACGGCCATTATTAACGCTATAACAGAACAACTTCTGGCTCATCAAGTCAAATAGTTCTGATTTGGTTAACACTGTCAACCCTATCCGTCGTGATGTTCGTCTTCATTATCACTTGGATTCATTCATACTCTGATGCTGCCTCGCTCAGGTGGCTGGTGTTGGAGCTGCGGGTACTACTGTGCGATTCACTACTGACGTACCAGGTTAGGAAGTTCTATTTTTGCATGCACAGCCCTATGCTGATCATTACGCCTCAGGACCTTGGTTCTTCCATTGTCACATCTTTTGGCATCTCTTCGCCGGCCTTGCGACCGTCATGGCCTCAGGTCTCGATGGCACCGTCCGTGAGCAAGTCCATCCCAGTAGAGTGTGGGACGAGCTTTGCCCAACAGTACGCTTTTTGTTTCATTTCTTCAATGACTCACATACTTAATGGATCCATCATAGTACGATGCTCTTCCTGCAGCCCTTCAGTAATTGTCAGAATGGTCCCTACGTGCATTCCGATGATTGTATTTGTTGAACATATTTGTATTCAGAAATAAATTTATTTAAATGGGATTTCTTGTCTTCCGTTTGCTTCGAGATTGGCGACTGATCTGCAAATTTCACTGGTATCATATCACTAGCAGGCTCGAATCACCTCAGTTACCTCAGTCCCTTCATTTCATATCTTGATTGCTTAATAATAGTCACATTTTTGCTAGAAGTACTGATATCTTCGCTCTACAATCTTTCCTTCATCATCGTATCATCGATGGCATCCCTTGCGCAGTATCTTTGTTCGATTTCAAGAATATCAGAAAGGAAGCTCCCTAACATCAGTCGAAGTAGCCTCGGAGTTGGGCTCGGGACCAGACTTCAAGGGTGTGGATTGTTTTGTACGTTTATTTTTCGAGCTCTTTGAGGCAGCGCAGAATGTGACCACCTGTGCTTCCGCAAGAAGTCGATGTACGGGAATATGCATATGTGCTAGAGAAGTTGCATATCATTTCTACAGCGCCCATTCCTCAAGGAGGATCATGCTCGCATCTCGTATCAAATCATGGATTGAAGATTAGCTATTTAAACCCACTCATTCTGTTCTCGGAGGCCCAGCAGCTCACTCTTACTCTGTTTCCATTCAAGTTAAGGCTACACCTTATACAAGCATTCCAGTCCCCTCCCATGTCAGAACCACATGGCATCACCATGGGCTACGTAGCTGCACTGTCCACCCCTTTAGAGGGAATCATTTATGGTATTATGCCGTCTCTTCGACGCATGCAGTCTAATGTAGACGACGCCTGCAGGAGTATCAGCATATATGTTTGGCATAACTCTCCATTACCTCCTGCGGCATCGTACATTGTCAGGAAGAATGATTATCGCATGGCTTGTGATAGCATTCCTCCTGTTTTTATTCAGCACTATAGTGAGTTATGTCTACAGAATTATTTATTCCAGTGGATCAGCTACATCATCACTTTAAGCACATCGCTGTAAGCATGCGCTGCCTCATTGACAGTATTGCCATGCAACCGGCTTCGCCAGTGGCAGTGGATGGGGGTCTCGATACACGCTCGTGGCGCTTTATCCTGCCAATGGCTTTAGTCCTTGCACAAACCCTACTCGGAGACGGGATTGTGGTAGGTTACTTGAAATGGCATACTTTGTTTAAGTTTGCTTACTACCAAGAAATGCTTCAGATGTACCGATGTTGTTCGGTGTGGTCATCTCTTTGGGTTGCAGTCCTCCCCGCTTTGCTTTGGATATCGACACTTGGTAGAGCTTTCTTACCTAGAACAACAACCTAATCTTATATTTAATCGCCAGTGAACGGGAGCTCACTATTGTGGCAGTGTGCACGGATTACCCCTCATGGAAGTTTGTTTGACAAGCAGTTAAAATTTTGGTTGGAGGCTTCTTTAGCTAGCGCAATGGGTGGCAACGCAATATCTACGGGTATCCTTCTTTCTGTCGAACCCATGTTTCTTCTGATGGCTCATCTTATGAAGGCATTCTGGCATTCCGCCTATGGTCAATCAATCGTGAAAGTTCAAAGTATCGTGCAGACGGCGGAAGACTCTCGTACATAGTGCGAGTGCTTATAGATTCCGCGGCCATCCACTCGACCTGTCTAGCCCTCACCATGGCTTTATATGTCAAAAATTCTAATGCTGTTCTCATCTTTGTGGACTTGGTCAGAGTCACGTTCAATTTTTCCCAACATCGTGCTCACATTCTTTCTAGACAGTCCCTACCATAGCCATCTGCTTTTATATGGTGCTTCTACGCAGCGCTCAGGCTGTTGAAAAGGACAACAGATTCCTCTACCCGGGGTCCCTTAACACTACCAAAGGCAACTCTGCTAGGCACATGCGTAATCTCGAAGTCGTCTTGACTACAGATATTACAGTTTCAAGTGATGCCGTGAAGAATCTGTCAAACGACTATGAGTTGGAGTCACCTCACTACCATCGAGAATGTGTATGAGTATGATGACAGTCGTTGTAAACGGGTCCAGGAGCTTGCGATGCAATCTCTGATTGGTACCACCAAGAGATTAGCATTCCTTTTCATAATGCTCAGTATTTTATACTGCAAGGGATTGTAGCGTTGATCGATTGCACATAGAACATTTCCAACTCATCACATCCGTTCTTGTGGCCCAAAAATAAGTTGTTCAGTACATTCTTGTCGCATCACAAATTGCCTAGATAAGTGCCCAACTGTTTAATTGTCAAATAAATAAGAATTCGTCATGGGAAAAAAATATTCACTTTGTCCTTTGTTTGCTCGTCTGACCTATCGCTTGTGATGCGTTTGTAAATGATCAATGACATGTACGGCGCCTAAATAAGCGCCCAACTCAATATATATATATATATGACTGATATTTGAGGTCACCCAAGCAGAAGTGAATCGATAGATAATCATGTTCGAAACAATCTACGCAAATACATACTACTGTACAGTCAATGCTTTATACCATATCACTCCTTTGCCACGACAACGATGGGCTTTCCAATGCCGTCATACCCTCCCACGAGCATATCGATCAAGGCCTGGGGAGCGTGTTCAATTCCATAAACCGCGTGCTCCTCACTCTTCAGTTTCCCTTGACCCATAAGAGATGGGACTTGCTCCATGAACTTGCCAAAGAACTGCGGGATAAACTCCGGCACAATGAACCCTCGAACGTCAAGTCGCTTTTTCATGATCAAGTGGGCGTTCTATCAAAAGTGAGGTGACAGGGAGACTTGTATTGAATACAGAACACTGACCTTGAGACGGTAGCGCTTCTCAGGAGGAACATTGTCGCTCCCAACAGCTCCACAAATCTGATTGAAAGGTCCATGACAGTGACAAGGGATACAGGCACGTTTACTCACGATGGCACGAGATTTGGGGGCAAGTGCATCCAAAGCTGCATCAAGAACTTCTCCTCCAACGTTATCCTAAGCGTTGAGCATCAGTTCGACGATTATTTATCCCAACAGAGGTAAAGAAAAAGCATACCCAGAAAACATGGATTAAGCCATGCTGACGAAGAACAGACTCGTAGCTCTCTTTTTTATAGTTGAAAACAACGTCTGCACCGAGAGATCGCACATATTCAACTTTGGCGTCGGAACCAACTGACGCAATGGTTTTTAATCTATGGAGGCCGTCAATGAAATCACGGCACAAGAAGTTGGTTGCATACCCCTTGAGCTTTGCAAGCTGTACGACCATACTGTAAAGGATATATCAATCCGATATTGAACATAGAAGACGAATATTCCTACCTGCCCACACCGGAGGCACCCGACGAAACAAAGATAGTATCGCCCTAACGATCGTTTAGCAATGAGGCGGGAAACAAGGTCACGACGGACCTCCTTAGCTTCAACCAAGCCCTCAAATCCAACGAACCCGGTAAGGCCGGGAGTTCCGAGAAGGCTGATATATTTCGAAAGGGGGTACAAGCCATTTGGGTTTGGAACAACTTGCAGGGCAAGCGAATCCATGTCAAAAGTATCTGGAGCCCAATCCTTTGGATCGAAAGTGACACGACCTAGCAGCTCATTGAGTCCTTCGATTCGACACTTAAAGGCTTTGGCGCGCCGCAACAGCACATACCTTCTACATAGGGTTGGACTGTGTATGCTTCCCAGGGCGTTTGGCCGTACAGGTAATCGCCAACTTTGACACCCTCTTTCTCAGAGCGAAGAACAACTACAAGGCCAGGCCCGATAATCCTGGACACAGAGATATGTCAAAAACGTCAATAACAACAAAAAAAAAGTATAGACTCACGGTGCCCCAACAATGAATGTTGTAGTGTAACTGTCGACCTTGGGATCACGCATGCGTTCACGGATAGAGGGCTCAGGACTGCGGTCATCAGCTGGGTATCAATAACGAAATTTGAGAAGAGAAACTTGCCTCAGAATCAAGGTCTTCGTGAGGAAACCGCCATTGAGAGGGACTTGATTGAGGTCAATAGTACGCGATACATCCAAAGTTACGTGTTGGCCGATAACGGGTAACTGTCCAGATGCAGGGCGCTGAGCAAATACAATACGAGGATTGCTAGTCATTGTTTTCAAGTTAACTTGGAGTTGATGTGGTAGTGAATGAACCAAGACTGATGCCTCGAGACAAGGTGAAGATGGTTATAAAAGGGCGCCCCCAAGCAGAATGCTGTTGCTTACAAGATCTGTTCTTCCATCAGGCTAACTTGATGATGATCTTGAGCATTATATCCATACACAGAGATAGAAAGATGCATAGTGACGAGAAGAGGTTAAATGACCGTGCCTGATGACAAGAGCGGAACAAAATAAGCCTTCGATGTTTCAAAATTTCAACATCAACTTGAACCCATACCATCACCATCATAGCTAATCTCTCTAGTGCGACGAACACTGGGTTGACTAATACAAACAGGCGTTTCATCTGCGCTCTTCTATCCTGACTTCTCGTCGTTCTGATTACGATGTAGCATATGAACCCGACGTTCAGAAGGACTTCTATTTCTGCTGACTGCGAACTTTCAAAGTATCTCCTCTGACGTTGCGACCACGGGTTGACACCCGGCAGAGTCCCAATCTTCTCATCGAATTCTGCGTTGCTCACGCCGTCATCGTGATCTGAACACTTTTATGCCATTGTTGTGTCTTCTCATGCCACTGTGATTCTAGTGATGGCGATGAGCGACTGACTCCATAAGTGTCAAGGAAACTCGCAGATATAATAAGCTGCTTCAATCAAATTGATATCATTCCCGTGATCAGTTCTGGCGTAGACCACCATCCCCATTCCTTTCTTCTTTTTTCCAGCCTTTGAAATGTCACTGAAGATCACCACCCCTCTAACCAAACTTCTCAGTAGGCAGACATTCCTTCACACGTATTCTGTTTGAACGTTCCTTTCAGATGTCAAGTTACCAATTATATCGGCTCCCATGGCAGTCGCTGGGATTGTAGATATCGCAAGTGCAGTCACCGCAGCCTCTGCATTTGGAATGATGGGAGCTGGTAGAGTCGCCATTCACTGCCTTGGACTTCGTTTTTGACAGTGTTGTAGGATTCTCGTCATCCGAAGAACTCAAGAGTAAATTTCGAACGATCCGCGAAAAACTTTCTCTCCCTGAAGATGCTTCAGTTCCGATTGGGATCGGTTTCATTGGTTGGGTTTTGGATAAGACTGAGATTTCTGATGATCCCCGTATCGAAGTAGCCCTGAAGGAAAAGCCAGCAGCTATCTGGTTTGCATTTGGCGAGGATCTGGGGAAGTATATTGCCCAAGTTCGCGCATTTGATGCTAAGCGAGAGCATAAGACAATTATCTTCGTGATGGTCAATTCTGTTGAAGATGCTGTACAAGCGACTAATGAATGGAAAGTTGATGTCATTGTTGCTCAAGGTGTGTACGAGATCGCTTATTTTTCGGGCCTTTTTTTCTTCTTTTACTCGGTGCCGTAACTCATGTTCTACTTCGCGTAGGAATCGAAGCAGGGGGTCATGGAGGTTCCTATGCCCCGCCCCTTTTGTCCCTTCTCCAGGCTGTAATCATGGCCGTGCCGAACGGACCGTTAATTGTAGCAGCTGGTGGAATATCGACAGGCTCACAAATCGTTGCCCTGCTTACAATGGGAGCTGCTGGCGTTGTCCTAGGAACTCGTTTCCTATTCAGCACAGAATGCGCGTATCCCGCAAATAAGAAAGATGCATTGATACAAGCAGATCTCAATGCTACCACGCGTTCACTTGCCTTCGATGAGGTCGGGAGGACCATGGGCTGGCCGTCGAATCAGGACGGACGAGCGATTAGAAATCAAATAATTTTCGACGTCGAAGATGGACTTGGCCTCGAAGAACGCATTGAAAAATTCGATGAGAGCGCAGCGTCTGGAGATACGTCTCGGCTCATCGTTTGGGCTGGAATGGGTGTTGGTCTCACTGACCGTATCACAACAACAGAGGTGAGTCACGAAGATGGACTCAGTGATTAGCGACTGATTGTATTGACCCAAAGGAAGTCATTATGGAGCTGTCTAGCGATATGGTTACGGCTTTGAACTCAGTATCTGGCTTGATCGTCCAGTAACTTTATAATGATGGACATGCGTTTGATGTCCTCGCCTGATACAAGTTGTGACAGGAATAGAGTAAATTTCCCAGCCCAACTGGGTCCTTGTCCTGCCACTCCATGCGTGCACGAATCTTAAATGACACCCCCTTTTCGTTTCAAGGGAAGATTTTGGGCGAAGGATAAATTTGGACTAGAAGGCATAAGCACAAGCACGCGCCTGATTTCAAACAAAGCGGTCACTCGGGATAGTTATCTAGCGTTGGCCTAGAAATCTTAGCCCACGATTCTTTACTCTATCTAGATCAAACACTCAGCCTTCTCAGTCTACCTCTATCCATCGCATGGGCCAACTCTCGCTCGACAAGACTTTCCTTCTCGCTGCCTACGTCGAGGTAGATTGCTCAATCTTCTTTCACGCCTCTGCTGATATTCTTGTGTCTATACAGGCTATTGTCTATGGTATGTGTATGCCTTCGACCTCGCATTATATGTTCTGAAGTGTTCATAATTGCAGGCGCCTTTCTTTGCTTGTTCTGCGCCACCATTTACGTCCACTTTTCGAACCCTACCGCTCGCCGTCGCGATGTGTATACTCGTGTAAGTCCTCTAAGTACGTTTCCACGAAATCCATATCCAAGTTGACGAAATATAAAGATTATGTTAATGTTCTCCGTCACCATGTTTTTCCTGGCCACCTGGCACATGATCATGAATTGTATACGTCTTTTGGCAGGTTATGTTGATCATGCAACTACGCCAGGAGGCCCCGCGGGATATATCGGAAATCTACGCCCATGGGATCATATTCTGAAGGACACCCTTTACGCGACGCAAGAAAACTTGGGAAGTGCAGCTGCAGTGAGTTCTTCGAAAGCCTGAATCAAAAATCAAGAACGCGGCTCTAAAGTCTATCATAGATTTACAGATGCTGGATCCTGTGGAATAAGGATTGGCGAGTAATTGCCCTTCCCATTGCCCTTCTCCTTGCAAACTGCGGTAGGTGGTCGTTTTCTCGAGGTTACAATAGCTTTTCGATATTGACAGCCTTCCCTTCGGATAGTTGCAGGCTACACCGTCTGTGCAACTTACAGTTCTGTTGATCCGACAGACACTGTATTCAGCTCGCGACTGGATCATTGGATCAGGACATTTTATTCCATCGCGGTTATTCTCAACATCATAACAACCAGTCTTATGGCCTATCGTATTTGGAGTGCGCACAGAAGATCCGCTGCGTACACTCAAGGCCGGGGGAATCTTCTACCCATCCTCCATATTCTCGTTGAATCTGCGGCGCTTCAACTTGTCGTTGAAATCGTCTTGCTCGCGCTATATTGTTCGAACATCAATGCCCAGTATATCCTACTAGAGTCTGTTGCATCTGTCGTGGTACGTATCTATGATTATGACTTAGATTAACTGCTAGCTTATATCGAGTTTTACGACAGGGAATCACTTTCAACCTCATTACATTGCGCATACGGTTCCATGCCATGGAATCTTCTAGCCAGCCGGGGTCGGTGGCCCACCCTGTTCAGACAATTGGAAGCGTTCCTATGCGGCGAATTCATGTCAATATTTCTCAGGATGTCGAAGACCACACGGACTCCGATCTTGCTTCTGCCAAGCTATCACGAGGATAGAATAATTCGTTGTTCCTTTTGTATGCGTTTGGGACTCTTCTACGAGTAGTATCTTGGCTCTTGGCTTGTAGATGTATATCGAATGTAATGTGTCATGCTTTAGATCGCAATCTGCAGCATCCAAATTCCCGACCGCCGAGTGAGAACCTACGGGAAATGGTGTACCCGTACAACGAAGAGTCACATAAAACAACACGATGGATTGAAAATGCTGAAAAAAGCAATACCAGGGCCATAACAGTAGATTGTGACTGATCGCGTCCGAAGGCCTGATAATCAGAAAATCTGACCTGTCAGAAAAGCAGTCCTTTCCCGTCGCTGCTCCGCGACGTGTCAGCTCCGGGTCTATTTACGAGCAAGACCTAAAAACTTTCCAACTGAAGTGTTTCCACTACTCGCCGATCTGTCAAAGCTCTTACAATGCCCCAGTTTCGCAAGAAACTCTCATGTCACTAATACTGCCGCCTATGCGTTACTTGGCGTCAATGGGGCAGTGTTACCATGCTTTGGGTAACTTTCAATCGCTCCCGATATTACCTACTGTCGCCATTGTCGTAGCACAGTAGACCATCCCATCATCTGATGATCGGAATCACACAGATGTCAAAATTGGACGAACTTCTTAAATCCTGAGGGAGATTCATATTACAATTTCCGTGTCGAGCGAATAAACGGCGTCGGCGGCGCAGTCGGCAGAAGTGAGTCGAAGCAGAAGTCGACCTGTATTGCTGTACTTGGCGAAGTGTATGGATTAACTGTTGATGATTTGTGGTGTCACAGACAGATCACGTTTTGTTTTCTTGTTTTCTTGTCAATGGTGTCATGTCTCCAGGATGCATCCATCGCTACAGCCATTTCAAGGGCTTTCACAATCATTTGCTTGCCATTTTGAGGTTCTCAGACACATCTATCTACACAATTGCTGAGGCTCATATCAGGTAGAAACTGCTACTTCTTTGGCCATACATTTTTTCCTGTGACTGCGAGCATAAAGGTCACTTCTCGTGATTGCAATAGAAGGTGCAAGTTCTCGTCACATATCAGTGCTGCGTCATTATGCTAACATAAAAACATGTCTTTCTGATGGCGACATACTGAACCAAGGAGCATGTGGATCTGCCTGTTTGACGCAAATGCCTCTCTCCTGTCGTTTCTTACGGGCAGCAACTGTGATCAAATGAATGGAGGTCTTCAGGCACGTTCGACATTGAACAGTCATTGAGTGTCCATTACTTGGAGAATCAATCCATCTGTGTAGGTTCGGGCATCACGTTATTCGGCCACATTGGCTTGGTGTCTTGCCATCGAAGTATTGCCCAACCTCCTATCACTTTTTGTTGGACTCCGAATAGAACTATCACACTGCACATCTAGTACCGAGGTAGTTATCCAGGGATCTCTGCATTGGTAGTATGGTAAAACTAACGCATCTTTCCCCTGACAGGACGTTCCCGTTCGCGTCTAAACATCCATCGTAATGATTTTTCCTTTTGAACAGGTTTCATGGCCACTAGCATCCCCCGGTGATTGTACGTGAGAATCTTCTTCAGGATTTTATATCTGCAGATTTGAATGACTTGCTGTGGAGCCAAATTACGAGTTTAAATTCACCTTCACAGTGCACATCGATACCTTCACCCCAGGTTTCAGTACTTATGGATGCTCTCAGCCTCTACTCTCCTCTGTCTTATGTACGCATTTACTTCATGCGCCGTTCCTTCGCAGTTAACATTTTCTTATAGGCGGCAATACTCGCTATCGCTAGTGGGCTGGCATTTTTTGCGAGCCCACTAGTTCTTCGAAAGTGGATCTCGGGGCCTAATGGAAGTACTTTACCGCTAGGCCCTCCCATACGCTATAGCTATCTTCGTAAATATCCTGAACGTGCGCTTCATGCATGGGCTATTTCCTATGGGCCACTTTTTTCAGTCTGGATGGGAACACAACTTTTTGTAGTAATTTCTGACCCTCACATTGCTCGAGATCTCCTCGTAACCAACGGATCCAATTTCTCTACGCGAAAGAAGTATTTCATGAAGAATCAAGTTATCCTCCGTGGGCGTGCAATTACAGCATCTGAATACGGGGATCGATGGTTAGTACTATCCTTTGAAATCACCCCTCTGTACTCACAAGAGGAGTTTACCTATTGCAGGAGGCAACACCGTAGAATTGCAACTCAGTTACTCACGCCCAAGGCAATTCAGGGATATGCAGACGTCATGGATTACGAAGCTCACATCCTTATACGATCTTTGTTTGAGGAAACCAAGCAAGGTGAACTCCCTATTAACCCCGCCCATTACTGTGGACGATTTGCTCTGAAGTGAGCGGCTTCTGCAACATATCTGGAGTGAATTCTCACCTTATCTGCAGCAATATGCTCATCATATCATTTTCAACGCGAACGGACTCGACATCCAATCCTCTTGTTGAAAAAGCTCTGGAACTCGCCATGGAATTCATGGACCTCACTGGTACGCATCACTTTGATATGACTTGGTTTATCGTTAATGATTGTCGGACTGGCAGGTCCCTGGTCAAATGCCATTGATTTCTTTGAGCCCCTTCAATGGATTCCTTCAAAAATGCGTACTCGTGGTCGTAACCTACACGACGGACTTGTGGATGTATACGGAAGCATGATCAATCGTGTCAAAAGTCGAATGGATAGTGGGGAAGACGTGCCTGACTGCCTGGTCAAGACCCTTCTAGAAACCCAAGAGGAAGAGAAACTGAACTGGGAAGATCTATGCATGCTATCGGCGGTCTTCACGCTTGGCGGAGTTCACTCGGTTGGTGCTCACTTTGATGCATGGGCTTACTGCTGCTTACTGTTACACTGTCTAGACGTCCGGTCTGATCCAGTGGTTCCTTGCTTTGATACCATCTCTTCCAGAAATTCAAGCCCGCGCCCACGAAGAATTGGATCGCGTTATTGGACGTGACCGCTGGCCCACTGCTGAAGATGAGGATAGCTTGCCATACATTCGCGCCATTATCAAAGAGGTGAATGTCAAGTTCTATCGAGGCAAAGATCTAGAGACTAATCAATTCGAAGGTCCAAAGAGTACATGCTCCATTCTGGATGGCTACTCCCCATTGCTCGAGCGAGGATTTTGTGTACAAAGGGATGTTTATTCCGAAGGATACGGTTGTAGTTTTGAACTGTTTCACCCTACATCATAACGAGGAACGCTACCAAGATCCGTGCGTCGCTTCTTCCAGTCAGCTTGGAATATCGCTTTTGGCTGATGCACTTCTTCAGATATACTTTTAATCCAGATAGGTATCTCGGGGATACACTCAGTTGCGGAGCATCAGCGAAACTTTCAGATGTTATGGAACGCGACCATTGGACATTCGGAGCGGGGTATTTAACCATTTGTTTCTACCTGTAACATAAACAACTGAACAATCTTTTTACTGCAGTCGTCGCATCTGCCCGGGCCTCCCTGCCGCTGAGCGCGAACTTTGGCTTGCGATCTCGCGTCTTCTGTGGGCTTTCAACATTCACAGCCTTCCTGACGAGCCCATCTCTTTAGAGGAATATGAAGGTTTATCCGGCCGTACCCCTCTGCCGTTCCGTTTAAAGATGATCCCACGGATCGAGAAACTCCAAGAGTTCCTTCAGAGCAGGGAGGAGATTACGATGTCATTCTGAACCATCAGAAATGGTGCGTAAGCCCTGATCTAGCATCCTTTACTGCTGATTCAAGTTAGTGCAACCTTCATGATAGGCATCGGCGTATGAATAAATGAAATTCGGTCCTGTTAGTTAGGCTTCAGGAGTCGTGCTTATACAACTCAGTGTCCACATCCCATCAATATACCCCCAATCAATCCAGAGATTGAGTTATTTATACTTGATAAGGCAGCGCCTGATAAGTATTGTCGCGGAACTTTGTAAACCGTGATCTCCGCGGCGGGGAAGCACAGAAGACGCTAGAAGCGTTATGTCAGTGTTAGAAACCAAACTATAGACAACAAGGTCAATCCTCAGTAGCGTGATAGTCAACTGAGGGTACTGCGGATAATGTGGTCTCATGTAAATACTCTATCTGTCCATTGTTCATTCTTTTCCATTGTCGACTATTTTTTTTTTGTGAATGCGTCGCCAAGGCACGCCGACGCGCATCATTCGCCTTTTCGGGGTGATTCCAACAAATGTTCACTTCGTTTTGAGCTTGAAATACATTGGCGTTGACGTCGAAAATTTGGCAGTCATCTATGTAGCCGGCGGCAAAACTCTCGACCTTTACCGCGCTACCGTTTCGAGAGAATCACGTCAGTTTCTTCTCCTAAAGATGTGACAGGTCAAAAAGGGCCTCGGACAATACCAAAGATTCTAGCCGAAGGAAATAGCTGTAATTAATAAGGTTCCTTAGGCTGCATACTACAACAACTTCAGCCCGAAAACTTAGCTTTATTTGAGTCGATCAGTGGTTCTGAGTTTTCTCGTAGAAATGGACACTCGCGTGCGCCGTCGATGATTGGCGCTACGTGGACTCCCTCGCCGAGGACACCGCTTTCGTCGTCGGGCGCGCCACCAGCGGTACCGTCTGTTCTGCCTACACCTGGAAATTACGCGATGTACCCGCAGTCTCCTGCAGCTAATGGGAACGGCGTCTCATTTACGCTGCCCCCGAAGAGAGCGCCCAATGGTGCAAAGAAGGATGACTGATGGAAGAATTTTTGTGGTCATTGGGTTGTGAGAG
>JABAJU010000105.1:0-76650 GCA_018220975.1 Tephrocybe sp. 9980TJB
CCTTTCTATTTTCTATTCATTCATCCAGTGCAGCTTGTAGCATAGCTATGCAGTGTACATAGCCTTACATAGCCTTAGCATAGCTTTAGTACAGCTTTAGTACAGCATTTACATAGCCTTAGCACAGCCTTCTGTCATTCCTTTATTTACACAGCCTTAGCATAGCCTCCTATCAGTATATATATTCAGCAATGTCATACCTGGAGTTCTCATTTGAGTTCTCTTAGGATTTCCACTGCACTTAGTGTGAACACTTGAGGTTTCTTGTTTCATTCCTTGTTCTCAGTCCTCTCTCTGCTTCTATCTCTTTCTCTCTGCTTGTCTTTCAGTTTCATCTTGTGGGAGCCTGCTGTATTCTTGTGTGGTGTTGCCCTGACAGTGGTGTTGCTGGAGGCAGAGTGACATGAACACTCATGCCATACCCTAACTTTGATACTCTCATTGAACTTGTACAAATGCTGTTTGAACACAATAAATTTCTCAATATAGTAATTATGTGATGTCACAGTCACATGTAGTTGGTTGGTTTCCTCCACCAAGGCCTTAAGAAAAGATACAAGTCTTATATTTTTCTGAGACCTTCTTGTAGAATTTATTAGGGGAAACAAGAAAAAAGAATAATCTATAATATAACATTAGATAAGCAAACATCTGAACATCAATGCATGCTTCATAATAAATCACATAAAGTGAGTGTGACAAACTACTCATTTTAACATTTATCATTCTACATTTGAGCACCATCTTTTTTTGCTGATGTATGCACACATATGCTAGCATCAAGTCCTTTTTGTGCTGGAAAGTGGCTGGTAAAACAGAGAGACATTAGATTAGAACTTGGGTGCTATTTCTCTAGATTTATTTCATTGTCATCTTGTGATTGACAGGTTTAAATTATGTAGTGAAATAATGTTGATCTAATATCCAAGCCACACAGGACTATATAAAAGTACAACTAGAACACAGTCAAAGAAATAATTATCGAAGAATCATCATCATCAATTGTACAAAAAGAAGAGTGGGCAGACAGGGGCAACTCACGGAGAGAATGCTAGCACAACCTAATGATGTGTAGGAGGGTGGGAATTAAAAGGTGTCGCAGTAACTAACACAAGAAAAGAGAGAGAGAAATGCAATCCAAGTTGAGAAAGTCAAGGAACACTAGTCCCATTCAATATTGATACCACCAGGGATCGTAGCAAGTCCAATATCCCGTTCCGCTTCTCTCTTCAGCCACTTCAAGGCACGTTTATCATCTTTAAGGAAAGGCGCAAGTTTCTCGTAACAGCGCTGGTTGTGTTCCTGAGGTGAGGGGAAGCGAAAATCAACATAACGTTACCGTGGGCATATACCTAAACAACCGACCTTGAGCCACGCCTTCTCTTCCTTGGTAAGCATGTTGTCCTTCACCATGCGCGTCTGGATGGGGACACATGTGAGACGCTCGAACCCAAGCCAGCCGTTCTCATTAAATTCGCCTCTCGTCTGTCAAGTATAGTAATAATATATGATTAGTGCATTTGTAAGGGGGGAAAAAAAGAATCGCGATTGCAAAGAAGCCTACCCTGATACGCTTCACGGCAAGTGCAGACTCAATGCGAATGCCCCATTTGCCTTCCTTATCTACATAAAATAAGTGGCGAAAGAAAGAGTTAAGCGTTCGTCAGAGGCCATGTCATGTCATGCACAGAGTACAAGGTCACAACACTCACAGAAGCCAGGTTCGTTGGTGATTACATTCCCAGGTTCCAGCGGGACGTTGTTTCCGAAACTATGCGGGCCTTCGTGGACGGTCAAGAAGGAGCCAAAACCGTGTCCCGTCCCATGCTGTAAACACGAGGCGCGTCAGTCAAGTTGACACATACTTTAGAGTAAACGGCGTCGAGGGTTGAGTGAATGACGCACATTATAGTTTAAGCAGTCCTTCCAGAGTGCCTTTCGCGCCAGGACATCGAGTTGAATACCGGATGTGCCGTCAGGGAAGACAGCGCTATCGATAGCGATCTAGGGGAGATCACCCAACAGGATGAGCACGGAACTAACAATTGCAATTTGCGCATGATAAGAAAAAATGCTCACGTGGCCTTGGAGGACTCGTGTATAGGCTTCGCATTGGTCAGGAGTTGGTCGTCCGAAGTGGACAGTCCTCGTTGTATCGCACGTTCCATCTCTGTATTGGCCGCCAGAATCACTGTGAGGTGAAAGTGAATGAAAAGGTTAATCAGAAAGTGTTGATTTGGGTGATAGTGAAGATGATATGATATTCACTTGAGATAGGGTGTGTCCCGTTCGATGAACCGAGCCAACGATTTCTGAGGCGTGTAATGTGAAAGCGCAGCATTGGACCCAGTCGCCGAGATAGATTTGTATGCTATACCCATGAAGTGCTTACCCGAACGACGCATCTCAGTTAGGCGAGAGGCAGCCTCGTACTCAGTAATATCGTATCCATCTTGTAATTTGCCTTCGAGCCAAGCGAGGAATTTGACCTGTGATAAGTGAATTTAGGCGGGGAAGTGTAGGCCTCAGAAAGAAAGAGAGACGAACAAATGCGACACCGTCTCTCATGTAAGATCGTCTCAACCCTTCCAGCTCCGTTTCATTCTTGATAGCCAGCATCCTCTCAACAAAGGAGGGCGAGACCGTGAACCGGTAGTGCGTCAGCATAAGCGCAATGGCGTATGACGTTTCAGGCGAAATTAGAACCTGTATCACACAAGGTAAGGTAAGAACGGTCACAGCGCAGATATTGATGAGAAAATTACTGACTTTGCCCTTTCCCCATTCCCGCTTCCTCATGAAGTTCCAGAGATCACCATACTCTCGTACCTCAACTCCCAAATTTTTTAAGTATTCGCCCGTCTCTGGGGTCGTCTTGTCATGGTCCAAGAAGAGCACGGCGTTATCAAGTCCCACGTAAAGATAGGAATGGAAAAGGGGGTTGTGGGGTATATCCGAACCACGCAGGTTTAGCAAATATGCTGGGAATGAATTTAGACTAGGTGCGTAATGAGGTGCGTAAACTTACCTATACAAGACAAGGACGTGATTAAAGTCCCTTCTTGCACCTGTTCTGGTGTAGCAGGCCCTTTGGAGTATGACGGAATACTTGGTGGCTGAGTACGGATCCAATCTCTAAGTTTGACTAGCTTCGTCGCCGCACTGACACCTAGGATAACGACATGAGATGAGAACTAAGCTCCTATCCCACCCGACGTACCAGAAAACTCAATCGGATGTAAAAATATTGGTGCCTTGGGCTTTGGAGGCTTGTCCTTCCAGATAAGATCGACCAAGTTCTGCGGCGGGTAGACGAACTTTGAATTCGTGCGTAGGATTTTATCGTTGATAATGGTGGCCTTCTCGTAGGATAACATGCGAGCGTCGACTCCGATTCGTGACTCGTGGACTCGACTCTGTTCGGAAGCTTGGTATAGGGAGATACAGCAGTGAAAATTAACGTACCGTAAGCCACTCTATCCAATCCTGAGGTCCTTCAACAGATCCAGCTCTGACCAATGTCCAATTCCTATCCAACTGCTCCTGTGCCTGCGTCCAATATCGAGCGTCTGTGAACAAATATGCAGAATTCAAAGTGACGATCGCATGTCCATTGCTTCCATAGAATCCGGAGATATATTGGCGGCGTTGATCACATTCAGCGACGAATTCTGAACCATGAGCATCTTCGCCTGGTATTATACTTTAATCGATGTTAACATCTAGCTCATCCAGAGGAGCTATAATCGCACTCACTAGTAGTCCAATTTGTGTATCGCCATATGTCGGCGGAGATCCTCCAACCGCTCTACAATATCACCATAATCACGGATTGAATCGACTTCATTCATTTTACGCTCCAACGCAGAGCCAACGAGGGTGCTGGATGAATCATTAGCGTATATTGGGGGACGTGGTTTCGGTGTCCCGGGGGCGGAGCCCGTTTGCGCAGCAGTTCGTTGAGTGGACCGAGAGGCATGGCTCGAGTGCGTTGCCTGGCTGTTCTGGCTTGCCTGACTTCGTTGTGAGTCGCCCCGTCGGAGATTGAGCGAATCTTGGGCCCTAGGAGAGTCCTGCATTGGGACTGAGCTATGAGATCGGTGGCTACTGTGCGACCGATGGCTGCTTTTGCTCGCATGTGAGGATTTCGTATTGCTCCGTGTAGGGGGTAATATGGGTGGTTGGTAAAGGGGGAGATTCGTCTGCGACTCCATGGATCCGGATACTCTCTCTGCCTCTGCTTCAGCCTCCTTCATCTTATTCTTCTTCCCAATACCCCACCCGTATCCAAACTTTGTCGACGAAGACCCCCCAGACTTCTTTGTGCCCGTCATCGTATTCCCGCGACTGAGTTTCGGTTGGCCTTTGGAATCCATACCATGGAATTCTGGGAGGCTCGTTGGAATGTCATCGTACCTCTCCGAATCGGAGTGGAAAGTGAGGCTATCCGAAGCAGCGTCGTTCATGGTAGAGGTTGGCGAGTGTGAAGGGTGTCGGATGTGATGGTCTTGTGAACCTCCAGCACTTGACCAAGAGAGACGACGCCTGCTTTTTGAACCGCCAATGCCGAACGGCAGGCAGATGGGAGGAGGCGGGGGTGCCATGTAGGCGAAATGAAGGGACGAACAGGAAAAGCCGGCCCCTAGAAGTGAAGAGGCCTCAGATCAACACGAGGTGGGAGAACGTCCGCTGAGTCTGTAAGTAGTCAGTCAAGTTTGAGAAACTTTCCATCAGCTGGTCAAGTCCCCGGCAACGTGTCGGCTGTCCTGATGGGGCTTGTCTACTATAAATCCCGATCATCAATCGCTCTGCCTAGTCCACCCACATGCATATGGAAGACCGCGGTCTTCTGCTTGAGTACAACAATGGTACTCACAAAGGACGGGTGAATATCATAGCAGAATAAAACACGGAACGAATAACACCATGATAGACGAGTACGCCAGAACATGTAAAAGGATGAACTGTTACATAGATCCAACAAGTCAGTTGCTTGATCGGTCCGAAAAGCGCTTTGTATGGCGTAAGTATTCAAAGATTAGCCTCATGGCTTGCGAGTGGCACAGTCATGTCAATAAAGCCACAGCGCCAAAGCAGCGTGGACAAAAACTCAAAACTAACAGCAGAGATCTGTGCATCCATAGCTGTCCACCAAGCCAGCACAATCATTCAAACACGACCAGAAATCATGCTCGCCAGCCGCTACAAAAATGACACATCCCCCAAAAGAACCAGTCCAAAAGTGGGAGACATTTTTCCGACTCCCACCCATTGATAACTTTTGGGGCACACTAAAGTCTGGTGACGAGAAGCGACAATAATACCAGCGAATCAAGGGAGATCGGGGCGTCGGATGGGTAGCCGCGGCCAGTGATGAGGTGAGAAATGCACATACCACTGAGATCGCTACTGATAAACACACAAAGTCTCGATTTGTCCACCATGCTGTGCAGCACCATAGACGCGTATCGAACGAAAACCTACTAGTATGATAGATGCATGATCAATGTTCAATGTTGTAACTTGTTTGATGGAGTCATTGAGATGACTCGGGCGCCTCAAAGGTATTTGGGATTATTCTTGGTACTGCGACTCTTAATAATGTTAGTAAGACGTCAATCCGCAGTGAAAAGACTTGAGAATGTGCGAGATCTCTTATATAGAACAGCTCCCAAGTCTCCCACTGGCAGGTTCACGCGATCCTATATGATTGCAGCTGCGCATTCAAGTTCTAAATAAACTCTCTCATAAATTTTTGTAAGATTGCGCACCTTATACAGTGCGCTATAGTTCCAAAAATTGAATGTTTTCAGGTCTGGCGATATATTTGCGGTGGATATATGCGCCGCACAGAGGTTAGTGGCAAGCCCGTATGCGATCACAAGGGTATCAAAACATTCCACTGCGGTTCCGGCCAAATTCTTTGTATCCGTGGTTCAAAAGATTCCTGACAAGAATTAAGCCAAACGAACAGAGACACGGCCCACGGGTATATCCAGTTTTCCACTACTTACCACTGCGAAGACTTTGAATCTTGGAAAGCCGACGCATTACATTGTAGCCAAGCCGAACCGATTGCGCAATGCCCGTATTGCCGTAATGAATGAATAGCTAAAGAACAAAGCACACAACATGCTCAGAGATCCATGTCATCTGAGAGAGAGGTGGGGACAATTTCCCAGCACGTGCTCGACGCGTTCATTGGACATCGATATCCAGCATGACTAGTGGAAATGAGATCACACATCCCTTCGAATTCATGTTGCTTCGGATCGTAAAATTAAAATTATCAATGCGGCGCTTCAGATCTCGTCACTATTTAAATATTCATAAAGGCCCCTTCGCAGCCAGCCAGTCAGCACAGTACTTAGGAGCGCCTACATGGACAAAGGAGTTGTAATTGAAGGCTGCGATCGCAAGCTCTTTGGAGAAGAACATTCATGTTAGAATTCATGACATTATTCATGAAGTCCTTCTGAAGAAGCTCTCTCCAACTGTGCATGCAGTATGAGCCCAAGGAGACTGTATGTAGACTTGGGCTATAGATCTCATATACACCGAAGACACCTGACGAACCTCATGCGGAACGATACGTGGACCAAGTTACGAGAGTTGCTTCCCCCATCCACTGCGCAAGGTGCAGGTGACCCACAACGGCCGATCGACCGATCGACCGATATACGGTAACGGCACTCACGGTTGTGCATTCTGATACTCGTCAACACACACTCTTATTATTATACGAGAGTCCCAAATAGACGACCAACTAATAAAAGTAACGCCCACGAAAACCCTATGCCAGTGCTCTAATTAAAGGAGGAGTGATTGTTAAGAACGAAGGCGCCAGAGAGTCAAGTATAATACCCTCCAGGCGAAGTAAAGGGTGATTTCATAACAAAATACACAATATATCTGTCAATGAATTTAAGCAAGAGATCAAAGAGACAGACCTTGCTCGTACTTGGGAGGAAAGGGAAGGGAAGGGTAGGGAGGGAGGGAAGGGAGGGAAGGAAAGAAAGGGAAGGAAAGGGAGGGAAGGAGAAGGATCCAAAAGGTCCAGGAAAAGAAACGGAAAAGGAGAAAAGTGTCCAATGTCAATGTCACTATCAACGTCAATAAATGACAGATAACCACGGCACAGGATTCAGAAGGACCAAGAAGAGCCTGAACAAGGATCAAAAGAAGGAGAAAAAAAAAAAAAAAAAACCTATTACGGCGATTCCTATGATGGGATGGGTCGGATTGGCTGGTACCAGGTTTGTTTTAAGATGGCGAAAAAACGCGCGCGCTCGCCGCTCGGATGTTATGGCTATGGTTATGGCACATGACGATGGGTGGTGGGGCGATGGTAATATGGTATGATGGAGACGGAGATGATGGTGATGGCGACTGGTCTGACTTGTTATGTTGCTGTACGATTACATCGTACCGCCAAAAACGACGACTGGAAGAAAAAGAGATATAAGATACCGGTGCATTTGTCCATTAAGCGACGAAACATCGAACACGGGGTTGCGGGGGTATAAGTGTGGTATGTATGTTGTATGTGTGGGAGTGATGCATCGTGACAGATCTAAGATAAGCAACTAGAGCGTGAACGAACACAATCGAGAGAGACCGAAAGTGAAAAGTAGATGGATGATGATGGTGATGACGATGAGAGGGAAGAGGGGAGAGGATGAGGAGAATAGCGACAGACGGCGCACAGGGCATTCATTCAACCACTTAACCAACAAATGCATCCTCCTACGACCATTTCACAGGTATTACCGCGCATACCCAACCTGCATCTCCACCTCCTCATCAGTCCCTCTTCTCCGCATCCAATTTCCCCCTGTGGCTCGCGAAGCATATACAGGCGTCTCTCCCAGCGGCGACGGAGTCTGATCGCGATACTGCGCATACGTCTCGGGCGGACTCGTATGCATATCCCCGCCGCCATAAGGGTTATTACTGTGATTCGCAATTTTCTCGGTTTGTTGATCCATAGCAGCAGTGGCAGCAGACGCATCACCAATACCAGCACGGGTGCCCCAACCAGTCTAAATGAACCAAGGTTAGCCCCATTCAAGCGAGTACAGTACGTGGGGAGTTGTACGTACTTCGTGAAGCGTAAACAGGGCGTATAGTTTCATGATCGCGAAGTAGTAGCCAAAGGCTATAAATGCGGGAACGTATATGATGTCTTGTGGACGGTGCCAAAGGTGAGGTAAAAGTTTAGCCGTACGCGTTGCGGTAAGCCAGACCATCCAGGAAAGGAGAATGTTCCTAAAGCCGGGGAATGAAACACGACTATCACACACATCCAATGTACAACCTACCACCAGGGCAAACGATATCCTCCATCGGCAACAGGTATCGTACTCTTATATAAGAGGTACAGGACCAGGCAGGGGCCGACAAGTAATGTCAAGGGGTTGTAGAGCTTGTCCACCTGTCGCCAGCCATCAACGACATCACCGAGAGAGAGAGAGAAAAAAAAAAAGGAGGCAACGCACCATAGTATACGCTACGTAAGGATGACTCGTCCAGATATACCTCTCCATGAAAAGACTTCGCAAATCTGAACGCCACGTGTTTCGTGTCCACCTCAGCACTTGTTTGAGGAAGCGCCAATTCGGCTTCATCGTACTCAACAGCTCCGCCTCCTTGCACACCTGCACGTGCGTACTCCAGCCATGGCTCACCATCCACCGCGTCAAGAACTTGTCGTCACCCGAGTTGAGTTGGTATTTGCCTAGCCAGTAATCATGTGTGAACCCATGAAGGAATTCGGGGTCTTTGAGAATGACGGTGCGATAAGCGGCAGTACGACCCGATAGACAGGGTATGCCGCCGTCAATGTGTGTCGATGAGGCAATTTCGATGTTTCGGATAGTGAGGCGGAAGGCGGCGAGAACTTCCCAAACGGTCATACGGTCACCACAAGGTAAAACACGCTGACTCGTTCCAACACCACCGACCTTCTGGTCTTCGAAACAGGCGAGCATGTACGGCAACATGGTGGGCGGCCATATTGCGTCGTCGTCGGCAAATACAATGATATCGGTGGTAGCGTTTTTTATGCCGTGGCTCATTTGCAAGCGCTTATTTGCGAATGGTACTGTTAGGACACGAATACGCTCGGGGTCCACAGCATTTGCGAGATCTTGAAGGGGGCCGAGCATCTTTTCTTCGGTGATGATGAGGATTTCCTTTGGCTTGCCGACGAGCCAGCTGTTGGCGGCCTCTTTGAATTCCTCGCCAGCGTCTATAGTAGGAACGATGATTGTGACATCTTCTGAGGCGATATAAGTTGGGTTTTCAGGGATTGGGATTGGGCGGTATGTGAAGAACGCGGCCAGACGAATTAAGTACCATAGGTAACGGTAGAAGCTGTCGACAACTTCTCAGTCAAGTCAGACGCACAAGACGGTGACAACGTACCCAATTACACCAAATGGAACGACTACAAAGATGGTCAGAAAATGGGTTGCTGGAAAGGAGAGGTGATACTGACAGACAGGGAATTCATCAGACGTCAAGTATAGCATTTGAGTGAGCTATATAGGATTGTAAAGGAGCGAATACGACGCCAGAGACGAAGGTTAAGTAGGAGAACCCGCAGAGCGAGCCCACGACGACGAAGAGGGGAGGAGGAGAGTTTCGATTTCCCGAATCACTTTGATGCCCGTTTGTCCTCTCCCAGCGGAGTTTTAATTCTTCCATTCTCTCCATACAAGTTTTTCCTTTCTCTCAGTCTGACAGCATTCTATCCATTAGACTACTACTAAGTATTCCTATCAACATTATCTTTTCTTCCATATTTTGCCGCAGTTCATGGCAATGAGCTTGTTTTTCAAGAAAACATATTCGCTTCACATGCCTAGATTCGGACAACGTAATCGGCAGTTGCCCCGCCGCAGCAATCACTCGGCTCAACCTAGCCGTGTCAATTCCAGGACAATCCTAACTCGTTGCAAGGACTCAGCAGATTTCTTGACGCTGCATGGGACCAGAAGCACAACGGCACGCCACAACTAGGTCAGATCATGTATGATTGCATGACTTGCATGAGCGCTCCAATCCACAGAACGAGAAAGAAAAGGAGGCCTTCTTTGCAGTGAACCCTATGCCAAAAATAAATCTTGACAGTGATTGACAATTCCGCAGTAGCCGAAAATACTTTTACTCTCATCCTCCGAAGTCCGCAGTCTATTCATCATTAATTTTGGAAACGGACACACAAGTCTGAAGAGACCCTACAGAAACATTCGATTGCATGCGTTGAACGTGAACGTTGGAACAATCAGCCCACCGTTTGAGACCGGTTGTCGACGGCCATACTAGGCCTAAACCGTTGCCAGGTGATCTCAAATCTCCACCGCATGTCTCCATCTGTTCATGTGCTCCAGCTGGCTCCAGCGCAAGTCAAGTGCCAAGTGGGATGACGACATTCCGCGTCCTTGAGGAGCTACAGCTGGATGGAATTAATTTGATCAGTTTGCATGGCAAGATTCTTCAGATATTTCTAATCTATTCAGTTAACCTCAGCGACGGATGAGCTACTACTTGCTTGAAGTATCACGCCCGAATTGCGTAAATTACATGCGTCTTTGGGTCAACAAGCATGTCTACTATGCATGTTAATCGCAGCATACGCGCAGGCCTAGTAGGCCTTCCTTTGACCTCTGTGGAATTAATCGAAACGCGTTGAAAAGAAAGTACAGTATGTCCAGTGTAATGTCAACGATTGATGGAAACATAACATCGTCGAACTCTGGGCTATGAGTACTTACACCTTTTGTACTGATCATGATCGGTTGCTACTCTGTGCTGCTACGGTACCGCCCACTACTGATAGTTCCTCAGCCACACTTTACAGGAGTTCTAAGTATAAGTACTCCGACTGACCCAGATATAAACTAGTTTTACTTAGCCTACGTCTTCACAACCCAGAGCTATACTCGTAGTATAATGAGCTCAACAAACTCGAAGCTTCCAAAAATTCAGAGTTGGGGTATACGCCAATACAAATACAGTTGAATTTACACCTATAGTTGAAATAAAGATAGTCCCACCCCACCAAAGCTCAACTGAGCCATCACTAGTACACCCCGCTCACCGCAACCACCTTATCTCAACCTCACTCACCAGCCCACCAGCTCACTCACAAAGCCCAACTGCGCTACACGCACACCCTACTCATCAGCCCACCAGTCGTCAGTTGCGTCAGGAGGCAAATGAACATTATACCCCGCCGCACGCACAGGGCCCGGATACAGCATCCGCCCATCGCCAGGCAAGATACTCACTAGGCTCTCCATGGAGTCGTTTCGGCTGTGCTTAGCAGGCATGGGGGGTGGCGACAACGCCGGCCTCGGCCGCGCGTTTAACGAAGTTGACGCCACATTGTCATTAGGGTACTTGCGATACGGATGCGAATGGGCAGGCGCATGTGAGTGCATATCCAGAGCAGGACCTGGGGGAAGATCTGCAGCTGAGCCGTGCGGTATCCTTGTTCCCGTTCCCGTTCCCGTTCGTACGCGTGTATCCTCACCATCACCAGAAGAAACCTTCCGACGATGAGCACCGGGCTGTGGCAAACCCCCAGTCCTCACATGTGGAGACCCCAAAAACATTGACTCCTCCGACGGAACGGCGGGGCTCAGCTCTGAATCATCAGTAAAGAACCCCCCATGTTGGTTCACTTGATGTAAAACCACAGACCGCGCGCTCGAAGCACTCGTGTGTACCGACTCTCCCGACATAATCCCAGTGCCAGGGGCAGTGGTAGGGCCGAACTTGCCCATCTCCTCATCTAGAGAAATCTGGCGCGCGATATGACGTGGGGACGAGGGAAGCCGGGCGCCCATGGGGCGTCTGGGAGTGTTCGCGTTGTTCAGCGAATCAACTGATGGTTTCTGTGGTGCGTGGCCTGGGTACGATGGCGATGACGATGATGGTGTTGATGTCGATGTTGATGGTGGTATGGGTGCAAGGGTGTCAGAGCGTCCCTTAGTGAGTATCGCCTTTGCCTTGACTTTGTCAGTTGCTTCATCAACTGATAGTTTGTGGGGTGCATGTGCGTGGGATATCAGTGGTGCTGATGTGTCAGGACGGGACTTAGACGGCGGCGTCTGCTTGTAATGTACTGGGGCGGGAGGTGGCGGAAGATGCGAAGGTATGTGCTGAGGGTTGCTCAATTGCCATGGATCGGGATGGCGAGGCGCTGGAGGTATATCTGTTTGTGTTTTGGGGAGGATGTCTTTAGTAACTGCAATGTGTTTCAAATGTTCATGTGCATATGCATCTACATGTACAGGCTGCGTACGACCATGCAGCGTATTGGGTTTAGGAGCTGCTCCTGGAGGAAGCGGAGGAGGCATGCGCGGAACTGGCGGTATAATCAATGGCGGACGTGGTTGCACCTGGAAAGAAAAGTTAGCCATAGCCTTAAACCAACCAAGGTACTTGCTCACCGTTGTCGTTGAGACCTCATTTAGCACATGGCCTTCCGACAATCGAGAAGAATCGGTTGGAGTTGGCGGGACGACAGTGACATGATGCGAATTAGAAGAGAGCGTAAAGGAGGGTCGATGGGAGATGAGGAAAACGTCGTTCTCATGCCGATCAGTAGGTGTGATCAAAGAGGTCTCTTCATTCCCATAATATGAATTGCGATATCCGGGTTCGTTGTCGGCATATTCATCGTCCTCAAAGATGGTGTCAGGATGACCGCCCTCGACAGTAGTAGCGCAACCCGGTGCGCTGGCGCCACTGGACTCTGCGCTGGACCCAGAAGGATCCACGCGGAATCGGATGCCTGGGGTAGAAGGTCGAATCTGCACTGGGCGGTCCGTGAAGGGGAACGGTACCCGATCGGGAATGCGCCGAAAGTATTGTATGATCTGAGAATTTCTCCAAACGTTTCTGAAGGGAAAGTGATACTCAGGCGTCGCAGTCTTCATGCTTTCCGAAGAGGGGTGACGGGAGTGGTAACCGGTGCTTTCGGTGAAGGCTACCCCGTGCGCGTCTTCAGTCGTATAGTCGATCTCGAAATGATCGGTTCGTGAAGCACGTTGAACCTTTTCTGCTCCGCGCAGAAGACGCCTACGCCAGAACTTGGTGAAGTTTTCACCTGCACTCCGTTTCATGAACCAGTATAAGCAAGTACCGAGAGTTCCAAGGATGGTTATGCCCACAATTCCCACAATTGAGGCAACAATTGGTGTCGTCTCACCTGACATGGATGATTTGGTATCTTATTTCTTCAGCAAGCCATACGCCTGTAAACAAAAAAAAGTAATCACCTCGAATAACAAGGCCCGAGTCAAAACCAGAATCATCTTTAACCACCCAACGATCCGGATAAGTATCGAAGAATCCAATAGAACTGCGTTTGCATGTCGTAACCCACTCTCCATAAGTAGGAGGTAAATTGTCTTCTCCCACTGTCGCACAAGCGCTCCACAGTTTGAAGTACACATTATTGCTGAAGTCCCAAGGTCAGAACTTCGAAATGACGCCGTCATGAATAGACGTACCAAGTACATTCTGAAGGAATTGGAGTCGCCAATCTCCCCACAGTAGTCCCAATGAGAGGTTCTTCACCGGAAGTAATTTCACTACGCCGAGCCGCGGTCAAACACTGAGCCCTCGCCGCTTCGCACAAAGAGCACAGAGCCTTGCCGTCATAAACATTTACCTAAAAGTCTCTTTAAGCGAAATAGAGCGCGCATAACTGAAATTTCTTACCTCACTGTCGGTGCCAGACGTATCGGTTAACAACGAGGAGAGCTTGAAGTCGTGGGAACTTTGCCGGACTCGTTGCCGAAGCCTCATGGCAAACCCACACACGTCGGCGGCGCTGTTCCTCTCTCAGCGAAACGTAGTTGTTAGTAGGATGTTGTGTGGAACCAAGGCTTAGGACGCGTCCTCTCAGGGACCGAGCAAGCAGTTATGGAGTCGGTCAGGAAGACCGGAAAATTTTCCCCATTCACTTAATTTTCCCGATGCTTCTGATATGTGTGCTATGTGGACCTGTCATCCATGAAGATATAGATTTGACCCATGACTTGAAGAAGAGAGAGTTTAGGTTTTCTATGAATAACTTGCAGTGGCTTGGCTGTTGAAACTTTGACCTTTCAAAAGACTCTCAAGTGCGACAGCCTGCTTGACCATTGACACTGAGACTGGATGAGTACCGAGATAGGTGTTTATGTATCCAGATATGTTCTCAGGCCGCAATCACAGGCGTCTTCTTACTATTCAACTGCGTTAGGATCGGAGTTACGAGTTTTTCTGCTCAGCACGTGTTATGCATACATGTAACTTATGTACCACGAAAGTAAATTACTGGCGGGAGCAAGATACTCAGATGATTGTGGATGGGAACAGAAGCAAATTTTAAGACATGGCCATCTCCATCTTTTTTTCAGATGGAATGTTGAAGGATGAGTGTCGAATGTGTACATAGGTGTATATGCACACCTATGCAAACTATGACAACAAGGTAAGCGTTAGCATCAACCAGATCCACCCTTAGACGCCGATGTTAGGACTCTTGTATTCGATTGATGCGAGATTTCCACGAAATTGAAACAAATAAATGTATGAGTTAGTTTTGTGGTGCGTCTTGACAAATGCAAGTAAGATAAGCTGGAAGAGGCTTGGAGATGGAAAGAAATCTAGACGTAGAACAGGTGACGCGTCCACGCGACGAAATGCGTGGTCTGGATCTGATCAGGCACCTTGATGATTCTGATGCACCCATTGAATCAAGAATTTAAGGCGTTGGATTTAAGTTAAGTATTATTCGGTAACGCCAGTAAAGTAGATATAGGGCGTGATTGGTCAGAAAGTCACATCAAAGTCACAGCTAAGGTCAATGTTGGACTCCGTGTAAGAAACCGAGGATGATAATCAATGAGAGGGGACAAAAATCAACGTGTTTGCACTGTGTTGATCGTACGAATTGACAGGCTTTGAAATAGAGGAAAGGAATGAATAAAGATGATGAATAAGTCGATAGATTTAGTGAGCGTAGTGTTGGAATCCGGACGGCTCGTAGATAGTCGACGTCGTGTAAGGAACTGAACGCGGGAAAACAAAGAACTGAGTGATCACGAGTTTGTTGACAAAGATTCAATACACTGCGTTGATCGTACGACGCTACAGGCTTGTAAGAACATAATATATACTACTTGATGTCTCAGATATATAAGAAAATAGAAAATGATATGTCAGAAAATGAATGAGAATATCTGAGTAAGTAATATTATGAGTAAGTCAAGGATTGGTGAGCGCGTCGTCGGATCGGAACTCTAGAGAACGTGACGAGGAGGTTCATGACACGTCGCCAGAGATTATTCATTTGATGAGGGGCGGGAGTCAACATTAAACCTATCACACTGCCGCGCTGTCACCCGTTCAATGCATGCTGCAGTGCCCAGAAGCTCTGGCCCCCATTTCAAACTTTTTTTTTTTTTTTTTTGCTTCTGGCAAGTTTATGAGGCTCTAAACAGATTAGATGTCTGAGGATGTGCCACTTCTGCAGAAAACAAATAAGCCATACTGTAAGTAATGCCGTTCTACCTCCCTTCTCGTTGCCAATAGCCACAAAGGCGTTGACATAATTGCTGTGATGGCGCTAATGGCATTCAGACGAGAGACAACTAACTTTCGCAGATGACAAATTATTTCCTGAAAAGGAAACTAATCTACCCTAATTTACTCTACTAGCTAGGGGGTTACCGAACTGGGCTGAGTTGATTCTGAGCAGTGGATTATCACCACAGCACTCACGTTCAAACGTTCAGGTTTCTTTTCTCAACAGAAACTTACCTAGCCACAGCGTTATAACGCATCCTTAAAAAGGGCATAGGAAAGAAAATAGAGGAGAGGAAGAGCTAAATCATCGGACTACAGCGCGAGCGGCGACTTCTCCATAGCCCTGTCCATGTGTTCTTTCATTTGGCATGAAATTTAATTGTCAGAAAACTTCTATTCTATAGATGCTGCAGCATATGCAATGACTGAGATTACTGGACACCAATCTTAGTGCAGGGCTTTAAATTCAAGTCATTGATTTGGGAAAATCCTCTAGGATTTACAGTTATTACGGTCGCAAAGAGTGGAGAACAATTTGTGGTGTTTAGAGCTTCCACTGCATACGTATATGGGGCTTATTGCGCCACCGGTCTATAAGAACCTCCCATGCCCCACATAACGCGGGAAGGATTCAAATCCAGAGGTTTGTAAACACTTGCATATCTAGACCTCACGGCATTAGGTCTAAACTCAGAGATATGGTTCCCAACCTGGCCTCAAGGACATCGTGGCAAAGTTATAAGTAAGGATAAGGAACCTAGCAGTTCAGCTAACTTCGCAAATCACCGCGCCGCCGCGCCACAAATTGGGGTCACGTGGAGGCGATTGTCCATCGATATGATGTTGTCAAACTCTCCACCGCGTTGGCAGCGCCCAAGTCGGGCAACTCCATCGCCTTCTCTTCAACCACTAACATCTTGCTATGTCTGCCGGTATTCCTCCGCAAACTCCGTCACCAGGCCCGCTAAAACATGACTCTGAGAGCGAAGTTACCGTGCCAAAGGCCTTGTTAAAGGGAACGATGATGACCAAGGTGGTCGACAAGGAACAAAAGCGAGCTATGTTTCGACTAGATCCTGATGAAGGAACCATTACATATAAGGCTACGAAGACAGGTGTAGGTAGGTTTAGTGTGTCCTTTGTCTCTATCCTAAAAGGATCGGCTAAGTATCGATCCAGTCGCTTTGGAGGCAATAAAAGAGATTCGTTCAGAAGCAGGTGCACGATACTACCGTGAACAGTTCAAGTTTCCTGAGGAAGCTGAGCAACGCTGGCTTACGATTATCTACATCCGTGAGGGCGAATACAAGACGCTGCACATGCTGGCAGATACGCGCGAGGATTTTCTCACTTGGGATGCAGCCATTCGAAAGCTGTACGCTGTTCGCCAAGGGCTTATGATGGGGCTAGGGCATGTCGACTTGCGAGAGTCTGTCTGGACGCATCAGTATTGGAAAGGCGCAGACGGTAATGGGGATCAAAAATTAAGCCTTGACGAAGTAGAGAGGCTGTGCTGGAGATTGAACGCCAGGTTTTCTAGGCCGGAATTACAGACGATGTTCAAGGTAAGTTTCAGAAACTAATATCGAATGCAACTTTCGACTGAGACTTCGCAGGACGCAGACCCTGAGAATAAAGGCTATTTGGACTTTGCCGGCTTCCAGTCATTTGTGCGCAATCTCAAGCGCCGTCCAGAGATTAAGTCCCTCTACGACAATCTGTGTGTTGCTAACGGGGGGAAATTTGATTTCTCGGTTTTTGAGAAGTTCATGCTGGAGACACAGAAAGTACGCGATGATCTTCTTTCTCCACAAAACATTTTCAATGACGCCTTATTTACCAGGCGAAGTTGAATCGGGAGGAACTCAAGGTCGTCTTTGCCAAATATACTTCCACTTCTCCAGCAGCTCCTTCTACCGCAACAGGAAAGGGGACTGATTCTACTCCAGCCGCAGCGTCCACCACTTCATCACAGGACTCCACATCCACAGCTTCCCCAACGTCCATCCTCACCCTCGAAGGGTTCTCTTCATTCCTTTTTTCCGCTGAGAACGCAGCTATCCCCGAAATCAATCGCCAAATTTGGCAAGACATGACACGACCCATATCCGAGTACTTTATCTCGTCCTCGCACAACACGTATCTCGTCGGCCATCAATTAATTGGCGTAAGCACCATCGAGGGATATATTCGAGCCCTGCTTCACAGTTGCCGGAGTGTTGAACGTACGCCCATCTCATTAACCTTGAATATGTCCATGCAGACCTGACGCTACCACAAAATAGTTGACATCTACGACGGCGACACTGAGCCTGTTGTTTTCCACGGAAAAACGTTTACCTCCAAGGTTTCTGTTCGTGACATATGTCGCGCTATTGCGAAATATGCCTTTACAACCTCGCCGTATCCTATCTTGATCTCTGCGGAAATTCATTGCGGTATCAAGCAGCAAGACGTTCTTGTACAGATATTGATCGATACATTTGGAGATGCTCTTATCAGAGCACCTATTGAAGGACGTCCTACGATCCCTTACCTTCCTAGCCCGGAAGCCCTCAAAGGCAAAATTTTGGTTAAGGCAAGTGGGGTGGTATGTTGACGGATTTTTGAGTTAACATTCATTCGTTTTCAGGCCAAGAACCTCTATGTATCCGCTCAGCTCGAGGCACTCCGCTCCAAGTCTCCCTCGAATCAGCCCTCTGTCATCGAAATAGAAACTCCCTCCGACGAATCCGAATCCGAATCCGAGGATGAAAGCAGCGCACAGAAGCTCGAAGGCGAGATAAAGAACGAAATCAAACAAGGGATGAAGGAGCTTAAAGCGACTTGGCGACATATCCGCAATTCCTCCAGATCGTCGAACAACGGCGCTGAGGCGTCGAAGCCCAAGGAGAAGATTAAGATGTCCTTCAACCTTGCATCGCTCTTGGTGTACACAGTCGGCGTCAAGTGCCATGGTTTTGGCGCGGAGCATGGATATGCCCCAGAACACATCTTTTCGCTATCGGAGAACAAGATTAATGGTTTCATTAAGACAAGGGATACGATGCAAGAGCTGGTCCACCATACGAAGGACCATATGGTGCGCATTTATCCGAAGGGAACTAGGGTCAATTCGTCGAACTATCAGCCGCACCGCTTTTGGGCTGCTGGTGCCCAGCTCGTGGCTATCAATTGGCAGACATTCGGTAGGCCGGTGCTTCTTTTCACTGTGCATTTGTTTATAGATCTTTTGGGTGTTAGATATGGGGTACATGATGACTCAGGCGATGTTCCAACGCAATGGACGTGCTGGATACCTTTTGAAGCCGGAGGCGCTCAGGGGCAATGACGAACTGCTGTCACAACGCTCAAAACATGTACTTGAAGTCAC
Organism: Tephrocybe sp. 9980TJB; assembly: GCA_018220975.1. NCBI lineage: Eukaryota > Fungi > Basidiomycota > Agaricomycetes > Agaricales > Lyophyllaceae > Tephrocybe > Tephrocybe sp. 9980TJB. The sequence goes on from JABAJU010000105.1 coordinate 18,965, forward strand.
TGTGCGTATAGTTCTCAAGCAGCTATTTTTGTGCTAAAGCTCACGATCGCTTTGAATCAGATCATTTCGGCACACCAGCTTCCTCGTCTCAAGGACAGCCGAGGGAAAGAAATCGTCGAGAAATCAATCGTCGACCCTCTTGTCGAGGTCTCTATCTACATCCCTGACTGGACACACCCGCCCTTCAACCTCAAAGCTGGCTCTACTACATCCTTATCATCGTCCACCCCACCAATTGACACTGAGAGCTCATCCCCTCGTATGGTATCGCAACGTACACGCACGATCAGGAACAACGGATTCAACCCCGTCTGGCGTGAGACGATGAAGCTGCCCTTTGACCTCGCTGGCGGAAAGGAGATGGAAGATCTCGTGTTTGTAAAGTTCTCAGTCCTTGAGGATTATTATGACGAGGATGGAGACGAGCCCATTGCGGTGTATTGTACGCCACTGTCGTGCCTAGAGAAAGGCATGTCTTATCTTTTTTTTTGTCTGACATCGCGTTTCCTGACTGTTACCATGTTTAGGATATCGGCATCTTCCTCTCCATGACTCGCAATTGTCACAATATTTGTTCTCGACGCTCTTCGTGGAGGTACAGATCCATGACGAAGAGTAAATCACTCATCCACATTCGCATCCGCGCTACGGTCTTCTTCATGATGTAATTTTAAATCTACCCACCATCTCTGTAATAACAAAGGAACACATTCATAGTCATAACGTTGACATGGTACCGGTCGGGAGCTCGGGGCCGTTAACACTCCGCAAATAATCTCGGAGGCGAAGTGATGGTAGCGCCGCTGCAACTATACTGCCCCAGTTACCTTCACAGATGACCGCACATTTCTTATTGCCAAGTCCATATACATCAGTTGCACAGCTTCAAGGCTATCTCTCCGCAGGTGGCAGGCAGTAAACTTAATTAATGGAAGATTGACCAAAATGACAGGGTCGAGATCAATTACTTGGTGTGATGCTATTTGACTCAAATTTCGGAATCGAACATGGGTTTAAATTAGCTCCAATCCTGAAGCGCATTCAACACAACAAAGAGCCAGTCAAGGCTTAGAGCGAAAACTCTACTTCACTAGGACTATCTTCCGTCACATCTAAAAAGTTTCATCTACTACTACATTTTTCCCCGCCCCCGACACTCCTGCTCCACAATGACAAGGTCGACGCTCTCCCCTCATGGACCTGAGGTCGCAAAGAAGGTATTACATCTTTCAGATATTCCTCTGAGATCTAGCAACCAAATGCTAACTGCATTCTAGCAATTCCGGGCAGACGCCAAAGCTCGCGGGATCTCATTCGCCGCGGCTGCTCAAGCACGAAACCTCCTTCCAAAATCAAAGGTACATACCTGGCTCCTATAAGTCTTCGGAGTTTTAACTGATCCAACCTAGGCGTCAGTACCTCGAGGCGAGGGCCGTAGAACTCACGGGAAGATGGCTGAGACGTACTGGAATGGTCATGCATTCGTGGACGCTGGATCCGGCCACGAAGACGACCATCTGTTCTTCTGCCCTGAGTGTGCTTTCCACCGCTGTGAGCAGCAGCCCCCACACCTGTTCGGAAAGGACGGACAGGTGGGGGAGCTGTCGACGGTGTTACCTTCGTTAATGGATATCGCAAAGCCTGCAAAGCCTCGAGGTAGTACTATACCTTCTTTTACAAGATGCCCTGGGATATTCACATTCTGTCATAGGCGTGGCGAAAGATTTCGAGGTTGTGGATCCGATATCAAAAGTTCTTGTGTGGGACGACGAATGGCAAAGCAGTGCAGGGCCTTCCCTTGAAGATGATGAGTTGTGGGAGGAATGGGACGAAGCATATCAGGAGGGTGATGCTTCCGTCCAGGAGAACAAGCCATCGTACGCCGAAGCACTAAAGCAGCGGTGGTCAAATGATACACATGAATGGGTGGAATCATGATGATAATTTCTGCATACCGACTTAATGGTGGTCACCAGGCAGGCTCTTGAAGGATGGCACAGCCACCGATCGTCGTTTTTCACATCAGCCACATAAATTATGCCAGCCAAAATCTCGTGCAGCAGTGTAGAACTTGGAATTTTCTGCTTATCTTTACACACAGTGCTTGGAAGAACCGTCGCCTTTGTTTCTCCTATGCATGTCTATAGCGTAGTTGTATCTTACCCATGCATTGCGGAAATTTGATCGCATGACTACTCACATCATTTAAATTGACCCTTTAGTCAATGTCAAATACTTTGTATGGGTTCACCACACGTGTGTGTACAACGTGTGTCAACTGCATATTCTTGGCCGCCTGTTGAATATTCCGAAAGAGGCTTAGCTTGAAGCCACATGGGGAACATACAGGGAAACCTCTTACTCCATCCACTCGCTCACACGACAACACACCGATAACGCTCTAGACATGCTCGCCGTGGATGATTCTATTCAAGGGCGTTTTCCTGAAGATCTACAACGTCTGATCTTTGAAGATGCAGCAAGAAGAGACAGAAAGACCGCACGACGACTTGTGCTTGTTGCACGGCATGTACGGACTTGGTACGATTGCAGTTGACGATGCGAGCTTTATCTATATCTGTTGACTTCTGTTTCTGTAGGATTGAACCCATTTTGTGCGAATGCGTCATAGTGCGCACCCAACAACACGCTTCTGCGCTGCTTGAAGCCATAAATGCCAAACCACAAGCTTTCCATCCAATAATCAAGTCTTTGGCGATCGGAGATTCCGTGACACTTCAGCAATCCAAGGCTATCCTCGCCGAATGCTCACAAAACGTGGTCAACTTCGCAGTTTGGGCAAATGCACGCAATCCCGCAGTCTTTCTCCCGTTCATCCGCTCCCACTCTGTTCAACAACTTACTCTCAAATCTCACCATCTCTCCGAACTCAGTTTCCCTCAAACAATCCTTGCATCTTTGACGCACCTGATGCTCTTCGGTGGACCATACAGCTGGTTTCAAATGCGGGATGCGGCGCGACACGTGCGAAGCAACAGCGACTCGGAACAATGCCATAGCGTGATAGCTCAATTCCATTCCCTCACCCACTTTGCGGTGTGTTCGCAGAACTGGGGTAGCATGCAGCCGATGCTCAAAGTGGCACCAAACCTCAGGTACTTCATGGTGGTCGTACCGCCCCAGTTCAAGGCTGCGCATGTTATTGCTCAACGAATACAAGAGATGGGAGATCGAAGGATTGTGCTTGTTGAGCATGAACATACGATGGAGAATTGGGAGAGTTGTTTGCAGGGGGCAAGAAGCAGTATTTGGGAGCGTGCAGAAAAGCTCGTGAAGGGAGGACTTTTCACAGATCTTGAAGGCTCAAAAATACCGCGAATGCAAACACATAGCTTGAACCAGCATTAGCGTTACTGATCATGACGTTGGTAGATAATATTTCCAAACTAATATAATATACCATATTTATCTGATGACTAGATGAGTTCCAACAAGTTAGAGATATGTCTTGTACATATACACAAATCGAAAACGAGGCCCCTTAGGCCCGTTTGGCAATGGCATCGCGTACGACCAAATTGGGGAGCTGTTTCTTGTCCGGTAGAACCATCCCTTCTTTCGCAGCTGGGCTCATCATCACCTCGTTCGAATAATACTCCATCCACAGGTTCCCATCCGCTACATACGGGTTCAGTGCTAGGAATAACGCAAATTTCTGTGGAGATGCCAATGTTGATTTATCGGTGATATCAGAAGGGAGGTCTTTTTCTGAATCGATGGATTTCTTTGGCTCGTCGAGGAGTATCGAGGGAAGCATATTCTGGATACCTAGATGTACTATTTGGATCCAGAAGTAGGTCATGGTAAAGTGGAACGTGCGACCACGCGATTGCGGGCTTTGAGTGATGTATTTTTCAATTCCTTGGAAAATCATATCCTTGCCTATAGATGAAGATCATCCATATCGAGGATCAGTAATCTGAACGACTGAAAGCAAATGAAAGTGCGCTGACCTCTCTGACGACCGTACATAACGAGAATGAGGAACGCAATGCGGATGTGGGTGTAGTGGTCCCACGCAGGCAAGGACACGGATTCAAACTTCGAGATGAACTGGTCAGAGTCGTCTGCATCATCCGACTCTGCGTGGGACACCCATGAATCGAGCTTGAACGCTAGCTGTTTCGAGTCTCTCAGATCAGGCACCTTGGGCTGCGTCCCGAGTGTTTTCCGCCCTCGAGATGCGTTTTGAAGGGCAAAACGAAGCCACTCAAAGGCCTCTGGGACCCCAGACTTCTCCAGAGGCACAATGAGCGACGTTGGGAAGATACACGACGAATGACCCGACAAGGTCCTTGCAAAGACTTCGTAGAGCCTGGGCATTGGTATTGCATTGGGAAGGTCCTGCTTATTTGCTAATCTAGAACCAAAACAAACAACCGTAAGAGCATCGCAACCCCCTCAAGATGCAAGCTACTTACATGAGGATCGGGTATTCTTGCTTCCCAAATTCCCTATCAAACGAAACATTGATGATGAGCTTGTCCAATTCTCTGACGTTCTCAGCGAGCTCTCTAGGCTCAGAAGCGTCCACAATCCAGATGATTGCATCGCACTTCGCTAGGTACGGTGAAAGATAACGCATGGAGTAGGCTATCGGCTGGCAGCCAGCCCCGAAATCCCAGCCAGTAAGTTTCAAGGGCTGTCCAGACGTAGTGGGAGCATCGAAGGTCTCGACATTGAAACCGATGGACATGGTGCGAACGACTTGCCCCAATTTGAGGAGATAGAGGAGCGTAGTTTTACCGCCATACATCGCGCCAGTAATAGTTACAGTGTATTCGGCTGTCTGAGGATAGAGTTTATCCAGAAGGCGGCGAATGGCGGTAGACATGGGTTGTAAGCGGGACGATTATTGGGCAATAGGAGGTTCACTTTTGTCTATTTATCCATCAAAAGGCAGTGCTTAAAGTGAAAAATGACGTGTTCAACACGAATGCATGGATGGTAACGTGTCTGATGGCGTGTACACTTGAAAGACATTCTACTGCGCCCAGGGTCTGTTGATCGAATGCGATCGTAGGAAAAGCTGCTTTGGGTGATGCTAGTGGAAGTTGGAGAGACTGAAATTTGGATTGCATTGCACCATAAGCGATCACGTGGTTCAAATCTATTGTGGTCGCGACGTTGACGCGTTTTCAGATACAGAAGAAAATGTGCTTCACATGTCGACATTCTGAGCGGCTGTCCTTCTCATAATATAGAATCACAGCAAGGAATACAGACTATTACATCAATAGATATCAGGTCCATTATGTAAGGAGCAATAAGCACGGTTTATCATACTGTAAGTAGTAGGAACTTCGTAATGTTCCACTCGACATCATATCAAAGAAGGCTGAGAGGACGAAACACACTGATGGCCTGAACTGTCAATATCCAATCTGTTGTTTAAGGTACCATGCTCGACCCTGGTATCTGAATCGAAGCCGCCATATGCAATCAGAAAGTCGAATATGGGCACTAATACTGACATTACGACCTCGTCGCCACTCATAGTCTCATCATCATCAAAATCACTGTCGGCTGAGTCAATATCCGTCGCAGTCTCTGAATCGCCGTCTTCGCGATTGTCGGCCATTTGGTTGTCTCCGTTATGTTCTTAAATGTTTTCGGATCCTTCTGGTAAGGGCGTGGCTTGAGCAAGCTGTTGTTCCTCCTCCAACAAATGCCTGGTTCGTATCTCACGTCAGAAACTGACGCTTGGATAGCGATGCTTGGGTCCTCGATCATATCGACATCAGAAGCCAAGCTAGGATCGTCAACGCTGTCCATTGCCATAACTTCAATGTCTGAAGCATGATCATAGGAGGTATCATATCCGGGGCGGTTGAGGACAGGTCCATCGTCGGCAAGATAAAGATCGTTGCAGGGGTACGTCTCTTGTTCTACCCAAATCTCGATCTCATTATCAGATTCCTCTTTCATGTCGTCTTCGTCCCCTTCTTCTTCTTCTCTTTCTTCTTCTTCTTCCTTTGCTTCTTCTTCCTCGTCTTATTCTTCGCTGCCTCTACTTTCATCTTTGGCCTCCAATGACTATCACACGTATCAGGACTCGTCGCTATCTGTGTAACCCATGTGCCAGGTAATTCTTCGACAGTTTCCCATTTCACGCCACCCGCTTGTCAGATATACAATAGCATCCTCCAAAATGCCTTCTATAAAAGCAGAGCCATCGTGATCGTCCTCATCCCAAACGAATCTGAGCCCAATTGAATCTTCCAATAATCCCCCTTCTGCATCTTTGGACCGGCAAACTAACTCCTCATAGACAGCAGAGTCAGCCCACGCAAAAATTCCACGATCATGGCTAAACTCGAGATGAAAGTTTTCAATCATGAGACGTGTCGCACCCCGCTGCAGAAGGTCCGTATAATGCTGCATAGTGTAACCTGGCAGCGGACGTATAGGCCGCTCGTCGCGAAGAGGCCTTGTGCCGCGAGGTGCTCGCTCGCGGTCGAAGTCAAACAGAATATCTGTCTGAAGCGAATCTTTAGCTCTATCATCCCCCATTTTCTATAGACGACGATCTACGTTAGATTTATATTAATGCGCAAACAAAGACAAGAAAACGCGCCGCGTCTTTGTGTGCTTTCATACACCCCTCACAAAAGCCATCGACAACTTCCCAACAACATTCTATACAGCGGTTGACACATTCTGCCTGATCATACATAGCCTCTGGAGCACCCCTTACGGTGCCAGCATCATCTGTGGCAAGAGCTCTTTGATTAGGAATTTTAGATTTGAGCTGTGCGATTTCTAGTTCGAGCGCCAACGCGGCGCAGGGACTAGTAGAGAATAAGTTTCTTGTCGTCGGCTGAAATTCTGAAATTCATACCGCAAGGTGGCCCCGGATTAGCTCTGCATCAGCCATGGTTTAACGCGCATGAGAGGAAGGTAGTCCGTAGCAAGGGGATAAGGTACTTTGCATATAACCTCACGTGTTTGGACTCTTCTCGGTAACCTTTCGCACGTCGGGAAACTTGAAGTCCGTGAAAATATATGGACCACACTTGAAGCATTATGTCGGGATGTGCATGCAGAACAGCTGACTGCCAATGATCAGACTGTTCCTGCGTTCCCAGCTTTGACTAGCCCCACCATTACTACGTGGGCTTTGGATATATCTCGAAGTAATGACTCGGAACGTGAAACGGTTGGGTAGATGCTGTCAAATTGCATCAAGTTACGAATTATAGCCAAATTAACCCTTGAGTGCCTCAAAATCAAAAGGTGCAATGGCATTAAAGAGCTCAGTCTCCTAGATCTGGAACCACTCATGGAGGTTTATTGGGATGGATTTGGACATGCCAATGATGAGGACAGTCACGGTGAAGGAGATGTGGATGAAGGACAGGATATGTTGGGTTTTTACGACTACTAGAATCACGCGCTTTCATGTCGACTGTCCTAATTGATGAAATATGCAGTGAGGTGGAAAAGAAGCTTGAGCGCTTATAAAAAGTTCAGCTTTTTCTTTGGCTCAAGTTCTTCTCGCATGACGTACGGTACCGTTCCAAGGCACAAAAAAACGAAAATAATGGTTTTGAGCCCACAAACTCGTGGCCTGATACTTAAATACTTTTGGATCAGACGTTGACGGATGGACAAAGGTCGAGAAGTGCAAGTAGGAGAAGGGGAAGGAGGGTTTGACGTGTGTGCGAGTGTTCATCTTCACATTCTAGTTGATATTCCCCATCTGATGGTTTAGATAGTCGATACAATCTGAACGGTGCCGCATATAAAGATGAGACTATAAACCACATGTTCAATTTATGTAGAAAAAAGGGATGACCCGATCGTGATACATCAAAATTCGATGCACTTTAGATGGTCCGAACAGAGCGAGATATTGTTTTTGGGTAGGTCAAGCACGCTCAAACCCTCGTGATTCATGCAACGACATCACGGTGTCGTTCATGACAGCAACGGCGAATGGTCCGTGAACAAGGAAAATTGTGAGGGCAGGGTACACAAACTAGAGTAACTCAACAAATGACATGCTAAATAGAAGCGAAGCTCACCGATATGCTTGCGTAGATATTAGTTATGACTGTGGATGCGGTCAATATAGAGGCATCTCCTGGACTTCCAGTGCATGACATGACAGTAGTTATAGCCTAGACGGTTCAAAATATGCATCAGTGACTCGGAGTGATCATTAGCATTGATTTAACGTACTTGCAGAAGCATGTAGGCAGCACCTGAATCAATAAGGATGGTGAGGATGTGCCGAAGCTTGAACAGTCGGTTATAGTTGCTCTTCATATTTGTCTTCATGAACCTCGAATGGGTCCTAATATTGAACGCCATGAGCCTCCAGAGCAACGGGATTACACAGGAAGTAGCAAATCACCAAAAAACCCAACCAATAAATATTGTAGCGGTTAGATTAGTTGCCAAGGACATAGCGAGGGCTGTTCCTTCTAACGCGTTCAGAGTTATGGAAGAAACTGGTGTCGGTTGTAAAATTAAAAACGCCGATGTTAACGCTACAGCAGGGGGTCAACAATAGTGGAGGTTATAGTCTATGGCTTTAAAATACCGGCAGTTGACGTCCAGAGCGAAATCGAAAGATAGAGCGCCCATTTTCGCTTTTGAAAGACAACCCACGCACGCCAGATGATAAAGGCATCATTGAAGACTGGCTGTGTTATACAGGCAATTATAGCAATTGTATAGTACCGTGAATGTATAGCAACTCACCATCAGAAGTTGCACTCGGCTTGTGGCCATATCGAGCGGATAAGCTTTAGCCTGCGAGAATGCATAGCGATCTACCAAAAGGGTAGAACTGCCTATGAAAATGACACGCAAGATCGAACTAATGAATAGTCCGAGTACGACATTCACGGAGAACATAACCAAGCCAAATATACAGATAAGGGAGGAAGCCCATGGTCCACGAGTTTTCCGTTGACGTCTGGAAATGGATGAACAACAGTAGGCACCAGTGAAATTCATCGTGGCTACTCGCCTTACGGAGGAGTAAATTGCCACAGCTGCTATAGGTGTAAGACTGCCTTTATACGGCGAAAGACGTATGAGAACCACTCTTCAGTGTTATAAAATGCCTACCGTATAGAATCAGTTGAATGTTGAGCGAAATTATATTGTTGATCAGATCTGTGCCGACATTTCGAAGGAATCTCCGCTCTTCTGGCGTCATAATGAGAGAAATCGATGGGCGGACTCAGAGAGGGCTGAACTTGAAGGTTAGTGTTATGATAGGGAGGCGTGGCGCCACTGGAGTAAGTATCTCGTCCTCGTCTCATTGCGATGAGTACTTCAATGAGGATTTTCAATGAAGGTGCGATCTGATGTCGATATGAATCACGTTCCATCTGGTTCTAGCGCAATCAAAGCCCGGAGTGAGAGACGAGACTGATTGTGGACGCACCCAAAGGTGTGGAGTTGAAATGGAGACATAACCAACGCAAAATTTTTGACAGATCGACGATCAAGTTTGTCGAGCATTTGTATGAGGACTCGCTTAGAGAACTTGTTTCAGGATACCATTGGACGTTAGATCCTAAAATACGCTTTATAAGTTCGTCTCAATCGGATCTAGTTCAGTAAAGCATTGACAAATGAGAAGGTTCTTAGTATCATTGGCCCCCGTCCTCCCTAGACATGGATTATTATCAGACTTTGTCCAGGTGAGGATTCGAAACTTACTTGCGCCTAAGGGTTCTTCTATTGGCCTCCTGACGCCTATTCAGCCTTTTGTCACTCACCACGCCAATATTCTATCCAAAACATTGTCCCAACCCGGTTCGGTCCCTCGCCTCCAACGTTACAGTAAGTAATATGTTGAGGGACGTCCCGTGTATTAAATCATCGGCCCTACCCCGCAAGCCGATGTTCAGAAGGCGAACTTGAGACAATTGCACAAGGCGGGTCTTGGTCATGAGGCGCGTTTCCCCACGGTACAGAAGGGCTGTATAATGCACTCTCGAGTAAACGAGCAGGATCGCGACTCACACTTTTGAGGCAGAGGCGTAGCGTTAACATCGCATTGCATGTTGATCATAACTTTGTAGTCAAATTTCAGTTCAAAAAGAGAACAGTCACATGCTCTATCGTGTCAATGCTACAATAAAATAAAGGACTGACACGAAGAGGCTGAATAAAGATGGGAAGCGGTTGGCCCTGTAATAATTTCCGCTTTCAGAACCGAGCGCCCTCTTCCTGGGCTCACTCTTCCAGATACCCTTGATACCACGAATAATCAAGTGCCCTAATTAAAAGCAAGTCAATTACAGTACATGGCCTTAGACGAGGTTCACTGACCTTGATATAACAGCCTCATTTCCACTGGTAAAGTCAGTCTCATCGAAGTTAGAGCTGGAACTACTTGATTCCGAGGAATTACACGGCTCGAAGTCTCTGTCAGCTTTGACAGTTCCCAGGTTTTCTTCAGAAAGAACCGAGAAAAAGGACGCTTCTGTGTTCTTTGGAGTGGACGACCCATTCCCCCCCTCCCCAATTATCGCATCCTTCTCTTCTCCTGATTTCGCCTCGGGCTTCTCACTCCCTTCCTTGGGTCCGACTTGTACACCTGCTTCCTCGTCTTCCTTTGGTCTGTCTTGTAGTTTCCCCTCCTTCCCTCCCTCCATCTCCTCGGCTTCGGTCTCATCTTTATAATCTGCATCGATGCCGCTGACTTGAAGGACAACTGCAGGGTTTTCGAGGCGTTCCATAACATCAGAGGCAATAGATTCACCGTCCAGCAGGTCATCCTCAGTAGTGTCGTAGCCGGGGCGATGAAGGACGGGCCGTTCGTTGTCAGAATCGATATTGGTGTTATGTTTGTTGCTATTAGAATTCGCATGAGTGTTCGAGTCACCCAGATCCCAGGCGTCTCCTCAACAGTCTCCCATTTGTTACCTTTAGATGAAGGATATAAAATTGTCTCCTCCAAAAGGCCTTCGATGAACTGTGACCCATCATAGTCGTCCTCGTCCAACTCAAACCGACGCCCAAGCTGTATTTTCCAGAAGTCACCCTTACACATCTTTGGTCCTGCAAACTCGGCGTACAAGTCATGATCAGCCCAAGCGAAGATGCCGCGCTCGTTGCTGAATTCGAGGTTGAAAGTGACGATCATGAGACGCGTCGCACCACGTTGCAAAAGCGCACTGTATTCCTTGTGTGTATACCCTGCGATCGGGCGGCGTACCGGTGTGATGGATCGCAGGGGGGTGTTGCCACGTCGTGCCGGTTCGCGGTCTGAATCATACGCAATCTCTTTCAGGAGAGAGTCTCCCGGCCCACGAGAGCCTTCCGACATATCGTCTTCAGACTGCGAGTCATCATCCTCAGGCTCATCATCCTCAGGCTCATCGTCCTCAGGCTGCGAGTCATCGTCCTCAGCGTCAGCGTCATCGTCTTCCTGGAAGATGTGGTTAGACTAGAACTCTAGTCAACTCTAGTCAATCATGAATGCCATACATACCTCGCGCAAGAGGTGTTTTGTCCCGCAACCCTCACAAACACCTTCATTAACTTCCCAAGAACATTTCACGCAGCGATCGACGTCTTCAAGTTCATCTTTTAACGCCGATGGACGGTTTAAGTACTCGTCGCTGTCAAAGTCCTCATCACTGCCAAAGGCGCTGTCAGAGTCCTCGGGTTTGGGTTCGATTTTCTAATACGCGCTGTTAGGCGATATTATCCAGAAACATCCCAAATAACACACCGGATCGCGTCCAAGTCCTAGTAGCATTTCGTTTATCTCTCTGACTTGGGAGGATATGTTGTCAAAGAGGAGTGGACTTCGGTGCTTTCAGCAAGCCACTTCTTTTATTTCTTTGTCGCGTAAATTCGTTTGCCTTTAGATACAACTTCATCCACACCACTCCCACACCTTGTCCAACAATAATATCATAATATCATTTCCTGATCACATCAGCCTCAAGAGGACCTACAAAGGCAACGATCCCTCCCTCGATACTGATTATGGTACGTACTCCAACCAAGCCTTATATGCCTCTTAAGCAGTGGCCATTACTCCTTTCCTATTAAACATGGGCCTCACGATGCTGGTCCACTGGATATGTCATCGCCGGGCCTTCTGCATTACTATTCTGACTGCGCACTAGTAATTTTCGTCAGTTCACGCCTACTTAACGTGCGTATTCATTGCTGTACATGCAATGCGTCTATCTACCGACCCGATTACATCCACAATTCCAGAAATCATTTTCATGAAATCTGAAGGCATACACAGATTTCGATGCAATGCCTTCACAATTGGTGACCACTTTACTTTTAGTTCTTGCGCGCCTTTACCTATCCTTTCTAGATTCTTATGCGGTACGCGTGGCTTGAGGCGATGGAACCATCTAAGTAGAACCATGTGTGTATGGAGGATCGTCTCCCAAGCGAGTTGATCATATCCCTCTTCTTAACGACTTTAGGCACCAGAGCTAGATCTTTACGTTCGGCCTTGTCCTACTTCCGCCTGTAGCTTCCTTTGCGCGGACTAAGTCGGCACCGCTTAATGTCTGGTCAGAGGGGCTTCCGCCAACTCTCCGAGGTCAGGATCCAAATGAAAAGACAATGCGCTAACATAGTTCAGGGCCATTTTCCCGTATATCTGGCAAGACAGATGTCAAGCTCAACCGCGCCTTCCAGGTTCCGCATAGTCACTTGAGCTCCACCGTATATCAGGACCCATCTCCCCAGTCGTCTTGCCGCTCCGGACGGCATTATCGAACAAACCTGTCCGAGCATTAAACGGGTGCCATGCGACGGGGATCTGAATGACCAGGAGGCATGGGCCCTACCGCAAGCCGAAGTCACAGTTTAAATGCTAGTATGATGAAATGCAGGCTTCAAAGTTTGAGGGGAATTAAGACTTCGAGACAATCGCAAAAGGCCTTGAATATTGAGCATGAGGCGTGCTCCGCGTTGCAGAAGGGCCGATTGCATTGAGTACTAAACGAGCAAGGTCACAAGGCGCAGCGTTTACAGTGCAGTGCTTCAAGTTGATCAAAAGAAAGGTAATTCTGTCTTATTTCGCCTAAAGATTCAAATCAAAAGCATTCCTGTAGAGTTCAAATGAGAAACTGTTGAGGGGCGAAGAATTGTAGCGAGGGAAGTGTGGAGGGTTCTCTATTCCGAATATCAAAGGTCCAGTTACTCCCTCTTCCCGAAGACCTTGCCGCATGTTATGAGGTGTCGAATGACTAAATGATTAAAATCAAGTCAATTAGAGCATGGCAAAGAATTAAGTGAAACTTTGCCAACCTCGATATATCGCCACTGGCTGGCAGGTCAGTCTCATCGAAGCTGTAAAAATCTCTGTCAGTTCCCAGACTTTCTTCAGAAAGGGCTGAGAAGAAGGAAGCTTCTGTGTCGTCAGTTGGAGTGGACGGCTCATTACTGGACCCTTCCTCCTCAATTGCTGCATCTTCTGCTTCAACTTTTGCACCCGCCTCCTCCCCTGGGCCCCTTTCCTTAAATTCTTGTACTTCTGCTTTCCCCTCCTCCTTTGATATGTCCGATAATTCTGCCGTCTCTGACTCTTCTTCTGATCCAAGTCTGTCTTGTACTTCTGCCTCCTTCTCGTTTTCTGCCTCCTCGTTTTCTGCCTCCGTCTCTTCTCCGACCGTCTCTTCTCCGACCATCTCTTCGACTATATCTTCTCCAACCATCTCTTCTCCGTCTGTCTCTCCGTCCATCCTTTCGTCTCCATCTTCCTCCTCCTCTGAGCTTTCTACTTCCTCCTCTGAGCTTTCTGCTTCCTCCTCTGAGCTTTCTTTGACCATCTCTTCTCCGACCATCTCTTCGACTATATCTTCTCCAACCGCCTCTTCTCCGTCTGTCTCTTCTCCGTCTGTCTCTCCGTCTGTCTCTCCGTCCATTTCTTCGTCTCCATCTTCCTCCTCCTCTGAGCTTTCTGCTTCCTCCTCTGAGCTTTCTACTCCCGGTGCATCGGCACCGCTGATTTGGAAGACAACCGCAGGATCGTTGAGCTTGACCACATCGTCGGAAGCAGTAGATTCACCAGGAAGCAATTCATCCTCAGTAGTATCGTAATCGGGGCGATAGAGAACAGCTTGTTCTTCGTCAAAATCCGTATCGACCTTAAGGTTTGTTGTTAGTATTAGAATTCTCAGCACCATTAAACTGGTCGTTAAATTGTGTACTGACATCAGGTCCGTCGCCGCCGCCGCCGCCTTCTTCAGATTCAGATTCATCGGCCCCATCTTCACCCTCAACCATCCGAGTCACCCAAATGCCAGGTGTCTCCTCGACAGTCTCCCATTTGTTGCCACCAGGTGAAGGATACAAAATTGTCTCCTCCAAAAGACCCTTGATGAACTGTGACCCATCATAGTCGTCCTCGTCTAACTCAAACCGACGCCCAAGCTGTATTTTCCAAAAGTCACCCTTACGCATCTTTGGTCCTGCAAACTCGGCGTACAAGTCACGATCAGCCCAGGACGAGTTGGCACAGTTGGCCTCCAAATCTTCTTTCCCACGAGCGACCTGTGCTTCAAGATCTGCGATTCTTTCCTTGAGGGCACAAACATTTGCGTGTTCCAACTCCGCGGTGGAGTTCTTTAATTCCCTGTTGCACTTAGAGAGATGATTTTCAACCTCGCCTTCGAGCTTGGCGACCAGATTGACGATTCTTTCCTTGAGGACAGCGATGTTCGCATGTTCAGCCTGAGCCTTCAGCTCGCGCTCTTCAAGTTGTTTGAGATGCGCGACCTGATTTCGGAGCCTTCCAATCGTTTCGGACGATTTAGCACGCTCGAACGCCAATTCTGACTTCCCTCGAGCGACCTGTACTTTGAGATTGGCGATTGTGTCGCTGAGGGCAGCAGTGTTTGCGTTTGCTTTGTTCAACTCTGCGTCGCGGTTCTTCAGTGCGTGTTTGCACTGGGAAACTTGGCGCTCCAAATACGTTGAGAAAGCGTGTGCATTGCGTAAGTCCGCCTGAGCGCGAGCAAGTCTGTGGCAATGGTGGTTGAGTTCGATTTTGAGGTCTCGGATTTCCTGTTACACGTTTTTAGACGATATATTCAAAAAAAAAATATCAAATGGCATACCTGTTCCCTCAGAGCTTTTTGGGATGGCGGCATGTCGTCAAGACAAAGGAACGTGTATGCTTCTAGCCATCCACTTATATATTTCTCTGTCGCATAAATTCGTTTGCCTTTATTTACAGCTTCATTCGCGCGAGTCTCACACCCTGTCCAACAATATCACAAAGGACCTACAAAGGCAACGATCTCTCCCTGGCTACAGATTATTGTACGTATCTCCAACCATCATTTTTGCCCTACCTGCCTCTTAATGGTCACGACTCCTTCCTCATTACGCATGAACCTCACGACGCCAGTCCACCCACTATATATCATGCGATCCAAGCACTCTGCACTATTCTGACTGCGTAACTTTCGTCAGTCCTGAGCTTTCTCCGACCATCTCTTCGACTATATCTTCTCCAACCCCGTCTCTTCTCCGTCTGTCTCTCCGTCTGTCTCTCCGTCTGTCTCTTCGTCTCCATCTTCCTCCTCCTCTGAGCTTTCTACTTCCTCCTCTGAGCTTTCGACTTCCTCCTCTGAGCTTTCGACTCCCGGCTCATAGTCTGCATCGCTCTGATTTGGAAGACAACCGCAGGATCGTTGAGCTTGACCACATCGTCGGAAGCAGTAGATTCACCGGGAAGCAATTCATCCTCAGCAGTGTCATAACCGGGGCAACGGAGAACAGCTTGTTCTTCGTTACTGACCTTGAGGTTTATTATCAGTATTAAAATTCGCATCATTAAATTGATTATTTTAAAACTCGCACTGACATCAGGTCCGTTGTCATCGTCGTCGTCGTCGCCGCCTTCTTCATCTTCTTCATCTTCAGCCCCATCTCCATTTGCAACCATCCGAGTCACCCAAATGCCAGGCGTCTCCTCGACAGTCTCCCATTTGTTGCCACCAGGTGAAGGATACAAAATTGTCTCCTCCAAAAGGGCCTCAATGAACTCTGAACCGTCGTCATCGTCTCCGTCCAGCTCAAACCGACGTCCAAGCTGTATTTTCCAAAAGTCACCCTTAAGCATTTTCGGCCCTGCAAACTCAGCGTACAAGTCATGATCAGCCCAGGCGAAGATGCCACGCTCGTTACTGAATTCGAGATTGAAAGTTCTAATCATGCGACGTGTCGCACCACGTTCCAAAAGCGCAGTGTATTCTTCGTTTGTATACCCTTCGACGGGGCGGTGGACCCGCGTGATAGGCAGCAAGGGAGTGTCCCCACGGGGTGCCTGTTCGCGATCTGAATCATACGCAATTCCGATGTCATCTTCGTCATCCTGGAGAATTGTGGTTAAACGCAATATCAGGTCAATTATGAAAGCAGTACGCACCTCGACGA
Source organism: Tephrocybe sp. 9980TJB (assembly GCA_018220975.1). Lineage (NCBI taxonomy): Eukaryota > Fungi > Basidiomycota > Agaricomycetes > Agaricales > Lyophyllaceae > Tephrocybe > Tephrocybe sp. 9980TJB. Next base: position 35,378 of record JABAJU010000105.1, read on the forward strand.
AGATGTGTTCTTTCTCGCAGGCCTCACAAACGCCTTCTATAACTTCCCAAGAACATTTCACGCAGCGTTCGACGTCTTCAAGCTTGTCGTATATGGCCCGTTGAAGCTCGTCATCAACCTCTTCTCCCTCTTCCAAAGTAGAATCAGTTACTTCTGGGTCGCCTTGACTGTGAGCAACTGCGTCCTCCAAATCTGCTTTTTCTTGAGCGACCTGTGCTTCGAGATGATTGGCGATTGTTTCGTTGAGGGCAGCAATGTTTGTGTGTCCAGCTTTCAACTCCCCTTCGCATTGCTGCTCCAAATCCTTTGAGCGACTAACCTCGTCTTCGAGATGTGCGACCTGATTTCTGAGTCCTCCAATCGTTTCGGACGAGTTAACACGATCGGCCTCCAATTCTTCTCTCCCTCGAGCCACCTGTGCTTTAAGATCAGCGATTTTGTCATTGACGGCTGCGACATCTGCGTCTGCATTCTCCAAGTCCGCGTCGCACTTCCCCAGTTCCCCGTTGCGCTTGGAGAGTTGGTTTTCAAGCTCGCTTTTGAGACTGGCAACCTCGTTTTGGAGGCCTAAAATCGTTTTGGATGACTTCGCACGGTCGCCCTCCAAATCTTCTTGTCCCTGAGCCACTTGTGCCTTGAGATCGGCGATTTTGTCGTTCAAAGCATTAACATTTGCCTTTGCCTTTTTCAACTCTGCGTTGGACTTCTTCAATGCGCTGTTGCGCTTGGAGAGTTGGTTTTCCAAAATATGCGAGGAAGCGTTTGTATCGTGTATTAGGCGTAAGTGTTTAGCGATTTGGTGCTTCAACTCCTTTGAGGAAGCGTTGGCATCGTCCAATTCCGCCTCGAGCTCACTGATTTCGTCCTTCAACTCCTTTGAGGAAGCATTGGCATCGTCCAATTCCGCCTCGAGCTCACTGATTTCGTCCTTCAACTCCTTTGAGGAAGCATTGGCATCGTCCAATTTCGCCTTGAGCTCACTAATTTCGTCCTTCAAATCTTTCGAGGAATCGTTTGCATTGCGCAAGTCCGCATTGAGGCCAGCGATTTTCTGTTACACGTCAATGGTATTTGATACTCAAAAACCTCCCAAATAACATACCTTATCGCGTCGTTGTAGGCGTTCTTCTAGCTCTTTGATTTGAGAGGGCATGTTGTCAAGGCAGAGTGGACTTGAGTGCTTCCAGCAACCCACTTATTCTATTTCTCTGTCGCGTAAATTCCGGCCGTTTACAGCTTCAGTCGCGCCAGTCCCACACCTTGTCCAGCAATATCATTTATTGATCCCAACTGCCTCCTCTGGAATAATGACCAAGGGCCCACAAAAGCAACGATCCCTCCCTGGATATTGATTACGGTACGTATCTCCAACTATCATTTTGCCCTACATGCCTCTTACTGGTCACCACTCCATCCTCATTACGCATGAACCTCATGATGCCAGTACACTATATGTCATCTCCGAGCACTCTGCACTATTCTGACTACGTAACTTTCGTTAGTCTGCGCTTACTTAGCATGTAGACTTGCTGTCTATTGCTACATATTTAGTGCATCTATTTATCATCAATTGCTCGGTATTCTCCTCCACCTAGTTCATTTACCGACCATTCGTCGCCCTTGTTGCTTCTCCTGCAAGCACTTCATTAAACCTTAACCCCACTCAATTTCTTATTACACGTAGTCATTGAAATCGCGTCCCACCACTCTAGTCATCATTTACATGTTTGAAACTTAAGGCATACACAGATTTCCATTCACCATTGAATACTATCACTACTGACCACTTTGCCTTGGCTTTTGCGCGCCTTTATCTTTTCTGGATCCTAAGCCGTATGTGGGCGTGGGCCGTGGCTTGAGAGGACTTGAGACGTTGGATCCATCATGCCATGTGTGTATATGGACTCGCATCCCAAGCGAATTGATCACATCCCTCTTCTTAACGACCCTAGGCACCATCCAGGTGCTAGGCTAGATCTCTACGCGTACGTTCATCGTCGTTCTACATCCGGGTGTTTTTGTGCGGATTAGGTCAAGATACAAACTCTGAACATGGTTCAGAACCTTTCTTTCGTATATCTAGCAGGAAAGTACGTACAAACCCAACCACGATCTATTGTTTGATACCGAGAAAGACTAACCCTCTTTTCGCCAGCTCAACCGCACCTTCCAGGTCCCGCATGTCACTTGAGCTCCACCGTATATCAGGTCCCATCTCCTCTGCCGTCTTGCCGCTCCGGACGGCATTATCAAATAAAGCCTTCCGAGCATTAAGCTGCGCCATGCGACGGGGATCTGAATGGCCAGTGAAAATCACCAAGGCCGTGCGTGGGGGGAGGGAAGCATGTAGGGTCTTAAGTTGGCTATTCAATGTATCGTATATAACCTGCAGTTGCTCAAGTGTTGCTCCCTCAGGTGGTGGTGGAGCAGGCGCATCTGGCGATGCTTTCGGTGTTGTCCCTGGAAATCAAAATCCTTTCCTGTTAGCCTAGCATGAGGAGGAGCAGAAAGAACGTACATGCCATGGCATCAGCAAGGGCCATGAACCTCCCGAACACGAAATCGTGCGAGGGAATAACCTCTAACAAGCCCTTGATTACTTCTGCATCGCTTGAACACCCTAACGAGGTATTGGCCTTATTTCCATGCATAACAGATGGATTCCCATGATCTACCACTGCACTCCTGATACTACCTACGGCGCCCCCTGAACGGCGCGTCGAGCGCCCCATGCGCTCAAATATCGACTCCATGTCGGTTTTGAATTCCCCGAAGCCAGGTCCGGATTCGAGCTTCTTCTTTAGGAGGGACATGCATGCCCGTGCGTCCTCCTCCGGGTCATGCCCCCCTTCGCCACGCGTTTGGATCTCGCGCCCGCACCATTTCTTGGTCAGCCACGCGAGGCCGGGTTTCAGTGGTCGCCCTCGAGGGTGGTGATACATGAGCGCAGTGTCGATACAACGTGGATGGCAGATCTTGAGGGCTTTGAGGTCGGACTCGAGAGAGTGTCCCAGAAGGATGGGTGTGGGCGGAGGGGCAGAAGGAGTCGAGGTGGAGGTGGAGAACGGGTTTTTGGGAGGAGGTGAGAGGAGACGCATGACGTGTGCTTGAACTTGTGAAAGTGTCGTTGTGACCGGTGCAAGTGCTTCCGATGTAATGCCCGACCATCTTTATGAACAGTCAGGAAAGGCTCAAGGTCGTGTAGCTCAACGTACCGTGTCAGATAGTCAATGATGGGTTTCGTGGGTTTGACTAACTGGTCATACACAACTGTATCCGTGTGGTAGTCTATGATGCTGACTCTTGTCAACTCCTTGCCGTCTTCCGTCAGACACTGAGGGGGGGGAAGTGTCAAAGTTAGCACAGTCAAACGTATGTGTGAACTCGCCATTTCACAATCCATTGCATAAATCTTGGCCTTAGAGGCTGACTTCCCCTTTTCAGGAACTGAATCTAGCAAGCTGGCTTTCGCAGGTTCCGGCGTCTCAAGCCAGCCCCCGGGCTTTTCAAAAACGTCCGCCATATACGAAGGAATCGGGTATTCGTTTTCAATCATTTGCTCCAGAGTAAGGAGATACTGCTCTGGATCCTGATTCTTGATGTTCTCTGCTGAATACAAGCATTAGAGCAGGGCACCAACACCAGATGCTATCTTTAAACTCACACAGCAATCTAATCGTCGCTCGCTTATTCCTCTCTTCCCCACTGACCGGTCCATGGAAAAAACCACTGAGGACACTATGCATTCGGTACAGGTCCCCGGGTGCACGTGTCGGGCAAGCATGGCTGAAGGTCGCAGCGATAAATGGGACTTTCGGGGGAGGCCCTGCTTCGGGCGTTCTAGGCAAAAGGGGTATGGATATTGGGATATTGGGATTCACGGTTGCAGATGTCGGTATCGGCGGGAGTAAAAGAGCTTCGTGTGTTAACCCTGGTATAAGCACGGCTACCACTTTTTGTATCAACGGTGTGTTCTAAGCTGTATTCAGACAATTAACTCTTTGACAAACAGGAATAATACTGACCTCGATGCGCAACCAATTTGGTGGAGGTGCATCCGCAATTATGTGCACGACAAGTTGTCGAATTTCCTGTGATTGATTTGAGCATCAGCTAAAATACATTAAAATCATTCAACCTACGTCGATCCCAATAGCATGGTTGCGCTTGATGATTTCCGCACTGTTATACATGAATTTCGGCTGCATCGTCTAACCAAACGACGAGATAAGAAAATGTCAGCGAGATCACGAAAAGGACGAACACACACACATCGAGTTTCATCTCAGCCTTCTTCGCCTTCTTTTGCTTGCGCTTCTCGACCTTTGTCCATCCGTCAATGTTTGCAGGAGACCCAGAAGTCTCAGGCCTGAGGTTTGCGGACACCAAACCATCGATTTTCGTTTTCTTGGGATTTGGGGTGTCCTCCGATGCAGAGGACGACATGTGCAGCCGTTTCATAGCCATTTAGAAGCGTAATGGGGAGCTTGTGCCCGTGCGGCAAGAACGAAAAAGCTGATGTTTGGTTTTGGAGATGATGGCAAATCTAAAACTTTTAATAAGCGCTCACTTTTCCACTCAAGGTTGACGGTTACGCGTGTATATCATTGAATTCCGTTGGCAAGAAAGTGGCTACATTAATAGGCTGTATAAACTATGGTGCCTCGAGGTTAATCCTCCTCCTCACTATTCACATCGTTGGCATCTCCCCATCCATCCCAATCAACCATCAAGTTCTTCTAGGTGAGAGAGATTAGTTCTGCAACATCTCTGCAGGTTTGGATTTCAAGCCGCCTAAGGGGTAACTTGGCCTCATTTTGTAACTTGATACATTTCGACAGCGCATCTGCAAGGCTTTGGGTCACATCCAATTTCCAACCAACGATTACAAGGGTAGTCAAGGCTGGGAACGCTGAGAGCATTGGCAGCCAGCTGCTTGGAGTGGTCTGGCACACCACGGCATAATTCTTCGATTGCGGACTGTTCCTTTCCGCAAACCTCGAATTTCCTGACAAGCGGAAGGTTGCCTAGGAGGGTCCAAACGTCTGCATACTGGACCTGGTTCAGAACCAACGATCTCAATTGGTCAAAGTGGAGGGACCGCAAAGTAGCCTCATAGGCCATCGAAAAATTGAAGTTCAAGGGTGGTGACTCGAGTTCGCGCGTAGACTCAGGTGAGTCCCGGTACCCGCTGTTCTTGGGACTTTGCCTCAGTCATCCACTTGCTGTAGTGATCCAACTGAAGATGTGAAACTGAGGCTTTAGTAGTATCGTCCATCTTCTGGCGCAATCGCTGCAGAGCTATAAGTGACTCGTCGAATTCCTCCAGTACATCAGGAAGGGGGGTTTGTAAGTTAAGCACAATATTATTGACCTTCGAAAGCGTCAGATGGTCAAAGAAAGAAGTGAACATTATACATTGACAGGTCTTCGCATGCGATGTGGAGGTATTTAAGGCATTCAAAATGTACCCGTTCTACACATCCAATGATATCCTCTGAGGACCGGCGTCTGCGACATCGACGGATTCAAGGAGGGGCATATGTGAAAGGAAACGCAAGAGTTGAGCTATAGATGGTCGTACGTGCCTCGGGATATGATATAGGTTGAAGGATCTAAGGTGCTGGAATGCAGGACTAAGATTCCAATTTACCCCTAATTAGCGAGTGCGAGATGAGTCAGAGATGACCATCCTGTAATAATTCCAGGTGGAAGCTCGAATACAGCGTCATCACGGATATTCACTTCGAAAGAGTTTATCGCAATTCGCTCCATCATGAGAGCATTTGTGCTGACCCAGCAACTGAACGAGTTCACCCGCGTCATTCGAATTGATTTTGATTGGAATGCCTGAATTGCCACAGGGGCCTTCGAACCGTCTCTCAGGGTCTTGACCTATAGTGAGAGCCTTGATGCGAGGCAGATGGGAAGTCAGGATTTGCCTTAAGACAGGGTAAGCCTGCTGGGATATCCTACAAGAAAACACTGACAAGGGCACGCTATTTGAACGTCGGAGCATTTCCAACGCCCAGTTTTGGTGAGTTTCGGCGTGGATAGTGGACCACAAGTCCGGCGTGGATAGTACTACGCCAGCGGAAACAGACGACTGCATATACATCCTGTCGGCATTGGCCTCGACACTTCAAGATTTCGAGATTAACTGCCTGATGGAGAATGGTGACATGACTGTGCTCACCCAATCAGTATCTCATCGTATCTAGGCCGGCGGGAGCCTGAATATGGTGGTCGCATTAGAGATATATAACGCACACTATAATGTTTATTTCGAGATGAATTTTACCCTGAATATAATCGCTTTTCAATTCTTTGTCGCCCGACGGCAATTGTATACATACAAATAGTGTCGGCGATATTTCAGGAGACGCAGAACATGGCAAGAGAAGTGGCCATGGGCCATGGGGATGCCTGCGCTGAGCTGAGGAAGAAAACTGATCCGATCTGGACTCTTTTTTTTGTTCCCACTAATCATATTCCCTTCGTCACTCAACGTTCTTGAACCTTTTTGAACAATATGCGCTGAAATTGAAAGATCCCAGTTATTGTCATGGCTCAGACTTCTGTTCGTCAAACTTCGAATACCCTAACTACCCTCTAATTGCAACAACTGCTTAGATTGCAACCTTTATTGTCTCCTGCGCACGATGTCAACTACAAGGCAGTCTTATAAAAGGGGCTTTGTGGATCTGTAGTCATAACTGCATTACTTCTTCGATTACGCCACACACCAGTAAAACAACCCATGAAGATTTGGATTATATTCTTCGTGTCATCTTTGACCTAGGCATAAGAAGGAAATAGAATATGAGTGGTTCTACAAAGATGCGCCCCTTTCGATTTCTGGGAAATCTCGAGCGATGGGCGCTGACATGTCGATATCGGACATGGACGCTCAACCTTTTTCTCAGCGGGAAGGCCGGTTGGTATGTCTCACCTAACCCATTAGAGACATGTGGACGCAGGCAGATTTCTGGACCATCACCTGCCATTCACTCTCGATGCCGAATTCATTCTTGGTAGATGGCCGTTGGAACTTGGATTTCGGCGTCTTGGAGAATTTCTTGCCGTGCTGGGTTATGTAAAGATCCATGCTGAGAAGTGGCAGGATTTTGTCGTTTGTCTGCTAACGGCACCACTCTCTTACGATACCAAATCCCCTCTTCCGATACGACCAGATGCATTCGCGAACGTCCGTCGCTTGCGATGGTCAGGTCACCGCCATCAACTGCGCGTAATATGTACATACGCCGCTTGTGTAAACCGACTATACGTGAGAGAAGTTTGCGAAATGAAAGACGTTGTAATTGTACAAAGATGTTTCAGGATCACAAAGCCTCGCAATCAGAAGAACAGTTAAAAGAAAGATGGATAAACTCTGCTAATGTCGATGAGCGTGCTCCGTTCGCCTGATGCGGAAGCTTTGCTCTTTCGTTCTCCAGCATCCTCCACAAGTCCACAGTCCTATCCTTTCACCGTTACCTCTTGACCCCAAACCACACACTGCTGTGTCTCTTCTAGTCCTCTCCATTCAACACCGCATTGCCCTATGCCGACTCCAATCATGGACATACGTTTATCCATGGGCGACACGGCCCCTCAGCTTTGCATGTATATGTTGGTCAAACCTGAAGGAGTGACGTTCAATCTATCGAGCATACTCTTTCAACAGTCGCGTCAAGATACCATACGTGGACTTATGAGTTTCACGCGTGCAACAAGAGCCTTCGGCACGAAAGAGGTCAGGCGTTGAATTGATTTCTCAATATAATTTGAACGAGTTCGGTAGCCTGCAGGCCTTTTTCTGCTCATCGCTCTCGCTTTGAAGACGTGATATCTCGAGATTGTACCTTGTCAAGTTATCACTGTAGTTTGAACATGAGATATGGTCAAGCGGCGTCTGCGTCGGCAGTTAGCTTAAGGTAGGAAGGGACCTACGTGAATTCGCATGATCGCAAGGGAAGAGGAACAGATGACAAAGTTTAGTGATGGTACAACGTAGAACAGGGCGAGAGCAGCCACTGCATTGTCAAACTTTCCCCCCAAGAACCGATGTAGCGCCCCAAAAACTTTACCAAACGTAGATACCTAGCAGTGGTGGGGGAAAATATATCCATTATGTTAAACAAGGACAAGCTAAAGCGACTACCATTGGTGGGCCACGACAGTTTGGCGAAATGACGTCTGAGTTCCCAAACGAGTTCAATGTCGTTCGCTTGAGCGTCGTTCTGTCTCTTTGAGAAAGAATTCGAAATTCGCACCTTTGGTCCATAGGAACTCGTCACACCAAATGCTGCAAAATTGGCCTTGTCAGCTTCTTGCATCGTCCTGTATCGGAAAGTACATACGGTGAGGTAGGCAGCATCTCCTCGCTCCTTTTCTATGTACAAAAAAGTATAAATCTGCATCGAAATGAAAAGTGTAAGGCTGGGTGCCCAGTTTGCCAAACAAACCATGTTATTCTCCTCTCAAGACCCATTTGCAATGACATCGACCCTAAAATGGATTCACGAAGCTGAAGAGATGGTGTACATGCGAATGGATAGGAAGGGAATGGAAAACAATGGGGTGATGGTATATTTACATTTTCTCTAGTCCTCGACAAGTTGCGTCTCCTTCAATAAGCATCAGAAAACCCGAGAAAGAGACATCATTGGCGACATACCTCCACCCCTAGCGTCTCCTCCACAGGCGGTGTCTCTACCCAATTGGTATCCTGGCTATCCTGAGTCTCTTGAGTCTCCACCTGCGTTTCTGGAAGCCAAGTTGATTCCGACATCAAGACATCCCCGTCACTCTGCGAGGTTTGCATCTCTTCATCAGCAGCAACTGGATTACTCTTCTTTATCTTTTCCTTGGTCTTCTTCTCCTTCTCCTTTGGCTTCACAGGTGCTATTCCGAAGAGAGTCGTTTGCCGCACAGTACCTTTTTCCTTGGGAGCAGGTTTCACGAAAGGCCCTGTAGAAATACGGAAGTTTAGTTAGATATTGTAGGACACATAAATGTGCTAAAAGAACTCACGTTTTGGCTGAGTACCGGCCTCAGATTCCGCAGCGTTAACCTTCTCGAAGAAGCTCTCACTCTTTTGAAGCGTTTTCCCATTCGTCTCCGCCTTCCGTGCAAAAGGATTTCGAACTTCTTGCCCAGGTTTACGTGCAAATGGGTTTGCCTCTGCGATGCCGATTGTAGTCAGCACATCCAGAACGGCCCAACAGACTCACTTTGTTTGGGGGGCGGGGGTGTTGTGAAACTAGAGTCAACCTCTTCTAGCTCAGTCCTCTTCCGCTTTCCATCTCCATACGAGATCTGTGAGGGAGAGTCCACATCCTCCGTAAAAGGAGTGTCGGCCGAAGGCGGGAAGCTTGAAGTCGGCGCTACAGAACTATACCGACTGGTCTCAACAACAGGTGCCGTAACTCTAGCCAACCTCGGCCTATCTATCGCTGGCGGCGGTCGAATATCACCCAAAAGATCGACCCTCGAGCTCGAGCTCGAACTCTCATTCGGAGGCAGTACCTCCCGAAGAGGCGGATCCGGCTTTAACCACCGCCTGCGCTTATTTCGGGCAGCAACAAGCCTGTCTTCGTTCTCCTCCCGGTCGGCCTTAAGAAGACCTATCTTCTCCCGCAGGCCGGCGAGGTGGTAGAAGTCGGCGATCTTCATGGCAGAGTCGAAGGATGCAGTGTTATGCAGAAGCTTGGTGAGTTCGATGGCGCGGGGAACGTTGTCGGCTTTACACGCTGCTTGGATTAGAATGATAAATTCTCTGTCCATCGTACGCTCCCGCTGAACGATTTCGTCCGTTGTCAGCTCCTCTTCGAGCGAATCTAGAGCTATTTGTACAAGGAGAAGTTCGCGTGCAATGCTGCAGATGCAAACTTTAGCATCGATGTTTGCAAAAAAAAAAAAAATTCATCTCACAACTCTTCCTTGGGTTCATCAAGCCGGAAAGGTATGCACAACGGAAGTTCTTGAACGAGCGGCCGCGGGAAGCCAGGATGTTCTTGCCTTCCCTGCGAAACAGCTTCAGCTTTGAACTAGAAGTGTCATTGTTATATTCTTACCTTGAGGATAAGACAATTGAAATTACTTTCGGTAATGCCAACAGGCCAGTAGGATTCATCCTTGCCTTGACGCCGTTCAAGCAAATTCGTGTCCATAATCCGCGCCCAAGACGCGTGATGTGGTATCCGGAATTTCGTCAGGATGTGAACATATCCTGCGCTATCATACATAGCAGGAGCCTACGCAGACTAGTCGGTCTATGAGACACCTGGGAGTAATTGAGTTCACGAACCCCTTGATCGGATAGCCCAATCCACTTCAAAACATGGCCTTTAGGAAGGGGTAATACGTCACGCTGCTTAACACTGAAGTCTTCGAAGTTAATGATCGAATAAGACAGATTCTGTGAGCCTATAAGGTTACGCGTTAGGCCCGTTCACTCTCCCTAGATAGAAAAAAAAAAGACCGTCGATAGTCGTAGCACCGGCCCTATGCACAACGAAAACCCACTCCGGACCCGCAACCATCGACACAAAGTCTCCACCAAGTCCCATAATTCTCCTCTCCCTACCTGTCCCGCTCAGGAACGTTAAGTCGCCTTCAGACGTAGCGACGACTACGTTTCCCCATCCCTGCAGGTCTTGATCGTTCGAAATCCGTAGACTGCCTGTTGGGCGTGTGCCGCCTGCGGCAACACCCAGAACAGACGATCCTGGACGTTTAAGGACATACGTCCATTCGCCCTGGTTGGTCCACGTGCCATATGGCTTGTACAGCACTTGCGCAGGGTTCGAGTTTTCCGGCGGGCAGGCAAAGACAGCACCACGTTCACCTAATGAAGAAAGGTGTTAGAAAACTATACTCAAAGAGAATACGGCGGCCTACCTAGGTATCCCAGGTCGTATTTAAAGTTATCGTTGAAGTGGTATGATTTCCGTGCGGAGCGGTCGAAGAACTCAATGTTGACGATGTGGTGCGTATCCTGGTCAGTAACCTCAATAACACCCAGCATATTATACGCTAAAGAGAGTCCCTGTCAACAAAGAATAAGGATAAATGAGTTATGGATTACCAAGATATCGCTTCCTGTTCTCCATTGGCGTGGAACCTGACTGGAATGGCGGCTGGGCTTTGGTGATACTCACTATAACAAATAAGTTAAATGCAGGAGATACTCAAACTCTGGATACGTACCCATTTCTTTCACAAAGCCACTACTCTTCTTCGTAGTTTCTGGCGCATCCTGCAATCCTTTCACTCCTAGGTCGTCGATAATCCAGTCGTCGTCTACATCACCAAAACCAGCATCCAGTTCGACATCATCATCCTCCTGTGCCAGGTGAGCCGTCGTGCGAGAAGCCTCTGCGATATCATCAAATAAAGTGCTTTTTGGTCGGCCTGTAATGGGAGCTGCGGCTGTGGTTGCGATCGAATTCTTGACTGGGTCGGGGAATGTTTCGGGAACTGCCTTGTGCCAGCGACCAAAGCCTCCTTCAGTATCCGTCCAGGCAATGAGGTTCTCTTTAGGTGAGAAGGCGAGATGTGATATGGTTGCCCCAGGTGTGGCTGCTTGACTGTAGCAGTACAAATTTAGCTCATGACATCTCCTGATAGATTAACCATACCTGGCGATCACTCGTCGTGTTTGTGTCGACCAGACATGTACTACTGAGCGAGATGCAGATGCGAGATAAGTTCCATTTACAGAAACAGCCAGCGCTGTGATAGGACCAGAAACGTCTTTGTCTGAAAATAAAGACGATTTACTCCAGTCTGACCGAGTTACAGTTACAATTTCTAACGTACTTGCTGTCAGCTATGAGACTAGTGTTTATGCGATTGTTACTACGCACCGTGAGCGCGGGACGCCACATAAAAATGCTGACCAGATGTGTGCCAAACTGCTGAGCAATCATGAGCGTAGTCCGGCGACCTGCAAGGTAAAGATAAGAAATAGCCAACAAGAAAAGCGACGGCACCAACATAGAATCCCCAATGGCGGGAATAATTCCTTCAATTATTGTTTCAATTTGGGGCTGCTCGCTCGATATATTCCAAACAATAATCTTGCCATCTGAACCACAACTTGTCTAAGCAAATGTCAGAAGACAATTCTCGTCCGAAGTAGCTTTATTAGGACCTACCAGAAGCGGGGAAGTCGGGTGCCATGTCACTTTTCGAACACCCCCCACATGCCCCTCCAATGATTTGGATATTTTGATATCTTCCAAGTCAATCACCCTAACGTCAAAATTCCTGAAGCCAGGTAAGCTGCGGTTGACTTCGAGGATGCGAAATACATACTCAGATGCAATAGCTACTCTTTTCCCCTGTGGATCGACTGCTAGCGCCCTGATTGCGACCCCATTAGCATCTAACACATGACCCGTTAGTTCTGCGCGATGCTTGATGTACTGTCTGACTACTGCATCCTCGCTTCCAGAGAGCCAGCCATCGTCCTGGACGAGCGTGAGTGACGTTGCTGCGCAGACATGATGAATTACCCACCCATGCCGCCACTGCTGTAATCGCCTGGTCCGATTCAGACGCAGTCGCAGGCTCCTGCTCCACACTTTCTCCTAGTTTCCATATTCGCACAATACAATCTTGCCCTCCTGTGTATACATGCCTGTGATGTTCCATTTTGACAATGGCCTGGCACGAGTTGCATAGCACTTACGTTCCATCTCTAGAGAATGACAGACATGTCGTTCCAGATTCGTGGGCAGCCCTTATAGTGAGATTGGCCATAGAAAATGAAAGCAGGGCGTCAGCACGACGCGTGGAGAAAGAAAACACGCTCGTCACGGTATCGTCACGCGTTCGTGACACATCGCCTTCGTTCCCTGCTCCGTCTTCGTTCATGCCTTCGACTCCCAGCCCAATGATCTTCTGAAATTTTCGTATTGGACGATCATATATGTAGGTCACTGGGTCAAATGACTCTACTCCACCTTTTGGAGCCCTGGACTGTCATATAGGCTCTCTTCCATGGATTTAAAATGATTTGAAACGCAACAAAACTTAGCTAGGGGCATGTCTTAGCAAGTTAGTTTTAGCCCTTTTTGCTCATCACTGCTTTGCCCTAGTCATTTAGGGTATGTTCGTATTATCGTCCTATTGGTTGATGTGTATTATAGCTTGGAGCCATCGAGCTGCCCCTGTCGATCTCGTTTCAATGATATCGAAATACCATGACGATCTTTGTTCATCGCCAATTGAAACGACACGAGAATTATCTACTTCAAGGGATCAGTTCGACTTCCAACATGTGTCATTGCGTCCATCACTTCAGAACGAACAATAGAGTGCAGATATAATATGATCCCAAGCAGTTCGATGTTCGCATCAAGCCTGGTTCAAGCCTCACCCGAATTTTTGAAAATCTTTTTGCGCGTTTTGACGCCACTTCTGAACTATCTCCAAACTATCTCTCCAGCTGCTGTCATCGGGTGGAAAGATGGAACCGAGGATACGGAGAACTCCGGTAATTGTTCAACCAGGTGACCATCTTGGTGCGCCGCTTTACTGCAGTCCAGTGCTTAGCATCCGGTGATATTCCCACTTAACCGCCTACAAGTGAGCGGCTGCCTTGGTACATTGTTCATCCATACTCACATACAAAGCAGGTGTAGAACCATAATACCCTACGCATTCGCTAGATTCCAGAAACTTCAAGTTGCATGCAGAATCAGTGTCACTGTTATTCTGAACCCCAGTTGACACAGCAAATTTAAATGATGAACTCGACCGCGGCTGACAGCCCTGCACCAGTCCGAGTCGTATGCAAACGAGCGCCCACCAAATTATATATATATAGACTTCTTCCCCAGGCCCCTTGATCCCGGGGTTTCCTATCCTATAAGATAAAAAAACCTTCGCCACTCCCAGTTCCTGCAGATGGACTCTGCCCCGCGACCTTTCTTTCCCCTCATCTGTGCTTCACTATGCCTTTCCACATTATCCCTAATCTTCGCGACACTCGTCATCGACGTATCCCGGTTCCTATGGATCCTACCCTCACTCTTCGTAGCCACTGCCGCTTACCACGCAGTGACCATCCTAATCTCGAATTCAGAGACAGCAGGGGCACTCCAGCTATTCGCACTCGCCAACCTCCTCATATCTTACGCTCTCACATGCCTCTGGGCCGCAGCATTCGCAGTGGCTGTTACGATCACTGTGCTTTTCCTTCAAGGCCGATTGGAGACTAATGCACACCGAAGAATCTGGAGCATGGTACTGCCATGCCTGTGCGCCCTCCTGGAAACCTTTGTGATGGGGACCATCGCGGTCCTCACACGAAAGGAACGAAATCGTATACGCTATGCAGATAAATGGAAATGGAGGCCAGGCCACTATGGGAGCGCTGCTTCCGTCCATCAACCGTGGGGGTAAGTTAAGATCTATCCGCTTGTGGTATATTACCCTGGTTCCTGACGAGCTTAAATTTCCGGTAGTTTTTCCCCACCGGCGGGCACACGTTCTGCGGGTTCTGGGTTTGGGTAAATGTTATCGTCCTCATCTGACGACGAAAGACATAATCAGTGATAACGAGTCGGCATGTGTGGATGGCCGACTCGGAAACTACGACAGCTGTTGATTTGTTGCTATCATGCAGACATTATACGTGCGTCTCAGGCACTCCACCAGAACAAGGCATACTCCTGTTCCTACGATAGCATTACCCTTACAGCTCTGCAGTAAGCAGTACTGCCTATGTAGCTTGGCAAGGACTCAAACTACGGCTTTAATTTATATTTTATCAAGTTTACACACTCGCTATCAATTGTCGTCTTCACCAAAATGAGGACTAATGTATTGTACAATATATACACATGTCATTATCAGCTTAAACAACGATGGCTCAATTCAACCATGGACTTCTAGAAGTCCGCCCTCATCAGAGCCTTCGCTATTATCCTTTGCCACCTCATCATTTACCTCTAATTCTTGTTTTACAGATGCAGATTCCTGATTTTCCTCCACCTCCTTGGGAGGCTCTTCGCCACCAACATCTAGCAACTTACCCTTTTCTTTCTGAGTTTCTGCTTCTTCTTCCTCTGTGTGCACATCCGAAGTAAAGGATTCAGCCAAGGAGCTGACCGTAGTGACGGCCATATCCAGAACAGCTTCAACTCTCTTTCTAAGGGCTTCGTTCGAAGTTGTGACCTCCTAAAACAGTTCGAAAAGGAAGCAGATCAGCGTCATGAAACAACCTATACAAAATATCATGGGGCACAGATGGACAGATATACACATACCAGTGAGATGAGGTTGATCTGAGCATCTGCCTCATCTAGCCTCACGATCAACCATGGGTCGTTGCTCTCTTCACCGCTCTCATTCTCTTCAGGCCCGCCGTCCGGCATATGAAGCTCGACTTTACCAAAGTGAGCTTCTAAAAACATGACCAGTCGTCGGATACGGAGGAACGGCGAGGGTCCCTCCACGTCCGCATGAGGGTGCGTGTGTGAATGGGAATGTGGCTTTGTCGTCACTGCAATGATTTGATTTAGTTTAGTTAGTACAGATTCGGCTGCGGGGAGAATCGAAACGTTAACAGACATTTGACTGATGCAGGGCTCTTGTCAATGCCAGTTATCAGAGCGAGCGTCGAGTCTGCGATCATATCGTTGCTGGCACTTGACTCCCACTCCAAGGTCAATTCGTGGTCTTGGGTGTGCTTGACGTCTATAGCGCCCATCACCTGACGAACGAGTTTCAAGTTTATATCAGTATCAGGTCTACTGAAGTGAATCTTCAGCTCACCCTCATCGTCGGAACACCGTCCTTGTCTAGCCCCTCTTCAACGCTCCCATACATACCCTCCAAATGCCAGCGCACGAGGTCCCATCGTACGCCAAGGACAATTTTCTGGCGCTGTGTCACTGTACATGTCGACAGTCCGGCAAAATCTCTAAGATCCCGAGGATCGAGGAGGGTGTACGAATAGTCCTTAGCGACCAGCAAACCGGACACAATGTCGCCTGTCTGTGGCGGCTTGTCAGCCAGGGTGCCAATTGCCTATAAAACAATGGGTGTTAAGGCAGCTGAGAAAAGAATGAAAGGGTCTAGGAAGCTAACCTTGGCTACCCTCTCACCGCGGAACGAAAGATTTAGAGTTTCCAGATTACGCGGTGTGTGAATCTTCACGTCCTCGTCTCGCTCTTTGAATCGTGATGTCATGGCAGAACGAAGACGTGCCATCGCGCTTTGTTCGCCATGTACAAGTACCTTAGGCAACCTGAGCTGAGTGACAATAGATATCAATAATGGAACATACGACATGCTGTGCTTTAACTGCCTCGATGAACTCTGAGTTCTGGGAATAGTCGACGTGTGCGCTGAAGGAGATGTAATCGACTGAGATCTTCCGCTGAATCGTGTTGCCTTTCAAGCCAACAAACTCTTCTGGCTCGTTCATGATGTCCTAGTCGAGGGATAGAATGTAAGCTTCGTCGTGTTCACACCAGAGCCAATTGATTAGAAGAGACATAGGAAATCAGAAATGCACGCTCTGAGGAACGTGACCAATGTCGCTGGGAAAATACCATGTCCATTGATCACACTATATACAAGAGCAGTATACGTACATAGTAGATAAAGCAATCCAAATGATGAACTGACACTCACCCTTGCCAGTGTACCTTCCACAGAGTAACCCGTGATAATGAGACCATTGCGAGAATCGGGGGCCCAATACTCGAATAGTTCTCGACTTGGTCCAACCTGCATGAAGCCAGGACTCGCGAGGACAACGCATGGAGGGCCTTCGGCGATTTTCTTCTCCCACCCACGCGTTTGAGGTACATGTGAGATATACCTAAAATAGCGATCAAGACAAGCCCATGCGAACAAAAAAACTACTAACTTGAAGACGAATGGATTATCACGTCTCGCAAATCTTGAGCGGATATTAGAGTTCATAGTATGGATGTAGGTTTGATAGACTGCCATGCACTTCCGAGCTAAACTTGACGCGTAATAGATAGGAACGTTGTGGAGATCAGGATGAGTTTTCCAATACTCATCGAGGACGAGCAGGAGTTCTTGTGCACGGCCCAAAGCAAACGTGGGCAGGAGCACATGTCCACCTCGCTTGATTATCGAGTGCACAAGGCTGGTAAACCGGCCTTCTTTGTCGTCTCTGCTCTCCAAACTCTGGACCCCGTACGTGCTCTCCACGATCAGGACATCCGGTCGAATGGGCGGCAATTCGGCTTTGACTAAATGCCGATCCTCTTCTCGTGAGTAGTCGCCAGTGTAGAGAATTTTGAGGCCGGCGATATCGATCAGATACATGCAGGCTCCAAGGACATGGCCGGCGTGATATGGCGTGAATGAAACACCAGGGCATACGGTGATTAACTGATGAGCTGAAACCGGGATAATGGAGGCCAAGGACATTGTCATATCCAATGGCGTAAAAAGGGCATCGGACGAAGATGAGCTTTAAGTGTTTGAGATAAGAACGTCATTTAGCATGATTTAGAGACGTACCCCATCCTCACGTAGTCCTGCATCATGAATTTATGTACTGCCTTGGTCGGATGAGTCATGTAGACTTTACCCTTGCCGTCTCTAAAATTTGTCTTCATGTGTAGAGATTAGAAGACACTAATCTCAGGACTGCGTCGCTAGGCTCACCTTTTCAGTAATATAAGTCAGAGCAGCTGCATGATCCAGATGGAAACTAACGGTCGGTTAGAAGCCTTCTGCAACATGGCGCACGAAATACGAAACGTACTGCGTAATGAGAATAGCATCCACCGTACTCCAGTCCAGTTCATCAATGAAAGGAAGAGATGCCATGCCACTATATGCCGGATGCACTCCAGTATCACAGACTATCGTCCTTCCACGATATTGAAGGACACAGCATGAGCGCCCTACTTCTTGGCCAGCACCCAGTAAGGTGACGCTCAATGTTGGTGTGTCGGCCATTTTCCAGAGCGCCCGTTTAGGTTGGGTTTACAAAGTTCAAGCTTCGGACGTCGTGAAAATTCGTTAGGAATGTAGGTTATGGGGATGGTGGTGGTTGTGAGTGACAACTTCAAGCAGTCGACAAGGCAAAAATAAATTACATAATCAAGGATCAGTCAAAAATCTTTCCTTTACGCCTCCATGGCACACCCTAAACGCGTCAAGTCTGCCGGCAAGACGTCTAGAAAGCATACTGACGCGAAGCAGGCTGTGAAGAAATTGTCAAAGGGTGCTGCAAAATTTCGTAGCGAACAATTGCGGACGATGCTGGATGCTCAAACCTCGACCCTGTATTCTGTAGGCTATTCATTGCGAATGTCCATAAAAAATCTCTGACGATTTTTGACGGAATGTAAGGTCAATCATCCGTCCAAAATGGATATCAAGACGAGCTCTGATAAGCCAATTGTGGATGTTCAGGATTTAACTTCGACTCTTGGAAGGCTATGAGCCCCACACGAGGATTTGCTGCTTCTTGTAGCTTGGAAAAGTGTTTGCAACGCTATGGGAGAAGTCTGAGTACTCAAGTCGAACTTGGTACGCATCGAGATGCTGTACTTTGAATCCTCTACTGATCCGCTTTCTAAACGCAGCGTCTATCGCTTAAGTCTTGCCTCTCCCCGGGCATTGTCATTCTTTACGCCATAATTATAGCGGGGGCCTCTATGACTTAGCCCTGATCTGTCTCCAAGACGACTAGGTACCATTAGGTTATCGCCCAACCTACGGAAACAATTTATCGCGTTGCGTTTCAGTCCTGCTTTCACTAAAAGTATCTGACTACAGTGTACTACTTGCCTCATAATCCATTCAAGATGCGTTGTAAAATGTTGAAGACCCCAAATCATCCTCACACCAGACTGGTCATGGTCTGTCATGGTGCAGCAAAACTAGTGCTATACCGCTTTTCACAGTGGACACACCCGGAATTGAACCGGGGACCGCCCGCAAACTAGCAAGATGCTAAGCGGGCGTGATAACCAACTACACCATGTGCCCATGTTACAGGAATGTTTTTATATTCTGACTTACGTCAAACGTTCATGTCTGCTGTTGAAGTCCAAATCTTTCTCTTTTTCTAATTTCAGAGAAGAGGATAAATTAAAAAGGTCCAACTCTTCTCCCAAGGAATTAGGAGGCACTTATTTATCGTCTTGAGACTGACCTGTCAGGTATCGAGACTTGATTGTTTCCTGGAATTCTTGCGGTTCTAATTGAGATGTCAACCCTCTATATGGAAAGGAGGTTTCTGAGATGGCGCGAACGGCGTTGGGAATGGAACCGCATCTTGGAGCGCTAGATATCCTGCGCCAGACTACCTTCTCTCCGTCATCCATTGTCATATTGTCATATTGTCCTATTGCCTAGCACCCGATGCAAGAAGCACCAACCTACCAAGAGACACTTGCTCAGCTCACGGCCCTCGCCTCTCTAAATCTATGTCCTCATGTAAAATACGCAGTGCATAGTGCGATGGAGACGCACATAGTCGAGACTTTTACCCCTTCACATGTCTTGAAAGAAGCGAAAGAACTCGTGGACGGTGTCATCAAGATTGACCAGGGTTTTGAACGTGTCAAGATTGAACTTGGCGGAGTCGATAGTCACCAGTTTCATTCAAAGCCTGTAGAAAAGCTGCAGCCGCTGTGGGTGAGTTACCAGCGAGTGAGTTTTTTGATACTTGAGTTATATGTTTTTTTAATTGTTACTAGCGATTTATTGATCTCGTTTGGAATTCAAATACTGTTGCGAGGCAGGTGGCAGCCTATGTTAAAGGTGTGTGTCTGCCTGCTCGTCATTGCATAGTTATAAATATGAATTCACTCACCACCAGAGTTCGTCAATGTTATCCTTCCGACCCTGGCAGACCTCAACGGGCATACGGAGTATAGGGACGCAGCTTCCGACCTTCGAGGGTTTGCATCGGTTCGTTTTCTTACCCTCCAATCCTGCCGTGAGATCGATACTTCCTTCAGCGCACAAATCCATTTGAGAACCCCACCGACAAAGAGAACGACCAGGAATTCAACAAGCTACTATCCGACATCAAAAGATTCCGAGATAATTTCGAACTTCTTCTTGAAGAGAACGGAACAACACTCAACACCGATATCGTTCGTCTTCAGGAGCAGATTAGTGAACTTGTTTGGGAGCTAAAGCAGTTCGTCATCCCTGTAAAACTGACATTTGTTCACTGACATTTCTCACGAATTGAAGTCGCGGCACACCAATGGTAGTTACTTTAGCTTTTCAAAGCAGTTGATTTAACCTGATAGATGTGTTTTACCCACCATTGCTAGGTATCTACGATCGGTAAAGTTTTTGAGGTTACTACATCGATTCCCGGAAAAGAATCGGAGGCGATTGCTGCAGTCTCTGCTCTCGCCCTCTTCTGCCCTGTACAAGCTGTCAAGTTTCTGGTTGGTCCTCCTTACCTCTTCCATGCAGATTCTTGAATCCTTCTTTCTATCCTAAGCTGACCGCTGCCGCTCATGCCGCTCCACAGTATCAAGAGACGGTTTCTTATATTTCAAAACTCAATGGTCGGCGATGCTCATAACCTCTCATGATGAAGCTCAACCTACACTAATAATTTGACAGGATACAATCCTGAAATGTCACGTCTTCAAAGCGAGATAGACGAACAGAAAAAGGACCTGCAGGCCATGGAACTCGTTCAAGTCATACTGAGAAATCAATTCAACGCCTTTGACGATGTGTGCAGAAGAGTTGCCCAGTTGGCTGCTGTTTGGTCTTGTGTACGTCGGCCTAATTAATATTGAGAGCTGTTTAATTATCCTGATAAATATCCTTCTTGGATAGGTCGTTCAGGACGCTGAATTAATTGCTTCTGAGCTGGAAATATCCGCTCAGGTATCCGATGACAATGGCGCAATGCACAAGGTTAGCTGGATTTGTCGTGTCCTTCAACTCAACTCATCGTGTCGGTACTGACCTCTTTCCTGCCGAAGGCTCTTGTTGCACGCGTGAAGCTAATAAAGTCCACATATGATATATTGGCGCGACTCTTGAAGGAGTATGCTTGCCAGATTGAACGTCACTCCTTCAGGTTTGGTCAACACTTAAGTAGCGCAGTACTAAACACATACATGCAAAGTTGGGGGGTCGTGTAGCACTATAAACGCCTGTACATGTTTGAAGTGGGCAGAGAGAAATGCGGTGTTGAACGGAGAGGACTAGAGGAGGCATAACAGCGCGTGGTTTGGGGTCAGAGGTAATGATGAAAGGATGGGAATGTGTGGATTGTGGAAGAGCTGGAGAAAGAAAGAGCAAATCTTTGGCATCCTGAGGCGAACGGCGCACGTCCATCGACATCAGCAGTGTTTATCCATCCTTCTTTTCTGATCGCGAGGCTTTGTGAGGCCGCTGAAATTTCTTTTACGATTGGAACATGTTTCATTGTTGCAAACTACTCCTCACCTATAGTGAATTTACACAAGTGGCGTATGTACGTATTGATGTGGTGCCAGTAGCAATTTAAGTTCGTGATGAAGAGTTACCCATTCCGTTGCGTTGTCCTTACGATACCATACAATTTCAATTGAAGTTGACTATCAGAAGGGAGGTGCCTGTGAATCCAGTCCCCATCTTCTTCAAGTACCATTATATCATGTGTGTCTATAAAGCCTGTTCGGATGTTTTGCCAGATGTCAAGAGAGTCAAAAGTACCACGGGTGTGATACCTTAGCTCGAGTTCAACATGATGAAGCGAAGGAGAGTTAAATGATTCGAAAAGAGGGCCGATGTCATCATCTGATTTTAATGCCAGGGATTCTGGCTTGGTTCATTGACTTCCAGAGTCCTAATGTCTTTCGTGCAAATAAAGTAGCTCCCAATGTAGGTTATGGAGGATTGAGTGACTCTCGCGGTCCAACCAAATTGGGTGCCTTGAAAGCTTGAGAGAGGGCCAAGGCTGCTTTAAACTTAAATTGGCTCGAGCCTGAAGCTTGAATCGCCAACACGACCTTAAGCACTGGTGTGTTCTGACTCCTGAGGTGCAGATTGTGAATTACACAGGAATTATTAAAAATTGGTGAGATGAAGCAGAGGCACTGACATGGCAGGCAATCTGGGCGTGTGCCATTCTTATTGCTAGGTGAAATGTAAGCTCCACACCTAATGTTTCACAATATCGACATGAGTACCAAGAGTAACTCCAATGGAGCCACGGAAAAAAAGTAATCTTACAGTACAATGGTTTCACTACGACAACACTATGCTGTAAACAGAGGTCACAAAACACCAAGAAAACAGCACACAGGCTATCCTACGATAGTACCCGAGTTACTGATAAAAATACCAATCAAACGCTCCATCCTACAAGTCCACCCAAGATAGTCAGTCATTCCTCCCCAAGTTACATTTAATGGTCCCAATTCAAAGCCTGTCTGGGTGCCCCGACCGAAAGGCGCCCTAGGATCTTCCTCTGGCGTAGATTCTTGACCTCGGTGTTGATAAGGTCGCGCAGGCGCTCGAGGTCGAGGCTGCGCTCTCCACGCGAGCCCATGAGTATGTTCCTCCAGATTCCAGCAGCCGCGACTGAGTTGTCGATGGGAAGCTGTGCAGGCCTGTGCAGGCGCACCATCTTCTGTTCGAGGTGATCGGGGCTTGGGTAGTTGGCATTGGGCCACGCAATGCGGATAGCAAACCACCACCCAAGGGGCTACGGCGAGGAATCAGTCAACACGCAGGAACGGTTGGAAAGCCACTCGACTTACCCGTCCATCCATGATGCTTCGGCCTGAATACGAATCGTAGGTCATGAGGGTGCCTTCGGGAAGCGAGTACCTAGATGACCTTGGTGAAAAAAAAAAAAAACAGAAAGAGTAGAGTAACAGGGGACATACCGGTGGACGACCCAATGATCTGTCTCTGACCTATGTTTCGCAAGGACGACCAGCAGTCTCGGCATCCCTGGAAGACCGAAAGGAGCCCACAAATCCCTCAACATCCCACACGCATTCCCGTGCTGACCATTGTACACTGCGTTGCTAATCGCGTCCGCCATATTGGGCGGCACAAATAGGCGATCCACAACACCAGCAGGACTGTCGGTAAGCCTCGCACGGACATAACGCTTATATGTCTGCGTCGACCAGATGCTCAGAGCGACTTCATCGACCTGCTGTCCCCTCGTCGTGCTATTCAGCGCCGCATCAAGCTCCGACTGCGGCCAAATAACCGCCCACGATAATAAACGCGCATGAATCCGCTGCCAGGGCGGTACATGCGTTTGAGAGGACTCCGTATCATACTCTTGTGCGCTCCACGGTCCCTGTGGGGTAGTAATCACACCCCCATGCGGCTGCGGCTCCTCCTCATCATCATCATGCTCCGGCAGCGCAGGGAGCGGCGGTGAATGCGATCCCTCACGCGCATACCCTCCACCATTCGTATCCGGAATCGTAGGCATTCCGGACGGCGGCTGCGCCTCCTCATCCTCAAAATCGCCAATCTCACCCGGCTCGCGGGAGACGAGCCACGTATGGTGTGAGCGCCCCGATTGGCTGCCTTGGCCCTGACGCTGGCGGAGGCGGTAGAGCTCTTCCTCGAGGAACTGTTGCCCAGGGGAGTCGTCCCGGTCGTCCACGCCATATAACGCACGGCCCACATGCGACCCAGGGCGAGTCTGCGTCTCGGTCCTGTTGTCGAAATCCTCATCATCGTCGGCGTCGAGCTCGCGGAGCTCCCCGTCCTCGTCGATGATGAGCTCGCTTTGAGCGCCTTGGAACATTGATTCGGCGGCGGTGCCTGTTGGTTGGGTTTGGAGGTGTACGGTCTGGGTTTGTGGCGTGCGTGATTCGCTGGGGTCTTGGTATGCGAAGCGGGAGTCTCCGTTTTGGGATTGGGGAGAGCGGAGGTTCTCGATCTTGGGCCCTAGGCTTTCTATCCGCTGCTGCATCAAGACGAGTTCACGCTTGATATCAGCTGCCCATTGTGGTGGCTCCTGCTCAAGGGGGGAAATCTCAGACGGTGTGTGCCAGTGTCAGAAACGTATACATACATCATTGCTATAATCTTGTTGAAGGGGGTTGTGTTCAAGATGAGACCTCTTGTACTGTTTAAGTGACTGCAGAAAGAAATCGTCAACATGGCTACCAAGAAAAGACAAACAAAACGCCACCAGCTCACCTCATGATCATGCTTCAACCCCAGCTTCTTAACACGCTGTACAATAGCCTTCCTCAAGGCCCTCTTCACAACATCATGCGCACTCGGGTCTCCTTCCTGATGCAGGAGAACACACAATTCATTATCATGATAATGGTTAGAAATATTTGGCTCAAGCGGTTCCGCGTAGTACGACGTGCGGGGCGTCGCCGCTGCCAACGCAGCTCTGACAATCCGCGCTTCCACTTGGTCAAGTTCATCCGGCGAGCGCGCGCGTGGAGTCAAGTCCCCTCCTTTATGCTCCTCATAGCTTTGCCTCGAAGCCGCAGCAGACGGCGCCTTCCCGTTCCCGTTCATCTGAGACTGCTGCATCTGCGTCTGCTGCGACCTGGCCATAGACGGCGCCTGCGAAAGTGCTTTGCTGATCTGGGTAGCCTGCCCCTGCGACGGCGCCTTGCTTATCTGGGATGAGGTCTTTGGGTGGTTCACGGGAGCGACGGAAGACACTTTCTCGTCCTCCTCTGGAATGACGAATGCGCGCCCACGGATAGCGGCGTGCATAAGGTCTTCGGTCGTCGCTGCGTGTCGGTATGGTGAGAATGGACGACTCTGGTGCCCACCGGACATCACAGAGCTAGGATTCTCTGGAAGAATTAGCAATATTAGAAAGATATGTTGGTGTATATTGATATGAGCACTCACTGTATTGTACATCGGATTTCGTGGGTTTACGAGAAGGAGTTTGTGGAGGTTTGTATTGAGACGGCGAGTCAGAGGGTGAAATGGAAGGGGCTCTGTGGGATCGGACATTGGGAGACATCATGTGCGAGGGGCCGGGGCTCATGGGTTGGGATCGACCAGGGGACATGGCACGTTCTCTTCCATCTGGACTGCGAGTAGCACTCCTGGGAGACTAGGATAGGATCAGAACCTATCTAGAGAGAGAGAAATATCTGCATACCATGAACTCTTCACGTCTGTTTAAATCGTTATTAGTCCCCCGAGGAGACATGGCAAATTCTGAGGCCGGCAAAGGTATTCTGGCAGCTTGCGCAGATTGCGTGACTGATCCATTTCCCCCACCATAAGGAATGTGCGAAGGTTGTGGCGATTTAGTTTGGAATTGGGCCCAATCAGGCTATGAAGGGATTACTAAAAATATATGCAACGCAAAAACCAATACGTACATTCCAAGATGAAAACTTGCTAGCTGGGCCATTATCATCTGGTGGAAGGGGCCCAAAGTTTCCAAATGAGGGCCCAGAGTCGTAGGACTCGTACTTTGGTCCTGGAGGATCACTTGCATTCGGCTCCCTCTGAACAACAATGAGAATGAGTCAATAATAGCAAGGAACAAACTTCGCACCACAGGGAGTGGCTCGTCTCCATTTTCTGACGTACGTCCCTCTTGGACGTTGGAGTCGGCATCATCATCATGAGGAATAGGCGGGCCCCCATTGCGGCTTGCGTGGCTCATTGGAGAGCTTGGTAAATCGTTAATCTTGCTTCGAACAGAAGGAGAATGAATTCTGGGAGAACGAGTGCTGCGGGGAGAACCGATCTTGCTGCGTGCTTCGTCTGGATCAATGAGAGAGCGAGGGGGAGTGTTGTCCGGCTCGTCTCCTTCTCTGGACATGCTTTCAAGATACTGCAGAACTAGGTTTGATTGAGTATTCCTTCTCAAATGCGTTCTTCTGTAAACAATGTACCTTTCTCGTTTGGGGCTGGGCAATGATACATTAGATACACTTTATGAAGCATGATTAATTATCATACCTGGAGTTGAAGACCTCAGCAAGAAGGGAGTCAAAACTTCCTTGGTCGGAGAGGCCATTGTGTTTGGGTTGTAGGGTATCGCTGGGGTTAAAGTATTTTGTTAATAGAAAAGTCGTTATGGGTCGATAATGGGTCGTCAAAGAAGTTATAGCAGGCAAAACAAGGTCGTAAAGCAGGGAGACAAGGGATATCGCAGGGAAGGAGAATACAAGTTGTTAATAGGAGCGGAATCCGGTCCCAAGCGGGAGAAATCAACCACAGCCAAATACCTGTAAACTTTTGTTTGATTGATGCTGTACTTGGGTGCTATGCTAGCGCTCATTAGGCGCTAGCAGAGAACAATGCACTACACATTTATGTATACCAGAATTCCAGAGAAAGGATGAAGCGGGAAATCTGATCGGTCTATACGTTATCAGGCGGAGTGAATAAGTTTAAAAAGTAGATTCTCTTCGGTTCTAGTCTCTAAGCCCATCTTGATGCAACTCCGAGGTTGAACTAACTTGAGCAGGGAAAGTGAAGCCTCAACGCCTTAGAACCATCCAGGTGGCGGGTTCTTAACGAGGATAGTGCGGCACAATTCTGAGACATTCACAAACAAGAAAGGGCTGACTAAGTTGGTTGCATTGAATAATGGACGACTCGTAGTTATCCAGGCAGCTAAAAGTAGCGTAAACGTGCGCTACTTGTATCTTCCACCTTCCTAAAGATCTGCCACACTTCAGTCCTATATCTAACTGCAAATAGCTCACCTCTGTTGAGATCTAATGGTGCGCAGGACATTCTTTGAGAGGGAAGAAATTACCTCAAATCTTTAGAGTGTTTCGATAGGAAAGTGCCCTATTGAAAGGATGTGCAATAGGTGATTTTGGTAGAACCGACCTCTGTTGAGCAAAACAGAGACATCAGTAACTTGAAGCCCTAGGATATTAGGACAAGAAGCAACGTCAACGAGAGGCTGTCCGGCATGAGAGACTACATTCGGGCTTCCAAAAAAAGGCTTTTATCAGGCTTCATCGCCATCCTTTGTCCAGAAGACACTTCACAGCCAGAACATTCCACAGCAATACAAAGGATCGTTTAATTGAAGCTAGGATGAGGAAACTAATTTCCTTGTAGCTCCTGTAAGATCAAGAACTTAATTTCGACTTCCATATCGCTGGATCACCGTCCGTTTAGAAGAGGAAACTAGAACTAAGTACATAGCTGGAATTTGGAAAGGAGTGTGGTCCAAGAATTGCGATCAAGTGGCGGTGCAAATTTTACAAAGCTTGATCGAAGGACAAGCTTTCCAGTGACGTCCTCATATGTCTCTCCCCATCCTCCGTCTCGCTAGCTCCTGGCGCCCCACTCTCCTTCAGAGACTATCATATTCCCCTCGTCGCTGCTATGCAACTGCTCCTCTGCCGGATTTCGGCTCGAAGCTGCAGCTTCCAACCGACGTAGAAACATGGTCCAAGGTCTTCAAGACGACTGTCGCAGTAAACCACCGTATATCCCTTCGCAGTGAAGAGACAGCCAACAAAGTTGCTGATGCTTTCGTTCCTGAGGGCTCTAAGGGGAAGATCGTCATTGAAGCGTATCCAGGTGTGTTAGGAATTCTGCACCAGTCCTCACACGGCGCGGCGTGGCGTGTATTTGAATGTTGACCGACCACTCATAGGTCCTGGCCAGCTCACTCGCGCGTTGTTGAACCTTCCGAAGGACAGAATAAAGAAATTGATCGTACTGGAAGAATGGGCGCCATATCTTGAATGGCTCAAGGTGTGTCTTGCCAGCCTGCGCAGGTTTTTTACTCTGTTCAAGTTAAAGTTGCTTTTGCACGACAGCCACTGCAAGAAGCAGATCCACGTCTCGTAGTGCTGGGTCAGGACGGATTCCAATGGTCTACATACTCATATTTAGAGGAACAGGGTTTGTTGGACGATGTTTCTAAATTGGCATGGACGGACGGTGGTGAGTCCCAGGTCCTATGACCCGTGTATCTTCCCTCTAAGCAATCACAGTCCATCCCCAGCTTCAATTTATCTCACACCTTCCCTCGACGGTAAAAAGCGAGCAGATGATTTCACAAGTTTTACGGTCCATGCCTGAAGCCACCTGGCTCTTCCAATACGGTCGTGTACCCCTCAATTTGATTTTAAGTGACTACCTTTCCAAGGTACATCGCTATCTTTCCACCTCATACCCCAGCTATAAACCCCAATCCTAGCGTCTCATAGCAGCACCCGGCGACATCATCTCACGATGCAAACTCAGCCTAGTCGCGGACGCCACCGCCGAATGTACCTCCCCACTCGATTTCGAGGATACCCAGCCCTACGACCACCACTTCTTCCCAGTCCCCGCAACACGTGCTATCGCTGCGGAGCTCAAGAAAGACAGCCGTGCCGTCGGCCGCCCCTTCCGCGTCATGAACATAGTGCCAATAGAGCAGCAGTATGTCCCCAAAGGCCAGATGGACGCTTGGGACTTCGTCCTTCGTCGGCTTTATGTCAAGAAGTCAACTGAATTGAAGAAAGCTATCCCGTATGTTATATGCTGCTTTATGTGCATGTTTCGATTAGACCTACCTTACGCGACTTCGACTTAGCACACTCGCGCCTAATGCGCAAATCCTCATCAAGACGGTTACAGATCCCAGTCGGCCTAAGGCAGAGCAGCTCGACGTGTCCAAGAAGATCAAGGACATGACTGCCCGTGATTGGCAGATTCTTCTCCAAGCTTTCGACGAATGGCCGTTCAAGCCTGATGTACGTTACCCTACTTATCCTGCTTGCTTTCCGTGTTCCGTGTTATTGACGAGCTCGCAGGATCTGACTATTCACGAGACTGGTGGGCGCCAGAGCGCAGGAAGAAACCGGTAGGCTTGGAGGAGGGTAATACAAGTATATGTTTACATGGACGACATGGAAATATTGGAAGCAGAACGTAGTACAGTAATTAATGTATAGTCGGGCATGTGTATTAATTAACTCGTCTAATGACTTCTGAATAGTTGTATATCTCATAGATGGATTGAACGACCAGGACTACGATAGATATCCTGATAGGGGACGGTAGTTCAATGAAGGGGTTAAGAAGTGATGCCCTCCGAAAGTTCCGTGTCCTCGACACACGACGTTGCCAGATCCCCATCCTCGTATGCAACGTCCTGTGTCTTAGTGTGCGAATTCGAGCGCCGAGAACGGTATCGTGACATAACCCAGAGAAGCATGCGAACCTGGACAAAAAATAAGATCGTCAGGAGAAGAATCTCAGGCCGGCCTAGAGTCAAGTCGTCCCCTAGAAAATTCGTACGAAGGGTATCTGCACCAGGGACGCGGAAGGCGGAGACACCGAAAGGAAGACGACTTGAAACAGTGTTGGCAGCCTGAGTGTGCGGTAGCGCTTTGAGTTCGGCGAGATCTCTCTGAATCCTGAGAGAGTCTCCAAGTCTTTCTCGCTGCAGTGGAAGTCCATTTCGCAACCACTGCCGAAATTCTTCCTCGTCTACACGAAGCTTGTCTAACGAAAGTCGGCACATTGAGCTGAGATCATCTGTGCGTTCAAGCATGCCTAGATCTCCTCCCTGAGTCTGTCTTGTGGCCGATAGATGTTGATCCAAGTCAGCTTGAGTTTGTCCCCGTCTCGCGGAGCTTCTGCGAAAAGTAACCCAAATGCTGCGCATGCCCTGTGGCATTATATCTTCTTCCCAGAGCCGCAGAGCCTGAATGTGGTAAGAGCGGGAACCCAGTGTAATAATAAGCAGTTTGCTGCAGTGGTCCAGTGCCAAGTCGTATCCCAACCTCGCTCAACCTGCTCTAACCTAATAAATCATTGATGCCGTTGCGTGTTAGGCGTGTAACGTACTTGTATGGCAAACTAGGATGAGTTTGGAAGGAGATGGGGTGAAAGAGAGTTCTCAATGGTGGAAGTCGTTAGTCAATTGAGTTCGGATGTTGTTCCGAGCGCCCTCCCCGCGGCGCACATTCGATCATATTATGTCCAGCTGGAGCTGCATTCTTTTGGATTTCCTAACGTTATAAGCAAATATCTGGCTATGAACAGGTGGCATAGAAAAGGAATGGAGTAACGATATAAGCCATGGCTTTTATTGAATTTGAACGTCTGAGTTGGCACCAATAGACTTAATTAATACAATTAGCAAGTCCATCAACTGGTACCCATGCCTCATCTAGATAAATATTCAAGCAAGGACATCGTCTTTGCTAGTATATCGGTTAGTACACGCGCCTGTCATGTCCTGTGCATCGCTGTACGCGCGAAAGCTGGGTTCGACTCCCAGGCAAAGAGTGATGATTAATGTTAAAGTTTTGGATGAAATTTTAACGCTTCTTTAACAATTCTTTTCCCCCACCATTATTCAACGGTTATTCACTAGAATCGTAGTGGTACTTGAAGATACTAAGGCGAGAGATTTTGAGGTCAGAATTGTCCGGAGTTAACCACGAAGAAATCAAACAATTCAATTCCAGCTGACCACGGTACTGCCTGTTGAATGTCAAATGGAATTATTTGGACTTAGACCTCTCTCGGCCTCCACAGACTGTGTGTGTCAGTGCCCAACATGTACTTACGTCGACTTTCTAGGATTAAATGTGTGGCGTCCAGGCGCCGCTCTATGTCCCGTGTTAGCACCCAGAAATGAAATATATTTCATGCCTCAGGGAGTCGGAAACTTACTGTCGAGCAACCTCGCCGATAATGCACTCCCCTAAGGGCCTTTGCTTGTCAGAATTACGCAGGGCATCCATGACAATAGCATGACGATAGCGGCCATCTGCTCAGGGGCCTCTTCAGGAGCCGCAACATCGGTATTTTCATCGATAAGAAAGAACAAATTGATAAGGTCGCATGCGGCGCAGACAAGTTCTAGTAGAGTCAACAAGCAACTAAAAGCCACAGGCAATAGGGAAGGTGTACCTTTATTATCCAGTGGATACGCCAAGATGTCAATACAACGAATATCTGGGCGTGGTAGTGCTCACCGCAATCGCACAGATCGAAGGCCCGTTGTGCGCTGGGACTAAAATCATTGAAGCTTTGGATCCATAGCAACGATTCTGCCTTTAGCCTGGCTGTAATATGGGCTGATATTTCCTTTCCAAGGCCAACTGGCAAGGGCATTCGGAAGCGAAAAAGTAGACTTCTGCACAGTGACAGCCATAAGAGGCTAGGTATGACTGGGAAAGAAAAGGCCAAATCTGGTAGCCTTTTAAGATGAGGACTCTAGAAGCCAGTGCCAATTTGTTCACGCCAAGTCACTACAGGAACCACTGCAGATGCGTCCATCGGCACTTCAGCGCCTCACACTCTACTTCGCCATATGTAATCCAACAAGGTAGACGACCCAAATAAAATACTGTGGAGGCATACAGCCGTCTAGGCAGCCCATTAAGTATGTTAAATATACGTGCGTCTACGGCTGCATCTAAAAATCCAACGCAATCCAATCCAACGCAATCTAAACGCCACTAATACCCTGTCTGTAAACCAATACCGCCACCCTAGCCCCAACGTCGTTATCGATATCACGGGCATCATCATCCTCAAAAACGCCCTATACGGATTCTCCACAGGCCCCCACCAACGTAACTCGGTCCATAATAAAGGCCCAAACACGACGCACGCAGTCCAGAACTAGGTGAGTTAGTGTATAGGGATCAGTCAAGAGTGAATAGAAAAGTCACGGTGGTAGAGAAGGGCAGGATACATATGACGCTGAATGCCTTAATCGTCAAAGCAGGATATCGATAGAATGGCTCAACTACGAGCAACGCTCAGAATATTAATCGTTGACGCTCAAGGCTTCCTGCTCCAATGCCACTCTCCCACCTTACTTCCTCCCACTTTCCAATCCTTGACATCGCGCACGGGGGCAAGCAGCGCGCAGAGCATCACGTCATACCTCCGCCTCTAAGGGGTGGCGCATGTTCCAGGCGTCACCGATGAGGACGACGCCGGGTTTGGAGCCCTGCTGCACAGGAGGGAGGAATATGCGCCTGATGCGATCTTTGTCGAGTGCTTTTTGGATCGGGGTGTGGAGGGAGGAAGGGAGTTGGGGGACGATGTTTGTGATGATGTGGGACTAGACTTGGAGTATCAGTATGCTTGAATTAATAGAATGGAGTGCCGTGCACCTTTAGGTTAGAAGGTCATGGATTCTTCACATCCACAAGCATGCGTGTATCCCGTTCCGATATCTGGTAGAGCAGGACAGACCCAAATCCTTTGCAGAGGGCGACAGTTCTATGATTCGGCATAGGCAGCACCGCGTCCTCCAGCACTGCGCCAACGAAATGGCTCTTTGTCGTCGACTTGCCTGCATCACTGCCCATAACCGCAGCCCTGAAGTTCGAGAAACACCTGTCCGCGATAACGACTAGTTTGGCGCGCCACGCTTCCTTCTCGCCCCCGTTCCTCGTCGCGCGAACACCCACGACTGTAGCGGTATGTTGATCTTCAACCAGACTCGCAACGTCGCCTCCACAACGTCGACACTCCCAGCCTTTTGTGCAACAATCCTCAACGTCATAACAAACCTCCCATCGTTAAAACTCCGGCCTTCGTGGTGCCCCAGGGTACGGTATCTGCACCGACTTGTGCCCATTCAGTATACAGTACCCACGCACGAGTATAGCGTCAATGCCCTCTAAACATGTCTCAAGCCCAAGTTTTCGGAGAGCACTGACTCCCCCAGGTTGCAGCAGCTCCCCGACAATGCGGTCGGGTTCAGCAAGGGAACATTCCAGGAGGGCGATGCGGAGGGGAGTTTGGCGGGGGAGAGTGAAGAGGGCATGTGCGAGGGAGCAGCCAGCGATGCCAGCGCCGACGTCGTAGTCTGAGCCGTCCATTACAGAGAGCAGATACGAATTATTATCATCATGGTTCCATTTTTCATTTTAGACGTCGCTAGCGAGGTTGGCTAGGCTCTCGTCGTAGGCAAGTCGTACGATATTTCTTATGTGATGATCTTGGGAAAAGGAAACGATGTAGCATGTATTTCACAACGCATGTAGTATCAATGAAAAATGTTCGATATACAAGGATATATAACACTCAAAAGATTCTGTAGATTTTATAGATAGGCATGGACATGAATAGTAAAGATCGTTGAAAACATGTTATAGCATTGACAAAGTGAAGCTACACACAACCAACAAATCAGCCCACTATCCCAACACAAACAAAAGGAGGCTAGACTTACCAGGATCAAGTAATATAGCTTGCCAACTACCTACGAGGCAAAGGCATCGACGAAGACGAAGAAGGTGGCGGCGGAGGGGGCACATACCTCCTCTCATCTCTTGCATCCCTCGCAAGAGGCGGTGGATACGCTCCACCCCTCGGATACGAACTCGCAGCCCCAGGTCCACGTCCAGGAGACCTCGATCTCTCATAAGACGACTGCACCGCATACGCCCTTCCATAATCTCTCTCCCCAACCGCCGCTCCCGCTCCCGACGCTCCCGACGCTCCCGAAGGCGGGGGCGGACCCCGAGTATCAAAGTACCCACTACCGCCACTCGACGGCGGCGGGGGCGGGCTTGACCCCCTCGTCAATGACGGTGAGGGATACACATCTGGCCTGCGGATCGGTGGTCCTGCATCCCGCACCGAAGAGGACGGCGGGGGATAATAATCCCCCGTAGCATACGCATCGTCACGCGATCGTTTAGGTGGCGGGCGGACATCATCCATGGCCGTATCCCGGCGCGCAGGAGGGCTCAAGCTGCGCTGGCGGACCCTGTTGAACTGGGATGGCGGCAGAGGAGCATGCGCATGCGCATCTCGTGGAGGATATCCTCGCTCGCTGCTTGGGTGCGGCGCCCCAGATCCAGATCCAGACCCAGAAGCCCCAGCAGCAGGCGCCGAGCTGTAGTTATCCCCCAGACGTGCACCGATACTAGGCCTCTCGTAAGGTCGCGCGGGCGATGGCGGTGCCCTCGGCGGGTAGTCCCTTCGTTCCCTCTCACTACGTGTCTCCCATCCATTATTCCTCGACAGGTCGCGGTCGTAGCGATCCCTTTCCGACGCAGAAGCCGGTGGTGGTGGCGGGCCCGAGTTCCTGCTCTCCCACTGCCTCGACTTGTAATACTCTTCGTCCGTCGCGCTCCACTCCCTACGTTGGTCGCTATACGAGTTCTGATACGAGGGCTGCCAGTCCCGTCGGGGTTGGTACCTTCTGTCGTCGTCATACGGAACATCATGTGGAGGACCTCGAGGCGGCGATGGGGGTTGGTACTGTGCAGCTCTGGCACGATCGCGGGCTAGATCTGCAGCAGAAGGTGGAGAGAAAGGTCTATTATAAGGAACCATCCTGTCATACCGCGGTGTATCTACATCCATAGCGTCAGAGCGTCTGTCTCGGTCATCAGTCATATAATGCCTGTCCTCAGGACGGTACGAGGAAGTCCGTTCACGGGAAAGAGGCCTAGAGAGTCTATAGTCACGAACGCCAGAACGAGGAGACGCTGCACGAGGAGCTGAGGCTGAATGTGGAGGAGGATAAGTAGAGCGTTCGCCTGAAGGACTCATTGCACGTGTGTATCGTCCCGGACGGTCATCCATACGTCGGTCATCTTGAGCAGAAGCAGCAGCAGGTGGTGGACGAGGAGCAGTCCGATCGTCCATCGGTTGAGTTGGCCGAGCAGGAGGTACATTATCCGTGCGGTCCGGGACACGCGCTCGTTGTTCCCTGGGGTCAGTAGATCCAGGGATGGCAGAGATTCGTTCTTCTAGGCTTGCAGCAGGGCGGGCAGGCTCGGGTCGACTTGCAGGTGACTGAGTGATATGATCCGCAGGTTGGCCGATGCGTTCCTGCAACGAAGGGCGGGTGCCAATACGCTCTTCAAGAGGGATTGAAGGGCGAGAGGCTTCAACAGGCGTCTGAGAAACATCACGGTGGTCACGCGCGTCAGCAGGTCTACTGGCACTTGAATCATCTGCAGTTCGCTCAGGAGGCACCGCAGGACGGCCATCAGAGGGTGCACTACGACGTTCATCAGGAAGAGCAGGTTTCACATTTCTTTCATCGAAAGAAGGTCCCCGTACATGGCGGGTCTCAGGTGTTGGAGCTCTCGGAGGCGGCTGCACGGGAGCGCGAGAATCTGAATGGGAAGAACGAGAGACATCAACAGGAGCACGGGGATCACTGGCTGGGGGCATTCGTGCAGAAAGAGGTCTATCCTCCTCCGGCCTCAAAGGGCGGCG
This sequence comes from Tephrocybe sp. 9980TJB, assembly GCA_018220975.1. NCBI lineage: Eukaryota > Fungi > Basidiomycota > Agaricomycetes > Agaricales > Lyophyllaceae > Tephrocybe > Tephrocybe sp. 9980TJB. Next base: position 70,508 of record JABAJU010000105.1, read on the forward strand.
GTCCTCCGCCAAAGGAGACGGGGCCCGGCGCAGATCTGCCAAGCGTCGAGCATCCGACACGGGTTCTTCTTTTACCTCATATCGACGAGGGCCGCGGTCGCCATAGTCAGGTTCGTAGTGCCTCTGTTCAGGAGGAGGACGACGAACAACTTCGGGTGGCCCACGATACCTGTCATAAGGAGGCCGTCTTTCCCAGTCTCGACGGTCACGATCGCGGTAATCCCGGTCTCTATCACGATCGTAGGGCCTGTCGTCTCGAGACATGGGTGCGCGATCACCAGGATTTGAGCGAGTGTCAGAACCCCCGCCACTGCCGTTCATCGTAGTCCTAGGTGAAGGTGGAGGGCGATCAAGATCTCGTCGTCGGTCATCAGGTGGAGGGCCGTCTTTCATTAGCCAAGAGCCATCTCTAGGAGTCCGCAGTTCTTCTTTGCCATCATAAGAGCCCTTATCGGTGGTTCCAGGTCCTCGGGGTCCGTTGTAGCTGGTTTCACGATCATAATTTCCAAGAGTTGGACGCACACTGGAGTCGAAGCGCGGAGAAGGTCCAGCCCCCTCTGTCATGGTAGCAGGTGTATCGGAAATGTGCATCTCAATCGATTTCAATTCGGCGGAGATAGGCCCAGCAGAGTTGATCTTGGAACCACCTTGGAGGTTTGACGTGTCAATGGCAGCAGGAGAATTGTGGTCTTGGTTGAAGCGTCCGACATAGCCTTGTATCGGTATGTTAGTCTGCATGGAAAATGGAAAGGAGGAAGAAGAGGTCAGCGACGGAGCGGATACGGGACTCGAATCGGATAGCACATTATTTGTCAGAGAAGCACCGTTGGCTGGTACAGGTTTCCTTTGTGAAATTGGTTCCCATTCTTTGTTCTGAAGACGAGGAGGTCCTCGTGTAAGATCCACGGGTGAAGAAGGATTAGAGCTAGCCGTTAATGGGCCATCGGCAGGACTTCTGAACGGGCTTTGTTCCATAGAAAGCTGTGCTATTGAGAGAGGGCCCAGATAATGCGCAGCAAGTGCTTCAGGCTGTGGCACGGGTCGAAAGTCAGAGTGTTGGTTCGACTTGATGATGTTCTTGAGATTTTCCAAGCGCTCGTAGTCATTTGCACCAGGCAAGGCTATGGCTTTTGGCTTTTGGGATTGCTGTTGTTGCTGCTGCTGAATTTGCTGCGAAAAAAACTGTTGCTGTGAGCCAAATTCGGCGAAACTTGGAAAAGTCTCGTAGTTGCCAGGTGGTTGGTATGCAGACGACGAGGGAACGTTTGGAGTCGACGAGGAAGCAACCGAAAAGGGCGAGGACATTATAACACCTGCTGGTTCCTCGCTGGGACGAGGAATGAGGAAGTGTGTGTTGGGATCTTCAGTGAGTGTGGTGACCGTGCGCTCCCGATTGTTTCGTCCTTTGCGCTGTTTCTTGTTTTGCCTTGCTGACATTGTGGGCGCAGCCCCCTTGTTTGGAAATTCTTTATCATGCATCTAGATCAGTCTAAGGCAATCTCCGAATAACTCGTCTAGGACGCACAATGCAACGACCAGGCTGATGGGAAGCACTGGAGGGAACGTTGGTGACGATGAGGAGATGATCGTGGTTGACTTGCAACAAGGTGTAAACCATAAATGCGGACTTTGCGTGTCTCTGTTGATCCGAACCTTATATGGCCGTTTCCTTGTAATTCTTCCTGGAAATCAACAAAACTAACTATGTTCACAAAAAGATTCCTCAGGTTCTCAGCAATGACACAGGGTTCACCGTAAACTATACAACATACTTAGCTCCATGAGCACGCCCGTTCTCTATCGCTATGGAGTTCGACATTGCGATTTCCATATGCCTCACTCTCACAAATCAACGGGGAGGGGATTTCACAGTCTGGGCCACAATACGGCCGTCGTGGGAGGTTTGACATTCGGGCCGATTGACACTGATCGTTTACGATTGGACCTACAGATGTTCTGGTCTGCCAAATCACCCAGCGTCCCTGACGTTCTTGTCTTCACCCGTTCCAAAGCCCTGAGTCTTCATGTCTACCATTCGAGATTTCTGCTGCACGCAAGTTGGCAACTACCGCTCTTTTAAAATCCCTAGGCTGGATGGATCTACAATTTTTTAAATCTCCGTCACGATCATTCCGTCATGGCAGCGCAGGGCTTCTTCAGGGCTTCCCTGTCTCTCGGAAGAAGGAGGTATATATTGCAAAGAACTGCAACATTGGAATGTGAAACAACTGGAAACATAGGTTGAACAAAAAATAAAAACATGTCAGCCACCTTTTCCACCTCCAGATACGATATAACCCGCCTCCGGGCCTTGTGCGCCAAGACATGGTTCTGTAGCGACTGGTTGACCGATCACAACCCGTTGCAGCTGTTGCCTGTGGCATACTGGGGCTGCCCAACTACGTGGACGGGTTTCTCTTTTTAATCAAGCCCCAGTTGACCCGGTAACCTACTCACTACCTGCAGATGTTTCGCGTTAGCTCTAAGCGCGAGTACTGTATAGTTGGTAAAGAGTCTTCATGACCAATAATACAATGCTAACGAGATGTTAACAACTAAAAAGTCCCGAGTATTCAGGAAACCGTCTCAGCAACCCGTTGAATGAACTTCAACGCTTTCTTTCCCCACACCGCATCCCTCCAGAAGGGAGGAATGTATTCTTCTTCTCTCCTGATGCACTTCATCACCTTCCCCACCGGCTCCTCCGACGCCCACGACAAATAACACACGACAATGGACATAATGTCCGCTGCAGCACCCGAAGCATACGGCGCCGCGATGAGAACGCGCGCATTATCAGGCGGGAACCTCATATCACTGGCCAAGGCCGCCTCAGTGGGTGAGTGCGCCTCAGCGAAGTAAGGCAACGCGAGAGCGAGAAAATCGCGCGCTGCCAGCAGCTGATTTTTCGTAAGCGCCGTCTCCGTGCGCTCAGTCTCGTATTCTGAGTTGTCGCCCGAGTCGTCGCCCAGCCAAAAACCTTGATTTTCAGGCGCGGGAACAACCAGCCCAAGGAGACATAGCCCGCGTCGTTCGTCCACCTGGACGTCGACGTCGACGTCCCCGATGTGGTCTACCCTAGGCTGGTGGTGAATGATCTTGACAACGTGGGTGAAGAGAGATCCATGGGATGAGACCATCTTTGGGGGCAGGAACTTAAGTTTCGTAAAGTCAAGATACATCCCCGGCACGAGACGATGTAATCCAGGAAGCCCCACTGTGACGCGCGAGGTTGGGGTGTCCATGGGGTGTAGGTAGGGTACGCGCGCGTCGTATTCGAATCCATGATCTCTGGTTTCTGCGATTGGTTTGGAGGTCGAAACAGATCGTTTGGAGCGTTTGAGGGACTTGCATGTCGTACTGCGTCTACGTTCCCTTCGACCACGTCGGCGTCCTCATACGGGAGACGCGGGGGTAGCAGTGAGGATATATCCGTCATGAACATCTTGAGGTATCTCGGTTTTGACGTTCAGTTGAACGTTGCAGCGCTCACGGAGCGATTGGCGGGTACGAATAGCTGGCATTTTAGTGGTTATAACTATAAAAGTGAGTGTGTATGTGCCAAATAGCGAAATGAATGAGGATGATTTGGGTCGTTGAATGAGAGGTCGTAAAGAGGCTAGAGACTTCAAGCTGTTGGGATGAAGCCTGAGTCGTATATTGTCAATTGATGGCGCGCCAATGATTTATATATTCTATTCGGCTAATCGTCAAAGCGTACTTGGCTAGCCCAGACAGGTCATAATTTGAAGAACAAAGTTTAGGATATTGTTCACCTCATAAGGGCCAGCCCCAAATTAGGCTTCTGAAGGATGGATGATCATCATGGTACTCTTTATTGTCTTTTGACTTTCCAACAGAACGATGACGAGCTGATCTTACTGGCCATGACACTTAATGTTGATTCCGACTTTATGAGTGGCTCCAGCTCCATAAAGTTTCACACTCATAAACTCTGGATTGAAGGTCGTCGCTCTGAACCCTTATGTGTGTTCTCGCTAGACTTAAAGCACAAAGTCTTGATGAAGTTGGATATCAGCAATATGGGAACGGCGCGCGCTGCCTCAGAAAGATCAGGATGACTTATAAGGAGAAAAAGACAAATGCGACTATTGTTGACGAGGTATGTTGTCTGCAAAGATGTGCCATCAGCACCCCTGATCCGAGTCTGCTTTCAGTGTGTTGCTTGTCTCGACAAAGGCTTGAACCTATCCTGTCTTCCGTGCACTCTTTAAGTTCTTTGCACCATTAGATGATCTCGTCATCTACGGCACATGGTCTAAATTAGCGGTGTGCAATATATTTATTCATACATACCTCACCCCATCCCCCCCCCCCCACTGGCAGTGCACGAGGCGACCCTCCACCTGATCCTTTGTCTCTTCGTTTCCCCCACATCGGCTTGTAATGTTTGTATGGACGGTGATGATAGTGCGGCAGTTCACGTTATATTTACCTCTAGCCAACACGCTCCATCACTCAACAAACATCTACAGATCACGCCCACACCCGTCCCCACTATCGAACAACATATCAATTTTACATGTTAGCATTCACTTGACCACTGACCAAGCCTCACTCCCACGCAATCAGCCTCAAGTTTCTCAATAGAACCCGATTGCGTTAAATGGGTCAATCAGTGTGGCATGGCTCAGAGTAATGCAGTTATCCAAGGACCAGATGTTCCATCTTACGCAAGTAAGGAACTCTACAGCCAAAAACACAAGACACCCCAACTGACACGGCTTCCAAGTTTAGCTCCCATTCACATTCGTCATGTTACTTTCTACTATCTTGACATTTTTCATAATTTCATTGTGCGGTAAGGTACATAAGGGCCGTTGTTTAAAGAAAGATCACCCCAATCATCCTCTTCACTTGATATGCTGCCGACAGGTCTTTTCACTCTATCTCTTCTTCTCCTTGCATCACCTTTGCTTGCATTGTGTAACCCCCTTAATCTCAATACTACAGAACTCTCAAAGCGCCAAACATTTGCGAACTCCCGCTGGACTTTTTATAACGTCGGACTGTGAGTTGATAAATGGGATTTCCCGCAGTTGAGATGTAATCTATTTTTCTCTAGTGGCACTTGCGGCCAAACTCATGCTGATTCCGACTTCGTGAGTTGCTCCAGCTCTATAGTGTTTTCATACTCATAAACTTTCAATTTGAAGGTTGTTGCTTTGAATGCTCTTGTATGTTCTCATCATACTTAGAGTATGCAGCAGCAATGTCTTCACAGAATTTGACGTCAGCAATACGGGACGGGCGTGGACTGCCTCAAGCAGATTACAATGATATACAATGGGAAAAGTACAACTGCAACTATCGTGGATGATGTGCGCAACTTCCTGGGTTCTACGACGTGAAAGCCATCTCTGATCCACCTTTAGTGCCCTGGCTGTCCCTACGAAGGCTTGGACCTGTCACCTGGACTCTTTGAATTCTTTGCCCCATTAGATCTCGGCGCCATCTCTGGCACATGGTTCTTCGTCGATAACTAAGGCGTACAATATATACTTAAATACTTGCCTTTGCCTGTACAGTTGATTTCTTTCTCTCCTCAATTTTCCCATCGTAATATCTGTAATGATGGACGTCATGATACTGTCGCTTAAGCTTTACTTCTAGCCTCTACAGTTTCCCCCATCACTTGACAAGTGTTCATGCATACATCCCTACCGCTCTCCAATAACCTATCCCTGGGTACTGATTGTTGACGGGTACATTCGCCCTCATCTACAAGACCTTTGCGCGTCGATCCTGTCATAGCTTGTCACAGCCACCCCTATTTTCCTTTTGCTGCAATTTCTGCAGATCACCAGCGTATCTACGTATACCGCCACTGGAGTCGATCATGATCGTTGAAGAGATCGAAGATGTATATATTCCTCCGCGATCAAATGACGACACCCCAGGAGCATCCCGCCTATTCCCGCCCTCACGTCGGGAGGCCTGTGCAAGGCCTGTGCAATTTTTTTTTTCTTCCTCTATCCCGCCTTCCGATGTGCAAATGATATAAAAGGCCCACGAAACCGTTAGTTCTGACCAGTATCAACATCGACTCATCTTATCCTTGACATATTCTCTTCATCATGAAGTTCACCTCCACTATCTGTGCGCTCGCCGCCGTTGCCCAG
>JABAJU010000106.1:0-75829 GCA_018220975.1 Tephrocybe sp. 9980TJB
ACCCCCACCCCTCCACACAAAAACTCCACTTAACCCCCCCCCCCCCCCCCCTGCCCCACCCCTGCCATTCACCATTCAGCATACATCCTCCTATCCCCCCCCCCCCCCCCCCCGAAAGTAGAAGTAGTAATATAATAATACAATGCGTTGAAAGTGCGACTCAGTAATCATCATCCCTTGCCTATAATATGGCATCCAAATAAACAGCCTGGGGGTCCAACCCCATCTCTTGAAGTAAAAGCGCCTTGCACTTTTTGTCATCCTCGGTCTCGCACAATCTTCCGAATTCACGCAATTGTTTGAGCTCGTTAAAATCTTCCACCTCAAGGTCACGGCAGTAAATGAGGATCTTTGTGGCTGAATCATCGGAATAGATGACTAGACCACATATGAGAACATAAGTATTACAAGCCAACAACCTTCAACGTTAAGTTTTGCTGTTTAAAACAGGGTTTGAGCGCCTGATGCCTAGGAGTTGTGCTACTAGTTCTATTCACCCAGTTGAGTAGTTGTAGGAAGATCCCTCATATTTAAATCATCCTCTGGAAGCACGGAATCCAAGACCCCGGCTTGGAATCGATATCCAACCGCTAAGAGGATTGGCATCGCAGAACAAAAGGGAGGCAACGAAGAAGAGAGGTTATAATCAAGTCGCCCTCAGTTGAGTCAAGAGTTAGATTATATAGATTCGGGAATGAGGTTTAATTTCGGAACTCTTGAGGTTAAAGAGTCATATTATCAGCATTAGTAGCACCTACACGTTGAAACCGGTGCGGTAAATTTCCTTCAATGTGCCTGTACAGTAATGTTTCCACAAGCTCTTGTCCTGGTGGTCATAATTTGCGTCATCATGGGATTTGTGCCCCTGCATTGATGGTTGGGTGTAATACGATGTACACTGTGAATCAAAGTTCGACCCGGTCTGGCGAGGGATCACCAACAACCACCTGCTCCTCACCAGACGTCGCCTTCTGCGTGCCATGAAACAAAATACTCAGTACCAATCCTTCACTACGTTGACACAACAAGGAAAAACTCACAAGTAGCCCGTTACCCCACTCCTCCACAACATCACTCATCTCAAACACAATCTCTCCCCCATTCGCAATATCCTCGTGGAGTATAATCGGGGTATCAACTCGTTTTCCGTTCACAGTGAGCGACTTGATGTAAGGCTTTGTGGGCGCGCCGAGAGCAGTGATTGTGAGTTTTCTGGAACCCCTCTGGCTTGGTATTGGTGGTAGCTGAATGGTTATTTTATCAAAGAATGGTCTATATAGATTTAGAGATACAGGAAATCAGTCAAGGATGTATCATGCTCAGAGCGGAGGAAACACATACGAGCCGATCACGTATTCTCCCGAGACAGGGTTCACAGGGTAGAATCCCATTGCGCTGAATAGGTACCATGCGCTCATCTGGCCACAGTCCTCATTCTGTATGGGAGAAATCAGAGGTTTACATATATAAATGAAATCGAGAGAGAGCACGCACTCCAGATAGTCCTGTGGGGGTATTGTTATAATTGGCTTGAGCAATCTCACGAACGCGCTCCTGCGACTTGTACGCCGCGCCAGCGAGAGAATACAAGTAGGGTATATGATGTGACGGCTACAAAACACCCCAAAGTCCATAAACACCTTCAGTAACACCGATCAACAAAACAAGGAACATACCTCATTAGAATGGTCATTGTGCCCTCCATCAAAATGCTCATCCAGACTCTCGACAAAGCTCTTATTCCCACCGCGTTTCTCGATAAGCTCAGGAATGGCATGGACGACATCGAACGAGTATGCCCACTTGTCTCCCTCCGTCCATCCGTTGTCCTCACCTGCCCAGCTACCGTCCGCGTTGCGTGCCTCCATGAACCCGGTGTCGGTGTTGAAGATCGTGAAGGGCGCGCGCATGGAGCGGTCAAGGAGGAAGGAGGTAATGTTGGCGGGTTTTTTGAGCGAAGAGGCCAGTTTGTATGCGGCATAGTCGTCGTCTGTGTGTGAGAAGGTCAACCAATTGATTCAGGGAGATGAGAGAATTTGAGTACAGGCGTAGTCGAGCGTGCGGGATGCGCTCTCAGAATGGATGTCGTCCGCGACCCAGCCGTTTTCTTCGTAGGTAGATGACAGGCCAGCGCGAACTTCATAGTCAACATTCTGTAATGCCAAATGTTATATATAAAGCAGAAAAAAAGAAACCACAAAAGCGTGCCTACCTCCTCACGGTCGAAATACCTGCAATGTACCAATTCAGTTCGCATTAAGAGTCGAAGGGGAGGCCCTCACGAGACTGTAAGGTCGTCTACAGGCGGAATGGCTGCGTCTTTCCAGACTGCCTCCCACGCCAGCTCCGTGTCAAAGCCTGTAACGCCTTTTACGACTGCTTCGGCAATAAGAGAGTCTGCGTGCGTGCCAACCTGATCCATCACAATAAATCTCACAGAACCGTCAAGTATAAGTATGGATTGGGGTACAGACCATGATGTTTGTCTCTGCCATTTTCTGAACGTCAGTCCCAATATAATTTGCAGACAGGTTGGAAGCTCACCGACAATGTTCTTCCACATAGGTAACCATCCGCCCTGTGAGTAGAACGTTAACCATAGGACAGGGAGGATAAAAAGCGTTGATGTACTTGTTTGTAATCATCCAGCATGCTCGTAATCATAGCGGGGATACGCTCAGGCGCAAAGAGAATGAGGAAGGCCCATTCCGCACGAAATGTATCCCAGATAGAGTAGCCAGAGTACGAGTCGCCTTGATGGATCTTCCCATCGTAGCCTGAGTAGTACGAGCCCCGTTCGTCGACCTCATAAGGGTACTACAATATACAGAAAAAATGCATAAGTCTTTGGCAGGCTTTGATCACTTTGTGGCAGTAACACGTACCTGCAACGCATGGGCTACGCCCGTCCAAAACACCTCCTGCTGTTCCTCTGTCGCGCCCTCCAACTCAAATATATCAAGCTTTCCCGTCCACGCGGCTTTCGTCTTCTGCACAGTAGCCTCCAATGTCGTCCCATCCGGAACCTCAGCATCGATATTCGCTCGTGCCTGGTCAATAGAGATGAACGACGTCCCAACGCGTACGGTTACTACGCTATTTGGCCGGAACGCCGCGTAGCCTGATAGTAAGGGCCCCTCGCCTGATAGAGCCGAAGGATAGCGGGTAGTGTTCTGGACGGTACCGTATGAAGTGGTAGAGGAGGATCCCGAGTCGTAGTCGAAACGAGCGCAGTAGTACCCGTTGAACCCTTCGGAGTGGGGGAGTGTAGATATGGGTTCGATGATCCAGTCCTGGCGCTCCGAGTTGGACCCGCAGATTTCGTGCACTTGGGACAAACCAGTCTCGGAGGACATATGAAGAGAGACTGTACCGTGCGGGTAAGTGATATTGGTAGGAGTTGAGGTTAGCACGGAGGGGCGGGAGGATTCGAGGATGATGTATGGTGTTTCTGAAGTGGTGAATGCGAATCGTAGGTGGCCTACTCTGGATGCTATCATGCAATAATTAGAATAAGCACGAGAGTAAAGTAAAGTGAAAGGATACACGTACTAGCAGATTGCTCCACCAGAATCTCACCCCCAAGCCCATCATCCAACACTACAGAATAATATGCAGGCGAAATCTTCTCACTCTCCTTCCGCATTGCTAACCCCCGCGCGTCGAAATTCGTCTTAATGTCAAAGTTATCACTCGACGTGACGCCAGGGACGACAATGACCGGGCCGCTTTCACCCATCCAGATAGCTGGCTGTCGTGTACCCTGGAACCCATGTATGGAATTGGCAGTCCAGTTATACGGCGTCACTGAGACGTAATTCTGGTGTGTCTGGGCCACCCAGCGCGTCATGGCGAATGGGGGCGCGGTAGATGGAATCATACCCCCAGAACCATTGGGGGTATCGCCTCCGTTGCCAATGAGTCTGTGAATCCAAACCGGGAGTTCAGCAACTACTTTTAGTTAAGAATTTGTATAAATTACAAGTTAATGTGATCGTAGGCGTCGCTTTTCGCGAATACGTGGAGTTGGGTTGAGCTGAAGAGCAGGAGGGGCAGCCAGAGAACGGCCATGGCTGGATTGGAGGCCAAGTGCCGCCGTGTGAGTAGAAGAAGAGTCCATTTATTGAATAATTCCCGCGTGTATCTCCGCCCTGCTAACTTTGATGCCTGACAGCGACATCACAAGTCATTTCATTCTTTCTAACAGCTCCTAACGTAGCCTGGACGCAGTCAGCGGTCATTGTAGAGTGCCGGTAGAAAGCTGGAGCCCAGCTTGAGATTGAACCCTCTCAACATTCGTACAGGTATACGACTAGGATATAGAAACTAATTCAACGGCTGCTAATGGGTCTTGCGATTGTCTTCATAATGGCAATGGCTCCACATAAAACTCCACCAATAGATTGCTTAGTGTCCAGAAGTTTAAGTTCAACTTGTATTTGTTCTTCAAGCTTATCTGTGAGGAACGGCCACAAACTTTCGAGCTTCTTGTGTATGTTTTGCAGCCTCGAAGAGTCAGTCGATGCTGAGATTGTAAAGCGGATTGCAAAACGGCTCATGATGTACTAGCAACGTGGAAAGGAGAGTTTGGTCGCATGAACGGGATGTCTTTGCATATTTCATGGACATTGAACCAAGTTGGCCGTGGAGGTTTGTGAACCAAGAGTGCAATGGTTCCCATCCAACTTGCGAGTAGTCGGGATCATGCAATCGAGACAAGAGTCCGTCCTCTGCACTACTGATTCTCTGCTCCAAATCCTCATTGCCAGCTTGATACCAGAATGCCCAGTGATCTGCGGCCCAATCATCCTCCAATCGCTTGAGTAATCGTTGGTCAGTGAAATTTTTTTGTGATTGAATACTCTGTAGAAGACTGTTGTGATTCGAGTAGGATGTTATCTCAGTGCAGGAAATCGAGAAAAAATATTAGTTCTGCTTCAAAAAAGGACATTATGGAAACACAGGTAGAAAGTTCACGAGAGGATAGATCACAGTGGTCAAGTTTCTAGTAGTTCAGGCTCGATTGAAGCGCGTTTTGAAGGCGGTTGGCACATTGGCTTGGTGAGGTTGGCCAGTCATGTTTCTGCTGTCGCCCTTCTTGCAGATCGCCAAGTTGCAAGTACAGGCTGATGTCTATATATAACATTATCAACCTCATTCCGACATAACAGTAATGACCACCTACACCTCTTTCACTGTAACCAGGTTCGAGCCCTTTGGTATTATATGAAGCTAAACCGTGAAGTTTATTGTGAACAGTGATATGGTAGCAGTGAGATTCCAATCCATTGTAAGATGATCTACCGCTCAGCGAACTTGAATGTTGTGTGGCAGCAAATTCGTCTAGATAAAGAAGTAATGGGCTTTGAGATCACAATAAAGTTGAGTGCCAGGAGAACCATTAACCATGGGAAACTCTTGAGGTGAGGTTTCCGTGTTGTATATAACGATGCTGAAAGCCTGACCAAAATCATCGTGATAGGGAATTGTTGGTGTTTCAGCTGTTACCAGTCGTGCATGAGAACTCCCCCCATGAACACAGGTTTTGCCAGAACGACGATCGACAATGGCTATGTATAGTCCCCATTGTTTGATGTTAGGAAAAGACGAAGACTCGCGCACGAGCGACAGGAGACAGACACGTTTTCATATGAAAGGGCTTCAGTCTCCCTAGGAAAAAGCGCAAGGTCGATGGATTGAACTTTGGGATGAAACAGATGATAGGACAAGAAGCCCCGTACGTTCGGCAAGTTCGAAATAGCAAAACGTAGCGGCGTCATCGTGGTTTCAACTGGCCCTTGCGCCAGGCTAGTACGCCAGTGTTACCCTTTATTTTGTTTTTAAAAAAGATAGTCTATGTCAGCTAGCAAGTAAAGCATCATTAACACGCACCTTCACGCCAATCGATGATCTTGTCTATGGATTGAGCTTTGGAATGAAACAGATGATAGGATAAGAAGTCCCGTACGTTCGGCTTCGAAACAGCAAAACGGTAGCGGCGTCTTCGCTGCTTCTTTCGCCAGGCTAGTATGCCAGCGCCACCCTTTATTTTTTTACCAGCCCAAATCAAGGGGCAGCTACCAAGTAAAGCATTATGCATTCAGTAGCCAGCATCCTCACGTTAATCGATGATCTTGTCGATGGATTGAACTTTGGGATGAAACAGATGATAGGATAAGTCTAGAGCCTGAGAGCTTATTAGTTTCGGCGCTACAAAATTCCAGAGCCTAAGATAGGTTAGCTATTTAATGGAAATCAACTGCATTTTACCTACCCTCTGCCCTTCATTTCCCTTTTTTGTTTCCAGAACGCCTGAGTTCAAAGAATGAGACCCGCCGGGAGCGATTTGAGGCTTCGGGTGTTGACAACTCTTCCATGCAAAGTTGCATATATATAGAAGAAGATATACTTAGATTGACTGACAGAAATCATTCAAATCTCTCAAGGTATGGCGTCAGCGGCGGCCGTCAAATTAGTGCAATTAACTATGTAACGTAGGGCAGTCGTCATTCTGGTTCCAAATCCTGATCTTCCAAGGAGTTTACGGCGTCAATGAAAAGGCCAAGTAATGTAAGCCCGAGTAACATCCTAGAATCCGGGTAAAAGATATCTTTAGCGATAAAATCTTAGCGCGCGCCACCAATGTCAAAAAAATCCAGGTGATCAGCTCATGGGGCCAGGTTATGTTTAAGTTATGAACTAGGCCTTGCCTCATGCATGAGGCATACTCAAAGTGAATGCTTGGCGTCGACATCGATCGATACTGGACCTACAGCGCAGCGTTTACAGTGTGTTCGAATTCCAGTACGGTAGATGGGTGTAGTAGGGTAATTGTTGTAGGGATCGCGCCGCGCCGCAGTCAGCATCCGTCAGAGGGAAACGAATAGAATGGTTGTTTCTTTTATTTTATTTTTCATGGTCCAAGAGCCTGAGGCAAGAACAAGGTTGTATAGGAGGAGGTGGTACATGCCACTAGGCTGCGGATTGGCAATGGGATGGCTGTTATGGAGAGGGAAACGGTGTAGAATTGCCGAAAACGGAAATGTCCGGCATTGTCCCACGCCAGACTTGGTTTTGCTCTTCGGTCAGACAAGTAAGCGAGACACAAACTCCATCATCACTCCCAACACGGGGCAACCCCAAGCCCCCCCTTCTCTCCTTCTCAACCATTAAAATCACTCCTTAACAATGGACCACCGTCCAGACCAACGCCCTCCTCGTGCTGCACGCCCAGCAAGCCAGCACCCACCGTCCAGATCACAACAACCTTCCGCCGCACCCCCTAGGTCTTCGTATTTCCCCCCAAATGACGGTTCAAGGGGCAATGTTTCTTTTCAGGTTCAAGAACGTGGTGACAGACAAGGCCCACTTGATCAGCAGCGACAAAGAACTATGACTTCTGCATACCAACCTCAGCTGCAGTCCCCTACCGACCCAGAGAACGCAGACTACTTCGATCCTTCGCGAGTCGGTCGGAAAAAGAGTCTAGTCAGGCCAGACAGGGAGAAAATCGAACCCGGCCATCGCCAATGGCACTACCGAACCCACGCTGCGCAAATGGAAGACGAGGGACTGCAAAGGAGAGGTGTAATGCCCTCCAGTACGTTCCTTTGTTCATTTTTTACTTCTATAAACTTTTTAATTTAATTTATCCCTTCTTTTTAAACAGCGACTGGTAATTATCCGCGGGAACCACTACGGAGAGGACGCTCGTTACTTGGCCGTGAGGAGGATCAACACGAGTCCGGATTGGCGCTCTTTAAGCGTAATACAACCCTTCGGCGGAAACGTGCATCGGGCCTCACTCCTATACCAAGCAATGTATCAACAACCGATGTCCCCAAGAAGAGAGGCTGCTGGAGAGGGCCTGGGCCAGGCGGGCCTTGGATGACTTACTGCCTCATCATCACATTCCTTATCCCACCAGCCTTAATGAAAGCCTGTGGTATGTCTTTTCCGATATCACCGGTATCTATTCTCAGAACTCTTGCAAGGCCTACGCACACCGGAACAGCAGCGCGCATGGAGGGAAAAAATGGGCTTAATCAGCCTTATCCTCCTTCTCATGGCTGGAGTCGGTTTTCTCACATTCGGATTCACAGAGGCGGTTTGTGGCACACCCCCTAATCGATACCACGGCGGTGCCATCGGCGACGGATATATCGGTAATAGCTCCCTTGTCATCAACGGCTACGACTACGACTTTTCCAAGTTCAAGCACCCCCAGGCTGGGTCGACTTTTGATGGAAAAACGAATCCTGTGCTGAATAGCAGCTGGGGACTCGCTGGGAATGACGCCTCCTTTTTGTTCCAGAAGGTTAACCAGAACTGTCTGGGGTACATTAGCAAGGCATCGAGCTCGAGCATATCGGGAACAGGGAGTTTCTTGGACTGGTACTTCCCCTGTAACGTTTACAGTCAATACGGAAGCCAGGGTGCCAATCTATCAGGATACGAGACTAGCTACAGTTGTCATGTGTCATCCACAGCTAGGAACGACTTCAGCTCAATGTCGCCCATGGGTCAAGTGTATTACACATGGGATGACGTTCAGAACTCCAATCGCAATTTGGCTGTTCACGAATCGTAGGTCATGTTGTCGCCTGATCTGTTCCCGTGACTTAACATGGCACACAGCTCCGTTTTGGATCTTAACAAGCTGAACTGGCTTAGTAGAGCACAGGTCAACTACCCGACGTTGTTTGACGAGCTGAAGACTGCGAATGGTACCTACAATGGCAAGGATTTAACTATGCTGCTACTTCGTACGGGTCAGCAAGACCTCGGTCACTGTCTACAAGACATAATCACCGTCGGCTTTATTGACACCAACAGCATCGGATGCGTCGCCTCCGAAGTCGTGCTTTACCTTTCCCTCATATTCATCATTGGTGTCGTCGCCATCCGTTTCGTCATGGCCGTCATGTTCGCGTGGTTCTTCTCATGGAGGATTGGAAATTTCCCGAAGGAGACCTACGAACAGCGTATGCAGCGTTCGGCAGAGATTGAGAACTGGTCAAATGATATTTATCGCCCTGCGCCGAGCGAGTACCGCCCCAATGTCAGCAAGAATGGATTAGGGACCAAGGAGAAGCGCAAGACCTTCTTACCTAGCACTTCGCGTTTCACGCCGTCGGACAACCTCCTTCTCAAGCCCGGCCAGCGCCCGACGACGGCTTATGGTGTTCTTGATTCGTCTTCGAATGCGAACTGGAAACGCTCGACGACGTATTCGAGCACAGGCAAGCTTGGCAAGGGCACACCACCGGACTCGCCCGCCTATCGCCAGTCACGTAGCACCATGTCGCTCGCCGAGTCGCCCTGCCCATGGCCCCTACACAACGTCGTCCCACAACCTCCCCACGACTACGAGCCGTTTAATTTTCCTCTCGCGCATACAATGTGCCTTGTCACCGCGTATTCCGAGTCAGTAGAAGGCCTGCGCACGACGCTCGACTCCCTCGCGACCACGGATTATCCGAACAGCCACAAGCTCATCCTCGTCATTGCGGATGGTATGGTCAAGGGCGCGGGTAATGACCTCACGACTCCCGAGATCTGTCTTGGAATGATGAAGGAGTTCGTCATCCCCCCGCACGAGGTCGAGCCGCATTCGTACGTCGCGATTGCAGACGGGCACAAGAGGCACAATATGGCCAAGGTGTATGCTGGGTTCTACGAGTACGATGACGCGACCGTCGAGCGGTCGAAGCAGCAGCGCGTGCCGATCGTGCTCGTGGCGAAGGTCGGAAACCCGCTGGAGCAAAACGAGGCGAAGCCCGGCAATCGCGGGAAGCGCGATAGCCAGATTGTGCTTATGGCGTTTTTGCAGAAGGTTATGTTCGATGAGCGCATGACGACGTTTGAGTATGAGTTCTTTAATAGCATTTGGCGCGCGACGGGGATCAGCCCAGATCGGTATGAGCTGATTTTGTGTGTGGATGCGGATACGAAGGTGTTCCCGGATTCGTTGACGAGGATGGTTAGTTGTATGGTGCATGATGAGGAGATTATGGGGCTTTGCGGTGAGACGAAGATTGCGAATAAGGCGGAGACGTTTGTTACGATGATGCAGGGTGAGTCGTCTCTTGTGGGATTTTTTTTCGCTTACTGACATATGGGCAAGTCTTCGAATATTATATCTCCCACCATATGACCAAGGCGTTCGAGTCCATGTTCGGTGGTGTCACCTGTCTTCCCGGTTGTTTCAGCATGTACCGCGTCAAAGCCCCCAAAGGCGATAGCGGCTACTGGGTGCCTATCCTCGCCAATCCCGATATCGTCGAACACTATTCCGAAAACGTCGTTGATACCCTGCACAAGAAGAACCTCCTCCTCCTCGGTGAAGATCGCTACCTCACGACTCTCCTCCTCAAGACGTTCCCGAAACGCAAGAACATGTTCTGCCCCCAGGCCGTCTGTAAGACTGTCGTCCCGGATACGTTCCGCGTGCTGCTTTCGCAGCGTCGGCGGTGGATTAACTCGACTATTCATAATCTTGCGGAACTCGTTCTTGTGCGTGACCTGTGTGGTACGTTCTGCTTCTCCATGCAGTTCGTTGTTGGTATGGAGCTGGCAGGTACACTTGTCCTTCCTGCCGCTATTGCGTTCACTCTTTACCTTATCATCTCCTCTATCATCCCCGGCGGTCCAAATACCACTATCCCGCTTATCCTCTTGGCCATTGTGCTCGGTCTACCTGGCCTTCTTATCGTGGTTACCTCACGCAAAATTGCATACGTCGGATGGATGCTCGTGTATCTACTCTCCCTGCCGATTTGGAACGGTATCCTACCTGCATATGCGTTTTGGCACTTTGACGACTTCTCGTGGGGTCAGACAAGGAAGGTTGAGGGGCACGATAAGGCGGAAACTGGAGATAAGGAGGGAGAGTTTGATTCGACGCATATTGTTATGAAGAGGTGGGCTGAGTTTGAGAGGGATAGGAGGTGGAAGAATGGGACGCAGTCCAGGGATTCGTATTATGACAAGAAGTGAGTGTTGGTCCCTTCCTTTTCTTGTTATTGATTCCAATATCTTTTCTCGTTGTAGGGCTGAAAGTAACCGATACTCTATGGCATCCGTTTCGGACACAACACACCCTCAGACCTATGATAACAGCACTATGGAAACGAACGCGCATTCTACTCAACGACCACGGCACGATTCGACACCGCTGTTGATGCTCCCCGCTCCTCTATCTGTAAACCGACCCATGATGTCGTCTAATTCATCAGTCGGCATGTCTCGAACCAGTGAAGATGTATCTGACTCAGGTTCATCACTCGCACACAATCGATTGATTCCCAGCCCACAGCACTTTGACGGCGAGTCCATTGAGTCAAATCAAGGCCCATCCACACAACGCCTTATGTCTCCCACATATTCGAACGCCAGCCCTCAACCGGACGCACGGGATCCCTTCCGCAGCACACTGAGCTCACCCATCTCGTATGACGAGTTCCCTCAGCAGCCATGGTCGCCAGATTATGGCAGCGATGACGCTCTGAGCCCACACGCAAACACGAACCCGAATAATCGTGCGGCTTATGGCCGCGGCGTGCGTCTAACGGACTCTGGGCCAGTCCCAGGGCCAGACGGTGTACGCAGGGTATCACGGCAAGCAAGACAAAGACCTAATTCCCAAGCGCCGTCGCCTGGGGTAAATACGAATCGGTACTCCAGGAGTTCTCAGGCATTTAGTTTGCCGCCGGGAGCGGCACCGCCGCAGCCTGGGTACCACGGAGATAGATGATCATTGCCTGGTCTGATTGGACGTGGAGTCCCATACGCAAGACAGTGAGTGACGTAGGACAATACTTTCACGTATGCTATCCTATTTCGTACAATTCTGGACCTTCATGAGCTTTCTGTCAATGTTTCCTGTTTCGCCCGTTTTCAGACTATTTACATTTTTTTAATCCCCTTTTGTTCATTTGCTCTCCTGGACTTCGGTTTTCTTCTATCATGCAAGTACATATAATCCTCCGTTCTCCTTCATCATGACCGCAATCACCAGAACCCCCTTATTATACGACCCTGGAATCTGGATGGCAGCTTTCTTGGAGACGCTTGTCACCCTAGAGATGCGCTCACAATCACACTTTTTACGTGAAGTGACTGTCTTAACGATACCTAACCCTCTTACTTTCGAGACTATCACCGCACCTACCCAGGACTTCCCATACCTGCCTATTATTTTCCTGAGTGGTAGCTCTGATAATACAAGACCCCAGTTGGAGGTGTTGAGGACCGACGTTGCGCAGGAGTCCAGTTTTGAGTACGATATGACCGTAGAAATGAGGTTCAGAGAAGGCTGGCTTGAACATTGTATGTTGAATGTTGAACATTTCGGAACCCCTTGCTTCAGGACGCAGAATTCAGACAAAGAGAAGCCATTGCTATAGTATACAAGCCAGTATAGATGGTACTACTGATGGCAAAACGTAATTAAAAAACGTGAGGCCTGAGACCTGAGGTTTGAGATCAAATGAGATTAACTAATCATAAACAGGGAAATAGTACAAGAGATCGCTACTAATGGGTATACGGAGTGCCTTCAAGCAGATGTAGAGTTAAGCTCCTGTGATTCTTTGACGGCAAGATTGATAGATTGCTCGATGTCCAGAAGTTCAGCACTTATTTGTTCTTCGAGCTTGTTTCTGAGCAATGACCACAAAATTTCAAACTTGTCGTGTATGTGCTGCAGCCTTGAATCAGTCGATGGTTTGAGATCGTGAAGCGGATTGCGAAATGGCTCATAAAGTGGCGACGCGAAAGGGAGGTAACTGGCATATTTCCGGTCCATGAGTTGTGTGCGGAGGTTTGTGAACCAATATCTTAATAGTTCATATCCGAGCGAGTAATCAGGATCATGGGATTCGGACAAGAGCTCATTCTCTGCACTTTTGAGTCTCAGCGTCAGATTTTGAGAGTTATGGGACCGTATACTGCTGGTATCCCTGCCCCTATCGTTTTCCAATCGCCTGAGCAATCGTTGGTCAGCGGAGTTTCCTTGCGATCGAATACTCTCTAGAAGACTTTGGTGTGATTTCAGCAAGGCGTTATCCCAGAGCAAGGAATTATGGAGGAATATCAGTTCTGTTTCAAAAAAGGACATCATGGAAACGCAGGTAGACAGTTGGCGAGGGGATAGGCCATGGTATTCCTGGTCGTTCAGGCTCGATTGCAGCGTGTTTTCAAGGCGGTTGGCACATTACCTCGATAATGTTGCCCTGTCATCAATTTCCTGATGTTGCCGTTCTCGCAGATCACCAAGCTGCAAATACAGGCTAACGTCTATGTAAATATCAACTTCATTTTCTCCCAGCAGTAATGATCACCTATACCTCTTTCACTATGACCAGCTTCGAGCCCTTTGATATTATCCGATGTCCTTTTCAACCCGGATCTGACGACAGTGAGATTCCAACCCATTGAAAGTTGCTCTATCGAAACATCGGTCTGCGCTATAGCGAATCCAAACCAGATGCTCCAATAATGGCTTTCCAGATCCGAATACGGAACATTGAACATGGGAAAATCTTCAGGAGAGATTGGAGAGTCGTGCATAGTGATACTAGAAACCCAACGAAAATTATCACGACCATGATTGGGAAGCGGGGGAGTTTCAGCTGTTATCAGTCGCATTGTATTATCCTCGCGCCAGCAAACGCATGTTTTGCCAGAATGATGATTAACAATGGTTATGTATAGTCTCCATTGTTGGATGTCAGGCCAAGACGAAGACTGGCGCACAAGCGTGTAGAAAACAGACGTGTCCTCGTACGAAAAAGTTATCAGTTGTCTGTTGAAGTTGAAGAAGCGGAAGGAGTGCATAAATCTGCGTGCTGAAACGACGGGAAGTGTTTGTGAACGATGGATAAGATCTGCTGATTTATCCGAGGTTGGAAAGGGAGGAAAAGAATCCAGAACGATGGATAGTTCAATATTGTCCGTGTCATCAGCAGATGGGTTCCAACCCCATAGCGCCAGGCGCGCAATGGAAAGGTATCCTTCGAGAATGACCCATATCAATGGCCCCAGAGGGTCTTCTGCATGCTGTACAACACTAAAGGATAATATGTATCCAATGATAGAGCCAAGGAGGCCCAAAAAAAGCAGGGCGTAGCTAACAACATCCCAGATATTGAAAGCACCGAATGGAAGGTGTGCAAATGCATTGTCGCGCTCCTTTTGGACGTCTTTCAGCCAGTCGTCTTTTGGGAGAAATATCACGGATAAGTGCACCCAAATCTGCTAAGGGTCGTTCAGAGGACACTTTGTAATTCCATCCAAACTCTTCACCGATCCCACTGTTTGTGAGCGCATGGACGACCAGTCGCTTTCTGAGGATGGAGAGCAGTCGACGCTGGATGACGATTTGTAGAAAGACTGTTGTAAGAAATGTTCCTAAAATTCTGGAAAGAGGGAACGCCCATCGATCAAAGGTACTCAGGTGGATGCTTTGGAAGCAAAGGAGCATGAAGACGACGAGTGGGTGGTGATTGACTTGACGTGAGAAAGGCGCAAACCTCCATGTTTTCTGCTTAGACCACAACATATGGTGATGCTTTCCAAGACATGGAACTTCCCTGAATAACCACCGATAGAAACCATGGAGTTGATCCATTCCAGACTATGTCAGTGTTTTGCATTCACCGTGCCTGCAATCGAACTGAAGCAGACAGGCAGAATCATTGAATGTTTACCAACTCATCAACGAATGTCCAGCACCCAAGGTTTTGCGTACATGGGAAGCAATCGAACCATAAAAGTGCAGTGTGGTGTCAAAAGTGCCACTGCCTCTCGCAAGTACTCCAAAGAACCCCTGGAAAGAGCTCTGTGTTCTCAAGGATCTTGTTCATCCAAATGTAGGTTTCATGGTATTCGCATTGAATCGACTCACCTCCTGGATTATCGAAGTTTGGGGCTACGATGAGGATACGACATGGCTGGACTACGCGTATGTGACCCGTTCATCCCCAACTCACTTTCGAATGTACTAGCATCGCCAGAGTTTTCACCATTTCGTCTCACGATCCTAGACATGCGGAAGAAAATATGGCAAGTCACAATTTGAATCGAGTAGATATAACATGGACTTTCAACCCTTGACTCCTTGAGCCTGCTAATGGTACGGACATGGTCGATCTGGTATCATGCTCTAATTTCGAAAACGCTGGTCACAACTACTCATACATCGATTGGAATTTATGCGCCGTACAGTTAGTGTCTAATAAGTAAAATTTTCGTCACTTTCTTCAGCTCTTGAAAGAAAACGGCGCCACAACATCTAAGCGAATATTTATTTCTTGTTGTGGAGAGCAGGGGCGGTGAGGCCAGCAGAGAGGCCCTTATCACCGGCGAAGATGGCACCAGTGCCAGCGAGCTCCTCCCTGAAATTCAGAATAGATACACTCAGTCAGAAAGGAATTGCAAGCGAAAAAGACAAAGATGACGCACTCGATGCGGAGGAGAGCGTTGTACTTGGCGACACGCTCGCTCCTTGCGGGAGCACCAGTCTTGATCTGGCCAGTTCCAAGGGCAACGACGAGGTCAGCGATGATGGTGTTCTCGGTCTCACCACTACGGTGGGAGATCATGACGCCCCATCCGTCAGATTGGGAGAGCTGAGCACTATATCATCCAACTTGGGTTAGTACACGTACGATAGCTACAAAGTTGGATAATACTAACGCCTGGATAGACTCGGAGATCGTGCCGATTTGATTAACCTGTATGACACCACCGATCAGCTACTGAACGGATAGGCAAATAAATAAAATCGTACCTTGAGGAGAAGACCATTGCAAGCCTTCTTCTCAATGGCGGTCTTAATGCGGAGGGGGTTGGTGACGGTCAAGTCATCACCGACAATCTGGATTCCACCCTTAGCGGTGAAATGGGTCCATGCCTCCCAGTCATCCTGGTCGAAGGGGTCTTCGATGGAGACGATAGGGTACTTTTTGATGTAAGAGAGGTAGAGATCGGCGAGCTCAGTGCCGGAGATCCACTTGCTAGGGTCAGAGTTGGGGTTCTTGAAGTCAAGATCGTATTTGCCGTCCTTATAGAACTCGGAGGAGGCAACATCGAGGGCAATCTTGATCTTACCCTCATAGCCAGCCTTTTTGATGGCCTGAGAGAGAAGCTCAAGCGACTCGTCGGCACCAGAAACGTTGGGAGCAAAGCCTCCCTCATCACCGACATTGACGGCTGGTACAAATCTATCAGCAACAAGATTCATACCTCAAGTTTCCCGAAACACTCACCATCGATACCGTACTTGTCGGAGATGACCTTCTTAAGGGTGTGGTAGGTCTCAGTACCAATCTTCATGGCTTCAGTGAAAGAGGAGGCACCAGTGGGAAGAAGCATGAACTCTTGGAAAGCGAGCTTGTTTCCGGCATGCGAACCACCGTTGATAACGTTGAAGGCAGGGACGGGGAGGACGAAAGGAGGTTTAACGCCAGCGATATCAGCGAAGTGCTTGTAGAGAGGGACATCCTTCTCAGCGGCACCAGCCTCAGCAACGGCGATGGAAACACCAAGGATGGCGTTAGCACCGAGCTTGCCCTTGTTGGGGGTTCCGTCGAGCTTGATGAGGAAGTCATCAATCTTGGCCTGTTCGGTGACTGGGATGTCAGCCTCGATGAGGGCGGGGGCAATCACGTCGTTGACGTTCGCGACAGCCTTAGAGACACCTTTTTGAAAAAAGTTTCAGTGGCCAATATGGAGGAGATTGTGCGGGTTCAAAAGATACCTTTGCCAAGGTACTTGGACTTGTCCCCGTCGCGCAACTCGACGGCCTCGTGGATACCAGTCGACGCTCCAGAAGGAACGGCAGCGCGGAAGCGTCCTAAAACGCGTCGAAAAGTCAGTGATGAAAACGCGCAACCGTGACTGTCGACGCACCCTTAGCAGTGTGGACGTCAACCTCGACGGTGGGGTTGCCACGGGAATCGAAGATCTGAGGAGTGGTGAGCGCGTCGTAGGCAACGACGAACAAGACATACCTGACGGGCGAAGATTTTTTGGATAGACATGGTGGTGAAAATGTAAAGATCAGTCGAGTTGAGATTCTAATCGATACGACTTTTAGAGGATCAATCTTTTCCCACGCACGTCATTGGTCAATTCCTTCCAATCTTTCGGATTCGGAGATGTTTCGGTGTTGCTGTCTGACTCTTGCATCTTACTTTGCGATCATAATCATTGATGGAATACAACTTTCCATTATCCGAACAAGTGCCTACAGTCTACAGAGAACTACGATGAAAATGAAAATTAGTTGGAGAACCGCCACGAGGGAAGGTTAACTCACAAACTGCTACATACAACAACCACTGAATCAAGTCGACAAGTCGACAACTCGTCAATTGGCTTTGCCACGTTTGCGTTTCTCGCCCTTTTTCCCGACAGGCAGTGACTTCATTAGTGCCGCTTGCTTGCGGTTTTTGTTCTTTACGTTGGCATTGGTGTAGAAATTCTCAGCCTTGCGCTGAAAAACGATCGGATATATGAAAAGCCTTCCCAAAGATGATCACAAACGCGTACCTTGTTCGTCTTCATGCGTGCGCCCTTTTTGGTCTCGTTGGATTCGTCAACGTCATCCTCAGAATTTTCCGCTAAAATAAATGATCAGATGAAAATACACCGAGGCAAGAGATAAGGCCAGGCACACCTTCGACGATGTCATTGCCATCTTCATCGACGTTGGGAACAGCATCCTCGTTGATGCCCTCAAAGACGTCGTTCCAAGATAACTCTTCCTCGCCTTCCTCCTTGTCTTCTGTTTCGTCATCGTCTGCATCGTCAACGGCCTCATCAGCCTCATCATCGCCTTCTAAATCCTCGTCCTCTAGCGGTTTCACGTCTTCAGGCAAGAAGGAATTTTTCTGCATAATCGATCCCAAGTTCTGTTTCACACTTGGGACCTCAGGCTCCTCAGGCTCCGTCGCTTTGCCTTTACCCTTGGCGTTTGCCTTCTCCAACGCCTTCTTCCTCTTCTTCTCCTCAAGCCTGTTCAACTCCTCAGATCGCTCAGGCGGAGGAACAAAGTAAGGTATCCTGCCGCGCACCCAGTCGCTCAAGATAATCTTGGCAACAGATTCCAAGTCCGGCTCGCCGCCCTTCAGGAGCCGCCCCTTCATCCGCGCAAGCTTGTCGAGCAGATCCTCTGCAGGCCAATTCTGCGACTTATCGCTGGGGTCTGGCAAGTCGAGTCCGTATGTGCGGGCGAGGTATACGGGCTTGACGCGTTCCATGAGGGCGGGGATATGCTCTGAAGGAGTCGGCAGCGCTTCAACGCGTACGACACCCTTGAGTACGGTTGCGGTGTGAGTATCTTGTGCGGATGCAGGTACAATTCCGGGGCAGTCGATGAGATATATTCTCCGTGTCAGAGTGATATATTGCCAGACCTGATATTAAATAAACTTCTTTAGAAATTTCTTCCCTAAGAATTTGAGGGCCAAATACCTTGGTTTCACCAGGAACAGGCGCTACGGTGCAAACTTTGTTGCTTTTGAGGGTATTAATGACACTGCTTTTTCCAACGTTGGGATAGCCGATGAAGCCTACAGATATTTGCTTCTTGTCGGAATGCAGTTGGGCAAATTGGCGAAGGAGTTGAATAAGGGAGCCCTTGCCAAATGAATGGTTAGGGGAAGCGTGGAAGGCGATAGTCGGGAATCTGGGGGTAAGATGTTGTATATACCGTGCCTAAATCATAATTATAAACATCGTTGGAAATACGAGCAGAAAAAAAAAATTAACGAACCGTAACCCAATTTGGCACCAAATCACACTTGTTAATGACAAGAACGACTTGCTTGTGCGATTTTTCTTTCTTGATGTACTCAATAACCGAATCACACATCGTTCCGAGTGGGTCTCGAGCATCAAGAACGTGAAGGATGACGTCGGAGGAATCAATGACTTTGTAAAGTTCGCCATAAATCCTACGAGATGTGCCTTTGGCATAGATGGGTTCGTTATAGTCGGCATGTGTTGGGGCTTCAACTATAGATGAAGCCAAGGGCTCTAGATCACGCTGTCAGACCAATGTCAAATGAAGGAAAGGGAGACTCGTACCAATAGCCGCAGATCCCATTTCTGCCTCATCTGCTGCAGCTGCTCCAATTTTGCCAAGTTCTTCGAACGATCCAGCATTGATTCTAGGGCGTTTGCGTTGTGCTTTAGGGCCGAAAGTCTCTGCAAATGGCTCCGTTTCAACGATATGTGGTCTCTGGAGTAAATGTGAGTGAGTGGAATGAAGGGCATTAAAATTCTCGTACCTTGAGTGTATGCGGGTTCTGGGCATCGTCTAGGAGAGCCATTGGGAGTTTATTGCGGCGAAGAAGTACAGAGTAAGGGTCATTCTTCCTTTCCGAGAGGCTAGTACGGAAATGATCCAACGCAGTCTGTGAAATTACTCTGGTGTTTCCTACAGACGATCATACTTTCAGCGCAATCCAAAAAACGACGACAATATATCAAGGCTCACCAAACCACCTTCGATCAGGCTGAACCCTTCCTGGCTTCGTCTCTGCCTCTCCCTTTTGGAAGGCGGCGGCTTGGATAATCTTTCCATCCTTGTCCCGCACGGCTTTGCCTGAATTCAACATCTTGAGGCGGGCAACCTGCTTTCCAGTTCGATAAAAATTCTCGCCCTTGACGCGGGCGAGGGAAATTTTTGGGCCAGAGCCCGATGACTTGGCCTTGCCAGGCGAAGCAGCTTTCTTCGTCGGCGCCATTGAGGATGATGGAAAGGTGGGGAGGCTGGAGGAGGATGTGGTCGAATGTCAAAAATAATAATCTTGATCGAAAGGTTCACACGGTCAATATCGAAATATTGACTGACGAATAATTTATTCTCAATTCTGAATCGTCCATGTCGACAATGGCCAGCAGAAAAAATGCATCTTTACACACCAATCTTACAACGCGAGAAAAGAAGTCACAAAAGAGTATATTGATAGGTTCTATAGACAGCAGAAGTACAAAGGTAATGGCATGTACCAGGAAAAAATCAGCATGCCGCGTCCTGGAGGCGTAGACGTCGACACTTCCTACACTGGATGTCTCCTCTTGGAAGAACAGGACTCGAAAAAACGAGTCACTGGCACTGATCTCGATGGTCGGATACTAACAACGGTCAGCGTGGCATTTCTCCCGTAAAGAAAAAGAACAGGAAGAAACGGGGGTTTATATACGTTTTCGGCGCCTTCCCACGGTCAAGTGATTTGGAAACTTTTGCAGGCGACATTGAATTCGTTGTACTCAACCTCTTGACGGCATGCTCAGGACGTGTTGGGCTCAACGTGAGTGTGTTCAATTAAATTTATACAAAATACTCAACTATGTACTCTTCAGCCTCGCGAGTTATCGCTTCCTCAAGCCAATCTTCTTCCCTCCATACCTCAGCCGTTCTCCATGCCAAGTCGCGCCAACAAGTTGCTCGTGCCGTTAAGAAGGCCAACATCTTGCGGAACCAAGAGCTCGTAGACGAGGCACAAGAGTCTCGTCCTCATGTCGTTCTCGGCACGCGACCAGGCGACGACGCCAAGTGGGAAAACTGCCTTCTAGCAAAAATCCTCGTTAATGTCGAGGAGCTCGGCCGAAAACAGAAGGTCGCGGGCCGTGATGTCGCAGACCCCAGCCTTATGATACCAACCCAACAACCCATCGGGACTGTGAACCTACCGAAGTACACTAGCTTTGGCGTTGGTGAGGAGGAGAAGAAACTGCTGTTCGGCGTATTGCCAACCCTTAGTTCGACACGCGGCGGTGATTTTTCGCAAGAACAGACGGTTAATGCGCCATCCCCTTCAGAGGCGCAATCAACAAAACAAGCAGCGGCGTCTGGTCACGTCTCCATCAATAAACTCGAGCAAGGAACCACGCTCTGGAAGACGTACGCTGATGAGGAAAACCAAAAGGCGAACGCATTTGCGAAACTCATTGACCTCCGAAACGCCAACGCCGATGGTATTGCATATGAGAATCGTAGACGCATCGTCGAGGCCTTTTCTACACCTGAAAATCCTTATAACCCAGGCCGCAGTGAAGTGCAAGGTTCGTAGTTTTTGTCATTGCTTGTGAAAAAGCTGAAGTGAACTGTGCATCCAGCTGCCCTTCTCACATACAAAATCCGAAACTTGTGGACTCACTTGAGGACGTTTAAGCGAGATTTGGGCAACCGTCGCGGCCTACGGATGCTTGTTCATCAACGGGCAAAGATTTTAAGGTACCTAAAGCAGGTCGACGAAAGTCGGTACGAGATCGTTCTGGCACAGCTTGGTTTGGAGCCTGAGAGTGTAGAGGGAGAGCTGGTGGTGTAATCTTAACTAGCATACCTATATAATTTTAATGAATAGGAATCATTTCGACGTCTACATCGCTCATGCACGGATTCCAGCAAAGCTCTTGGTATAAAAAAAGATTGGATAGCAATACGTAGAGCGTACTCATAAAGTATAACGATTAAAAGTCGATGGATAGTAGATTTGAAATCATTTTTCTTCTAAGGCTGAGATAAGTCCCTCAAACCCGCTGGAGGGGCAGCAACTCAATCCCAAAAGGCGAAACTTTGGAGCTTAAACTCTAGAGTGTTAAGTAAGGAATTGAACAATTATAAAACAGCTGATGGTAAATATAATGTTGGTATAATAAGAATCATAGATCCTATATTTCTACAACCCTGTTACTCCCTAATAAAGAGTAAAAAAAAGCCAGTACTCAATTCGTTGCTAGAGTGCTCATCGTACGCATTTAACACTTCCTCCTTTGGCAAGGACATCAAGACCCTGCGATGACAGGGCAGGAGCGGGGGAGCAGCATAATCCCGATAATAATCCCGATTTTCTTCACATTCTTCGATTTCATGCCTGAAAATTGGAAATAAGTAGACTCTCAAGTGAAGTAGCGGCATAAATGCGTACTTATTGAGAAGGTGAATCTGGATATATGACATTGAGGTGGGTCCGATCTCATCTGAGGTATCCCTGCAATAGATGCAAGACCAAGCGGCATCTTCAGGCAAGAAATCGCGGGATCCTGCAAGATCCAAGGAGGGATATTTCTGGTGGATAGATCGAGGGTGGCTCCTATAAGCATAGTGGACCTCGTCAATGTTGTCCGCACTAATTGCGACCCATGATCCAGGACCCTCAGGATGCTCCGATGCATGATGTTCGATCTTGGGTTTCTGAAGTCAACTCTCACGAATCATCGAGCTGATAAGTTAAAGCACGTCAGCAAGACGCCACGTGAAAACAGGGAACTCAAATGGGCAGATATCCCTTCTTCATTTTCAAGTCCCCCTGCATTCTCCTTACACAGAGCGGCACACTGAAGGCATCCGAACCACGAGCCAAGTTCATCCATTTCCCCAACAGTCGTCGTCTTTGGATCCAAGCTCGCCTTCTCCACGAGGACCTCGGCACATCTACTCAATTTCGTATTCAGGCGGAGAGGGCGAGTAGACCAAATTCTCCGCTGCTGCTTATCGTCGTCCACCCGTCGAAGTCGCTGCATGGCCGGATGGTACCAGCATCTTACTATTCGTGAAACCGTGGTCATCCGCGTCAAACACCCGTGACCTTTGAGCTCAGGGTAAAATAGAGCGCAAGGGCGAGAAAAGTTCAGGCCCTCTTCGCTGCCATTGGGGGCAGAATCATCGAACCCCAGGTCTGAGAAATGAGCAGATACAAAGTCGCTGTCAAAATCACTGGATAATAGCGATAGATGCGAAGTTGAATCCGATATGGAAGAACGATTTATGCTCAAACATTTAGAGCATTGGAAAACGGTGGTCGCCAATTTCAATTTATCGATCATAGTAGCTTCATCGGCTGGTGGGGGATCGTCACTGCTCGATGCTAGTAGGGCTGAGTCGTCAAAGCCGTTAACACCCGCAAGGGTGGACGACTCTACAAATTCACCGAATCCGTTCCAAATTTCTCCAGGCATCAAGGCTCTGTAGTGCGCCCTAGGCTTGCTTATTAGGTCCACCCCCATGACCCGCACAAGACGGCTGTCCAGAGATTCTCGCCAGTTCACTACCATGTCCGGAATGAGAGGAATCACTGCTGCGAAACTCGTCTCGGTCACCGTTTGTTCGGAAGGCCTCTCCAGAATCGCTCTGACGGGAGAAAAATCACAGAATTCAAGACCGGAGGGCATTACACCGTTATAAGGGTGGTGTGCCATCATATATGTCCGGAAAGTGGCGATAGCACAGGGCTTGCGGCCACTATGAGCTTAGCTCTCTCGTGCTTCTCGTTTCACACGAACGCTGTCCATGAACTGAAGGATTGGGGCACGAATGTTTGTCCAAACTGCAAAGTCTTATTAAGACGAGTCACGCATGCAGACTTCTCACTTACTTCGGTCTGTTAACTTCTGAGGCTTTCTGACTTGGCCGAGGTCCAATAAAGAGTCAGGGAAAGAAATGCTGGCGAGGTCTTCCGCATATCCAAGGTCCCTAAGCTTCTTGAGAATGCTGGACATGCTGAGGATGAGAATCATGTCTTGAGCTGCGAATAAATAACACTTACGGTTCATAACGATCCCTCTTTAATTGTTCGAGCTCGTCAACCCTGTCCTGCATTTGTGCATTCTCCCAAGCCTCGCCCAAAATACCGTGCTGTTGACCCAAACAATGTGAAAGTAATGATTAATGATAGGTGCTTTTTGGACACTACCTTGTAAACGCTGGTGAGAAGGGTAAGCCTATCGTAGATAAAAATGAGCCGGTTTTCTTCTTCTTGGAGAGTAGAATATTGGGCTTCGATATCTTCCAGATCCTGGTGAAGGACTGCCTTATACCTTATACAAGGCTCGTTCTGAGAAAACATGAGTTGGGGACCTTGCAAAGTGCTACAGGATGGTACATACTTCCTGGGCGAGAAACCACAAGATTATGTGCCGGGAAGTCACGGAGGTCGCCTTCCAAAGATACATTTTGTCCCTTCTTGATATCTACCATGTTGCAAGGGAACAGCAAAAACAAAAAACTCCACTGACTTCTCTTTGACGCAATTACTACATATACGTGTCCTCATGCGCCACTCAACTGTTCGAACATAGGCCTTACGGCAGAACTACTTCACATTTTGTATACGCTCTCTTCAAATAATAAAAAAAACCCTCACATGACAATAAGGGTCAAACACAAGGTCCACCCAGGCTGGTTCACACATCTCGGGTGGACAGGGAGGCAAGGTTGGAACACTCTCAAGAGCTGATCTCCATACCGAGATAGAAGATTTATTCAAAAGGAGGCACCTAAAGTCTTTTGATGTGCGTGCTACCCTCAGGAGATCGTAAGGTTTCAAATGGCTGCAAACTTATAAAAAAAGCGTCAAGCCTTTCGTTTGAGCTGCTCAGAAAGGCTCACCTCAAGCGAAATATCTAATGGAAGGTCAAGAAGCCCCGAAAGCTTCCCTCGAACGCGTTGTCTGATGTGTTTCTTGATGATATGGATTTCTGCTTCGTCCTTGGGTTTATTATTGTCGCCTAGGGCTAGTGTGCTGGTGTCAGCTTTGCGTTTCTTGGAGACCCGGGTCTCCATAGTTCGTGCTGTTAATACTAGGCAGGGGTAAAGGGAAGAGGGAGGAAACAGCGCGTCAACCGTCATGAAGAGTAAATTACAATTAGTGCAAATCCGAATTCCGATAGGGAGGCCTAGCGGCAAATACGAAAAGTTGGAAGTAACCTCGTGCTTATAATGGAAAGCTTGGTTTATAATTTATGTAAATCGCTATGAATGCCTATCCTCCTTGCACTGTGGTAATACATAACCACTCATACATCTTTACTGACTTTAAACAGTATCCGAAATAAAATACACAACGAAATCAAAATCCTTCCTTCCCGAGATCCCACTCTCTAACTGACCCACGCTTCTTGTATTCAATCTCCATGACGCTAGGCTTCTCAACAGCAGCTGCACTAGCCTTCATCCTCTCCTTTTCCACTTCGGGAGTGATTCCTAACCTCGCCAATCTCCTCTTCTCTTCCTTATCCTCGCGGCGCATCCGTATTAGTTCGAGCATGGCATCCCAGCCCTCGAACTCTGCGTTATTAATGAGGCCCGTGGCGGGGACATGTGGAGCAGCCAGAGGTGCGACGTCAAGGCGGGGGTCATAAGACTCCTCGAAATATTTATCCATCTTGGAAGGAAGATTAATGGGTGGCGGTGGTCCTGGGCTGGGTGAATGGGAAGGTTTGGGGCGCTTCAATCTAGAATCAGGCGAAGGTGACCGGGAAGCAACGCGTCGTTTGGGTTGAGGGCCGGGAGACTGACGCTTTGATCTAGGTTTGGCGCTGGGTGAACGAGAGAAGGATTTTCGCCGTCTAGATCTAGGTTTGGGACTAGGAGAACGAGAGGGGGACCTGTGGCGTCTGGATTTAGGTTTAGGGCTGCGAGAGCGAGAGCGAGGTTGGGATGAACTCTGCCCTCGCTCAGCGGAACCTTCCTCGTTACTCAGAGTAACAGAACGTTGCCTAGAAGGAGAGTGACGACGCGGTGACGGAGAAGTGTCTGAATCTAGAGCATATTTCTTCTTTCGACGGGGAGAACGGGAACGCCTGTGACATCTCCTATCATCGTCTTTGTCTTTTCGTCTGCGTGAGCGTCTGTCCTTTTCCTTTCCCTTGCTCTTGTCTGTTCGTTCTCTGCTCCTGGATCGATGCCTTCTGCTTCGTTCTCTGTCGCTGTCATCATCCTCACCGTCTCTTGTTTCCCAAGCCCTCAATTTGCGCTTCCGATCAGCGGTTCGCCCATCCCACCTATCCCAACTTTCATCTCTCTCTTTACGCCTCGATGAACTCTTCCCCTTGCGCCTCATCCTCTCAGCTTCGACTGCTTCCTCCGCCCTCGCCCTCCGCTCTCTCCGCTCTTGATCTTCCCTTTCTCGTTTTTGATCCTGAGCGGCCTCATACTGAGCCTTCAGTAGAGTTTTGTTATGGTCCTCAGTTGTCTTGATGATAGAACTCAGGAAGCGCTTATTTGTACGCGGTACATTACTGTCAGACCTGCGCCAACGGGAGCTAGTTGAAACAAAGGAATACACTAGAATTAGCTACTCACATTCCACTTGCAGGTAAGAATGCTCGTATTCCTTGCGACCCATAGCCTTCAGCCTTCTTCTTTGCTTCTTTAAGTATGAGTTCGGCAACATGGCGATCTAAATCCTCGTCCGTGACCTGGCTCGCCACAGAGGTTCCCATAGATGCACGGACAAGATTGGACACGACGGAAGAGAGAGAAGAGGATGCCATGAGGCACTGTTGGTTGGCAGAAGCCGTTGGAGGTGGTAGAAGATGTGAACACGATGTTTGAGCATGTTTATTTTGATCGCTGTTATTGGCAGTGCCTGCAGTCAACCATCATCCAAGTATCAGATAGAGGAGGGTGAAAGAACAAGGATTCTTATGAAGCCTTTTCCACTCTCGATCTACTTCCTCGTTCCTGCCGGATATAGACGCTGATAACCAATGCACAGCTGCAGAAAAACAACAACATTCGTTTCTAATCATGAATCATGATGTATTCTCAATCAAGGGGAAGTATCTAAACCTAAGTATTGGGTGGAAAATCATGCGCCGATAATCTGGCGTAACACTAACGTTTCTTCGACACCGAGCTGGCTCACCAGTGTCGAGAAATCAGAAGTATTACGTGACGCACATTCTTTGAAGAACGACACGAGATGCGCCTGAAATTCAGCAGTCAGCCTGACGGTTTTAATATCGACATTAAAAATTTTCATACTTGCATGTCCATCTCTGAGATAGGATCATTCTTCAGGTCCTCATCATCATCTGCACCCAACACCTCATCGTTGTCAAATGCCATAGCCCGTGGGCCCAACAAGTCAGATAGGAACGCGACATCGTCTTCCTTGTCTTCCCATGTCTCATCCTGTGTGTTTGATCGTTGAACATCCCACAGTTTTAAAAGGCGGGCTGCTCACCCCATCGTCGGAATCAACGTCCCACGTCTCACCCTGTCCAGTTCCGGCAACCTGTCCTAGCCCAGACGCGGCGGAGATCGTTGCAGAGTCTCCGCCAGATTGAACATCGTGAAGCAGGAGTTTGATGGCCTTGAGCGGGAAGGGAATGTGCGTGAATTCAGTTGGTGCTGAGAGGATGCGTAGGTGTTAGCAAGCGATGATTACGGACAACGAGCAGTCTTGGAAGCAGAAGCGTACTTTTCTTGGTCCTCGAGCGTGTCATGATAACTACACAACATGGACACACGCAATCGATTTGTGAGCAAGAACGCATACAAGACGCAACAGTTATAAATTGATAGACCGACGCGACACTTACCATCTTTATTCGTCTTGTTAACGATGATGTCGCCCTTGACAATAAGGCCTTTCAAGCTTGGACGCTCGGAGACAAAAAGCTGAATGAGCCCAAGCGTACTGATGCGCGATGGCCAGAAACCTTGGAACGTCTCTGCATTCTCACACCACGTTTGAACAAGTACATCCAATCCGGTTCGGTCGCCTTGTATACCCTCGAGGAGGGAAAGGATGGTGTCGCGTTGATTTGTTATGAGGAATGCAAAAGGGATGATGAGACTCTAAAATGACCATAAGTCATAACTGGATATGCAAGAAAAAGAGCTGCGTGCCTGAAGGAACGTAGCCGTCTTCGCCGATGTCATACGCCCAACCATTACCTGCAAAAGCTGTGGTAATACTGGGAGAACAGCCTCGCCAGCCCGTCTTAAGAGGTGAATGATAAGGTCTCCGATGACAAGCCCACCCGACTCATCCTGGCTCTCTAATGTCCTCGCAATAAACGTCAGCGTGTACTCTAGTCCTCCACGTCCGGCCTCGTCATGCCATCCCATTAGTTGCTGGCAATCCTTGCGGATGACGAGCGTCAAGCACGCTATTCCGTTCTAGGAACAAATGTCATTTACGAGCGCCTTGAGACTAACAAATGAATAGTAACAAATAGGCATACCTGCAGAACATCTCGATCCTCTGCCTCACCCAAGCACTTGAAGAGGTTAGGTGCGATCAAGGCAAAGAAGCCCTCCCCAAGACCTCGTTCAGGCGATCCTCGCACAAGACTAGTCACAAGATCAATAGAAGACGCAGTAATGAATGACTCTTCCTTGGGGGACGCAATAGCAGCATTCAAGCGAGGCAATGCTTGCTTCACTACGGTCTCGTATACCCCAGGTGCAGATGACGCGGCGAGCGTCGTGAGAATTTCCATGAGGAGCGCGACGAAGATTGGATCTAGAGTTTTCCGATAAAGGCAGTCAGCGCGACTTCAATGAGCGAGAACAATTACTTTGCAAGCAGAAGCTGAACCCACCTTTGATGTTTTTGTTTAAGACATCCAAGAGCGCGATAACAAGGGAATCGGCCATCTCTGTCTTCAACCAGTTGCCTTTCTCCACTTCAAGGACGACAGAGAGGGTTTCAAGAACAAGTGAAAGCGTATCATCGGACGTCACGAAGAGGAATGGCCCAAGAATGTTTGCGACGCGGGGAGCAATTCCAACAAGTGTAGAATCTGCGCCCTCTTGGAAGAAACTGAAAGAAGGCGAGTATGTCAGGACAAGGCCCGTTCGTATCACTACATTAATGCAAGCTCACTTGTGGACTGCCTTGACGGCTGAGATCTTGACGGGAATACCACCTTCAGGAGCTTCAATGACCTGGAGGGCTGCATCGAGATATTGTCCAGCCAATTCTACCGACAAAAGCTTCGCGTATTGGCTGGCAAACACAAAGCCTCGTCCCTGAAGGAAGGGTTGTTCTATATAAAAAAGAGGAGAGATAAATGCATATCGTCAAACTGCGTGTCTTCTCTTGACTTACGGGAAAGACCAAGAATGGAGGGGATAACGTTAGAGAGAAGGAATCCAATATCAATGGGCTTTGGCCTCCCAGACTCCTCTTCATCCTCAATGCAATCTAAGAGGGCCTCAGACTGAGATCCGACGGCAGCGAGGGTGGCTTCTAGTGACCGCCACCTAAAAGGCCTTGATGAGAGCTACACGAAATGTGAAAGGTGATCTTACGCACCAGTCTTGGTTTCCAGCATCGCGTTGCTGTTGAGAGAGCTGTGCAACCCTTTGCACTACCAATTGGAAAGCTCTTGCGATTTCCGCAGGTGCCCGATCTATCAACGACTAAAAGGGATAAGGTAAGCTGGTGAAAATATTGCTGAAAATGAGGGTATTTACACCCAAAAAGTCAAATCCTGCGACTCTGACACTGTATGATTGTGTTTCATCTTCTTCCTGTGCAACGAAGGCATTTGCATTATTTGCCCAAGTCTCTTCCTGTAGCAAATATGAATAACGTAAAACAAGAGAAGAGGTTTCACCATCTTACATCTTCATCCGTCATTTGGACGAAGTCAAAAATTGCAGAAACAAGGGCATTGAGATTTTCGGTGGTGAACCAGTCCTTCGCCTTCCCCCCTCTTGTCACAGCCGCAGCAAAATCCATGAGAGGGCAGAGTAATTGAGGAAGTTCTATGGCTTCCTCTTCAGAAGAACCTGGTGCGGCCTCCGATGCGGATAGGTAGCACTGTTGAAAGACTGGGTACAGGGCCTGCAGATGTACAAGTGTGTACGATATGAACTCATGAAGGTATGGTGTGAGTGCGCGGGGGAAAGATACATAGACGGTGTCAAGTGTCTACATTTGGCACTTAGCGGGAACGTACACGGGCATATTCATTCCTCGCACCTTGAAAACTTGGATCCTGACAGCCAAGCCATCCCAGTTCCCAGTGTTAGTTACGTCAAGTTTTGGGTCAATCTTAAGGAGCACTTTGAACGCCTCCAACCAGACAGGCAGGATAGTCGAAACGGCCTCCTTAGTTGCTTGAGGGTGTTGATCCTTCACCATGAACAAACACTCTACGCATTGTCGGAACACCGATATGGTACGGGCCCGAGTGAGAGCGGAGTGTGTCTAGAACAAGGTCGTAATCAGAATATTAATTAGGATGAGAGTATGCATACCTCTGCTGATCCCAAGATCGTTAAAAGGACTGGTAACAGTTGTCGAAGAACAGGAAGGAGTTGATCTTCTGTTAAATCTGATTTAACAAATTCGGTAAGGACCTGCATTGCTCCATGAACGGAATCGGGTGCGCCGGACGAAAGTAGATTGAGGAGGGAGGACAGGAGTTCAGGATATTCGTCGGGCCAGTCACATTTGGCTATAGAAGACAGGGTATGCGCCTGAAATAAAGGTAAGAAAAAGACGTTTGATAATCACGTAAATATTCTAACGGAAAGCGAACGGATTTTGCGATCCCTGTCGGAAAGGCCGTGGAAGGCATTTTGTCGAATTTGCCCCTTGAGCTAGGCAAACAGTGAGCAAGTACATGATTTATTAATAACTAGACTGACCTCTACAGAAGGGGCCCCTCCCTTAAATGTGGAAAAATACGGAGACCACCTCTCCTTGACATACTTTCGTAAGACGATGCTTGCTGAGTGCTTTCCAAAGATTGACAGAGATCAAGACGCGACCAATGATTAAAAAACGCGGAAAACTCATCTGGCGTAGCGAAATCTCCGCATCCTGTGCCAGGATTAGTTGTGAAAGCACCAAACCGGTCTCTACAGAGCGCGAAATAAGATCACCCGTCCAGAACGGTTTTTCGGGAGTTTACCAGCCTGGTGACGCAAAGTATTCAGCCAACTTGAGCTCAGCAGCGACTCGAGTATTCTGATCAGCGCTGAGAGTAGCAGCCAGACATTCTGTGATTTGCGATGCCATGGATTTTGAGGATAAGGTGATGGAAGATGGCAAACCACGAAGCACGTGGTCAACGCGTTACCGTCACGGTGATACAATATATCAGCCTCAGGAGCCCTGTGCGTCTCTTATTCCATCCACCACCTTTCTTTCCTTGCCTGGCATGAAAACTCGTTCTGCGAACCACAGATCTGGGCCTCAAGCCAAGAAGCGCAAGTCTGAAGCTAGTCTAAGCATAGATGTCAATGATGAGGAGAAGGTGCATGTCATTCGGAAGGACGTGAAGAAACGCACCAAAGGCAAGCTAGGCAAACTGGCAGGGCTCCTGGACTTGCCTCTAGACATTCTGTTTGAGGTGATCATCTTGTAGCGTATATTTTCCTCCAATTAATAGATCTATATAGGTCTTTGGAAATCTGAAACCTCACGACTTGCTCAAAGTGGCGCGAACAACCAAAGAATTCAGGCATCTACTCATGAGCAGATCCTCTGTCTCTGTTTGGAGAGCTGCCTTGAGTAGCATTCCTGATTTACCTCCTTGCCCCCCGGACATGTGCGAACCTGCTTGGGTGAACCTTGTGTTTGACCCTCATTGCCATGTGAGTTTTCACGACCTCAACCTTGTGCCCTCTGGTGAATGCTGCTTTAGTTCTGTCAAAAGCCAAATGTTCGTATAGTCGAATGGTTGTTGAGGACGCGCATATGTAACACGTGCGCTAAAAGCCAGTACGCCGAACAAAACTGTGATTTGAACGGCCCAATGGACTGATTTTATCAGGCTATTCGACATGCGCGTACCTCTAGAAACGCCTACGAAGGATTCCCCTTCTTTCCCTATCCAGACCCTTTTACTTTCCCGACCAAGCAGTAGGTATCGGCTTGTACACCAGGTCACCTCTGACCCTCTTGATAGAGAAACCGGCATTTCTATTGCGCACATTCATCTTGGATCAGTTAGCGGAAATGAAGGATAAGTATGCTGCTTTTCAAGACGCTGAAGCTCGGACCGAATTCATTTGCGAAAGGCGTAAATACATTGCAGAGGTAGCAGAGGTAGGTGGTGTATCTTATAGGTCATTTTTCTCAACATTCAGGGATCAAAATGTAGCATGCAGTACAGTGTGCAGAATGGGCTCAAGCTCAAACAGATGATAGAAGTATTGAACTCGATCGATTAAGGCTGGATCGCCTTGTAGCGTGGGCCTTACTTTATATCGAGCTACTACTACTCCTACTTACCCCATATCAGCATCTCTGATAGGCTGAAAGAACTGGGATATGCAGAAGATATCGCTGGGATGCGTTTTCCTCATTCTTTAGCAGACCACGAGCTCGTCAAAAAACCCCAGAAGCTAACGGAACGTAGTAAGTGTCATACAAACTTTCTCTGCAGCATGTTCGAATCATACATACTCAGTCTGGATGAATATCCGTGGTCCCATCATTGCATTTATGGACAAAATGCACGCTTTACGACTGCAACGTGAGCATAAAGAGAAAACGTTGCTACGCAAGCCTACCGCTGTCGCCGTATACAGGGAATATATGGCAACACGTTATCCACAGGATGATATCCTTCCCTCCGGCCTAGACTTCTGTGCTTTCGCTCCTGTTAAAACAATCTTGGAGCAGCCTGTTGAAGTAACCGTCGACGAAACAAGCTTTGCAGATGCTATCGAGCGCATTCCTGAATTCATTGCAAGCTGGAGGCAATCCGTGGATCACCGTCTCGTTAAAGTCCTCAACCGACAACTATTTTTGGAACCTTCCAACGGCTGGAACGAGTTCGGCGAGTTCTGTGACGACGATGAGGAGGAACGCCTTAGTGACTCAGCCGATGACCACCCTCTGTCTAGCGAGCAACTTGGGTCTTCCAGCAATGTCTCTGTAACTGATGACTCCATTCTGTCTGAAGGATTGAAGCTTGCAACTACGATTTTCCAATGCACAAAATGCGCCTCCAGGAGTTACATAGATGGTGGTCTCTCGGAGGATGACTATGCCTTGGACGATAGTAATTCCACGGGTACCTCAAGTTTTTTCTTCTATCCTAAGGTCAAAGGCCATCTCTGTTTGGTGCGAAAGCTCATGTCAGAAGATGTTTTTTCCGACGACGACGAGGAGGATGTCGATCCATACTTTATCACGAGGCCAAACGACCCTGCAAGGAAGCTGGAGAACACCCGCGAGTTGCGTAGGATGTGGTCTACATCTCCTCTTCGAGTAAATCGACGTTTGGGAAGGGTGGCTAGGGTTCTTGTGGAGGTGGCAGGCCTGAATCCTGACAAAGCAACTGCGGATGAAATGGACGCGACTGGGCTTTGGTTTGCATGCGTCCAATGCGCATATAATTGTGATGGCTTCGATTCAAAGCAAGATAACTCTTCCTGCTGTTATGAAATGCCTGCCTATACGTGGCGTCTCGCGGTAAGTTAACCAGATTAAGCTAGGACTTTATTGTTAACGTTGAGCCTAATATGGTTGTAGCTCGAACATCTCTGGTCTGAGCATCATCATGTTGAGCCGTTGTTGAAACACTGGATCACAGTCACTTCAGATGACATGAACGACGCTGTGGAAGCTTGGAAGGATCACCCCCGGTCTTCGCACCAAGACACTAGGCTCGCAGGGGTCATTTTTCCATCACCTTCACCGCCCCCGGCCGAAACGACTTGGTGCTGTGTCTACTGTAAGGACACACCTGCTGAGGTTTCACCCACTTCAATGCAAGCCATCATAGCGCACCTCGAAGAAAAGTATGGGGTTGTTAAACTTGGTTATATATATCATTGCTCACTGCTCGTTCTAGGCATCATATCCATGAATGCGAAGAGAACAGAGACTATTACAAGGATTTTGCTGCGGTCCCCCCTTCTCTACCTCAACGCAATGTTGTAATTCCTGTCTCAAACAAGTTAGTGGAGGAGGCTCTTAAAGAGGGTGCAATTAGTTCTCGCATTTCAGCGCTTGGGAATATTTTGTCTCTTTTTGCCGCAAGTGGAATGCCTTTGCTACCAGGCTTGTTTGGCGATTTGGATTCAGAGGACGACTGGTATTAAGAATGCTAGAAGAAGCTGCAGCTGCGGACAATAACATCACTTAATTTATGTTCAATAAAGAGCTAGATACATTCTAAAGATGACGCATATTGTAAGTAGGTTTGTTTATCTAGATCCACAAAAAAAATTCAATCGACGACGACGCATGGCATTTGCGCCTCGGTATTCGTACTCGGCTTGTACTTGTGCTAAGTTGTAGCTGTAGAGAAGACCACTAACATGAGCATTTACTTGAATGCAAGCTAGTAGCTTTGACTTCTAACCTTCCACTTGGCAATGTTGGGCCCAAGATGTTTCCTCAGCGCACGGACAGTGTACAGCTTGTACAGATGCTATGCGAGGCAGTATATTTAGAGGTCAGAAGAAGCCTCCAACGGGGCGGCTATCTTTCCTCGTCGCCTCTGCACCAGTGAAACCAATCGTGGACGGGGCCGGGCAGCCTGAGTCACTGGTTCGACCTCTAGAAAATTTTGTGAACAGGAATACACGATACCCTGAATGTGATAGCTCTCAGAAATCCTCGCGCCGCTGAGTCGGTCATGTGTGTGCAGCGCGATCGTAGTTCGGTTGTGGCATCCATTTAAACTCGGACACGGAGGCGACTTGCTAAGAATCCCGCAAATAAGAGCAGAGACCTTAGGAGAAATGCATAGGCGCGTACTATATAGGGCTATCGAACCATTCAAGCCACCCGCCGTACGATTGCTGTCAGGGTAAGCAGTGAGTCAGTGCGCGTCATACTAATGGCTGTGGAAGCATGATGAATGTAATGGTCTGACATCCATAGCTTCTACATATCAGATCCACTTCGGTGCTCCTTATTTGCTTCCGAAATGCCGGTAAAGTTTTCAAGTGACGATGAGGAGAAGAAGGAAGTTAGTTTTCGCTCAGAGTAGAAACACAATTCCAAGGAAAGCCTGATCTGTTTGCAATGTGACCGAAAAAAAGTCGGGGGATGGCAATTACAAACAGTACAAGGCAGACACAGCAAGCGTGCAATGAGATGTTAAGTTGCACTCCCCCGCGGGCGAAGCAGATGTTGCTTTCTTTGGCGCGACGCGTGACGTCTTTGCCTAAGCGCTTGCGTACAGGCTTCGTTAGCGCGTGGCACTGCAATCGCCTTCAAGCGACCCGCCCATCTTCAGCCTATCATCAAGGAATGAACAAATGTTGTGAAAGGCTACCAAATGGAATAGAAAACTTTGCTGCTGACGCCCCCTGCCCAAACACTGATCAATCTCCTGTTCAGGCGGTGTTTCTTAGAGTGTTCTTTGAAAGGCTTTGAGAAATTTGGAGCGTGATACTGAGTGTGCGCGAGGCATTCAGAAGGATGGTTACGGAATGGAGGAATGTATGTGGAAAGAAGGAAAGGAAGATGACACCTTGTCTTTACCTAGCCCCTGGGTCAGATAAGCTCGTGCTAGTTTCTAACAATCGATCGTCAATCTCTAGCTAGAAATGCACTTAGCGACTAGGAGGTCAATAGGCGAAATATTTGAATTACACTGGATGCTGATCGTCCCTTGCTAGTTGCTCAACAAATCTGACAGCGGCACCTCCTGAATCCAGCGGAAGTCCACAGTGGTGACGGCAGTGCTTCCAAATTATAAGCAGATAGAATGGGCCATATTGTTTCTGGAAATATGAACAGTCGAAGGATAGGAGGTGGATGCATATATTGCACTCTGGTTTGAGGAACGAAATAAGTTTATACCAAGTAGCAGCAAATCGACAGGTTCACATAAGAGATGATAGCAGATCGTAATTGCCTGCGCTTGTCCCTAGTTATCGTCGACGGCATGCTTTACTTGCTTGCCTCGAGGTCAACTTGGGCAATAATTATAAGACACGCTGCGCGGGTACCCTTTGGAAGAAAAGCTTCTTCACGCTGATACTGATACCCGTACCACCGGTTATGTGGACATAGCGTCATAGTTTAGGTGACCTGGCCTGGTGGAGCGGAGAACAAAGTGCCCAATGAAAATGGTGGAGCGTTTAGGCTATCTGGGACAGCATCGCGGGGTGTGTTTTGGCAGCCTGGAAGATAGGCGACACCGCTAGGACCGGCTACGTCCGAGGCCTTATTTATTCAACCTTTCTCTTCGAGAATATGGAAGATGGAAGGTAATACATGAAGAAAGTAGGAGGCGTATTAGCTCACGGGGACCTCAGTCCAAGGTCAGCGTGTTCAGATCGTGTTAATAGGCGCAGTTATCCGGAATTGAGCACATAAACTGCGTGCAGGAGGCTGCCAATCAACGTATCATATGGAACTGCCATAACGCAGAGTGGGCTTATTGTTCGTTACTGTAACAGTTACAGCTTGTATATGTTCGGGCCATACACCGCATCGGATGGCATCCTCCAGAATGAACGGGAGTGATAGCGTAAGAAAAGGAGTGTTAACGTAAGATCCGGGTTAGGCGAGATGTTTCGGGACTCTTAGAGGGCTCTGAGAAAGCAGAAGTGTTGGAGGAGGAAGGGATTCAAGAATGGGATGAGTGATTCACCGAAGAGAAAGACGGAGGAGAGCAGGCTCAGTGAGCCGGCCCGATCGTCGTCGGTGGTGGAAATAGGAAAGAGTTAACCAAAATAATGGGATTCCCACGATCAATGCAGTATCTCGAGTTTCGGTTTCATCTCAGATCTTGCCCAGAATTCCAAGTATGATTCTACGTTCTTGTATAAATACCTTCACAGCCAGGTGTTAAGAGTTTCTTGCTGAACCACACTATTCCGCTATGGGTTTCTTCGGGTTTCCTTCTCAGAATTTCTCTGTGCCCACGCCGAGCGCAGTTGAACACGACCTTTCCTTCAAGTTCCATCTCAGGACGTCGACGCGTCCTATAACCCTGAACGCGAGGGCTAGGTTTGCCTCGATATCGTCTTCTATGCCACTGCCACTCGAGATTGTTCTTTCTATCATTGAACAAGCCGCCTATACAGATGGCACGCCAGACTATCAGCTGTTAAGGAGGTATACACTCGTATGCAAAGCCTGGTCACTTCCAACCCAGAAACTGCTCTTTAGCAGCGTCATTCTTGGCTCACAAACCGCCTGTGACTCCTTTCTCCGTTCTGTGTCAAGACAAACACCCAAGGGCCAGGTCTTAGGGCGTGCCGTCGTCCGGCTACGTGCTGTCGTCGATCATAATCAACCTTTTGGCCTTTCCCAACGCTCCTTAGCAGAGGCTATTACACATTGTCCATGCTTATTCGAGCTTAATCTCTCTCTCTACGGCCGTGCCTCACCAGGCACTTTCATAGCGGGTTATCTAGACGAGTCCCGGATGAGTCGTTCCGCACCCTCCTTCGACGAACCCACTCTCGCCCTCCTTCGTTCCGGCCCCTCCATTTCCTCTCTACAGTTAAAAAACTGGTCAGATAATACACAGGCCCTTACGCAACTCCTTGACATTTGGCCCAAACTCACTTCCCTCGCGATTGGTGGCATACTTCCTGAACCTCCATCGCCCTCCCTTACTCCCTTCCCTAGCGCTTTGTCAGAGCTCCGGATGAACTTTCAGTCCTCGCCCTCCCCCGAATTCATTCAATGGCTCTTACATAACTCTGTGGGGTCCCTCACAGCTGTTGAGTTTGAGCGCGACCCGCCGGCACAGCTCTTGCAGTCAATCATAGACGTGCATGGTCCATATCTTCATTCTCTCACTTTACCTTCTGCACGCCTCCTAGAGCACGTGCATGCAGTGCAAGCGTGTCCACGGCTGCGAGAGCTGAGAATTGAGAGTGCGTCCGTTGTACCGATGGCGTGGCGTGCGGTACCTGAGACTATTGAGCATATTGCATTTGGGATGAGCGTAAACACCGCGCTGCAGCCTCTAGTTAATGTCGTAAAGAAGGCGGGGTGCCTGAAGGCCCTCACTGTGCACGCGGTAAATGGTGGAGAGAGACATCCGGTTTTTCCTATTCTGAAGATGGTGTGTGCATATCGAGGCGTAGATCTGAGAATGATACAGGATATTAGGACGTTTCGATCACAACTGGTACGTTGCTTTGCCAACTAGTTGAATGGATGAGAGTCTAATGATACTATAGAGGGGCGACCCCGTTCCAGTTTCGACCTTTCCCCGCTCTCCATCCCTAAACAACATCTATATCATGCGCTGTTGACGGCCTATTTTCTTGAAGCATCTGTATCCATATCGATATTTATGACGTTACCAACCCTCTGATGAGATTTTCTGACGAGAATCTAGACGATTATTCTTGCATTGTACCACCACCACGACACTAGACCTCGCATCTGGAATTTACGCGCATAGGTTTCCACGAGCGTTATTACGACATTTTCTCTGTACATGTACAACCTCCTATTACCTACAGTTATAGCACCCCTATCTATCCTACGTTCACACCATTCTGCAATAATATGTGCTTTCAAACTCGAATCCATTTATATGTACATAAAACCACACGGTAGCCGAACATCTGCTGAGCTCCTTTATAAGCATCCTTGAATGCAGGTGTGGCATCTTGATATATGACACAGTGCCCACTCTTATTATATTCAATATTAGATGCTCCCTAAAACACAAAGGAGCTACAGGCTTGGAAGGGGGGTGAAACGTGAGGAAGTAACCTTATATCACTGATGGTCCAAGGAGGTGAATGTTGCTATCGATCTCGACAGATATTGAGTGACAATGAAAGAGGGGCACGCAGATCCATTCCTATCAATGAACTCAACGGGACAATGATATCCATACAACTTGAAGTAATTGATCTCATGTCGATGGGGTGAGGTCATGGCTGACTCGAATCAACATTTGTTCCCAAGCCCTGTCAGCACTAGTCAACACTCCGGATCCATAATGTGATGCTCTCACGCGATTTCCCGACCCTCATGTCATTACACAAGACACGGCACAACAGAAAGTACTGATAGCTAGCCGACCAAAGACGGCAGAAGTATTAAACGAGCCAAAATCATACAGATGCCGACTCACCTTTGCAGGGCCAGACGTTCTCGGACAGTATATACTGCCAGTA
This sequence comes from Tephrocybe sp. 9980TJB, assembly GCA_018220975.1. Classification (NCBI taxonomy): domain Eukaryota; kingdom Fungi; phylum Basidiomycota; class Agaricomycetes; order Agaricales; family Lyophyllaceae; genus Tephrocybe; species Tephrocybe sp. 9980TJB. Next base: position 38,831 of record JABAJU010000106.1, read on the forward strand.
CGATCCGGGGGGAAAGTGGATCGAAAAAGCAAACCGGCGGCGCTGCGGCGTGAATAAGCGTGGAAATCCGAAAAAGCCGCAAAAGAAGAGGGGAGGGAAGCTTGAGGAAGCCTGGTCGAGCCTAAGAGCGGCTGTAAAAATACGTGTCACGGTCGCGCGTTGCCACATTCGAATACCCTGGGTCGTAAATGGACAGGCTTTCAGTGAGGACTGGAAGAGGTCCTTTTCTGGGAAAAGATATTGGTTCACGTTAACGTACTGATAAAAGTGCATGTGTTGAATAGCGCGGAAGGCATACTACGGTCCTTGACTACGAACGACTACGGATGAGCAGAGCTACACACATTTGTACATGGCATGACGGAAAATTTGAAAGCTGCCACGAAAGTCTTGACCCGGTCTATCTCCCCCAACGAATCAAGAAATCGATGGCGCAGTGATTCCACTGTGGCCTGAACTCTGGTGTCTTCTAGCACGAGCATGTGTGCGCCACCGAGGTCAATCTCAGCTAGACCTACACCATTAGTAAGTATACGGCCACTTTGATCTAAAGACGGCAAGGTTAAGATCTACGTAACTTGGGCCTAAACTTATAGCTAGTAGCAGTTGGTGTCGTATATTCAGCTTAGACTTCATGTCGCTCGCTGGTCAGCCACTCCACTCCACTGTAGTGCACATTCGATCACCATTGTGAGGGCTCAATCCTCAATAAGTCCGAGTCGACAGCTGCAAGACATCGTCGCTGCCAGATTCCAATGTCATGATTACTCACTCGATCGCCGGCACGAGCCCTCAACAATAACTGCCATGATCCAGGACTTGCAAGCCCGAGCCTGCATAGATAGATCTACAGAAGATTGTCGCTGTCAGAAGATTATGAATGAACAAAAAAACATGTGCGCGAACCTGCATTGTGCAATGTACCTTGACTCTCCCTACATGTGGTAATTGGCAGTTAGTACGTAAGAGTCAAGTGGTCTGAGTCCGTGACAGAGGTACATACTACGTAACGGTACTTTGGCTTTTCTCGTGTGCATTGAAAGGATTCAAAAACGCGAATAACACAGGAACTATTCACTTGGGCATGTCAAAAAAAATTCCAGAGGTTATATAAGGTATATAGATGAGGATGAGTAATATCATACCAGAAGAATTAAACAGTATGTAGTTGCGTGATGATAAATCGAAAGGTGTGGAATCAGACCTATAATCAGAATGCATGTTAATCTCGGATGAATTTTTATCATTGACAGTCAAACTAAGGGTACTCTCACGTCATTTTAACGCTTAGATATATCTTCAGCTGTTTTTTGAAAGACATGGGTAAACGGATGGCTTTAAAACAAGGGATTTCATCTGGAGGACGAAGAGGCGTGACAGATGAGTTGATGATCATCGACCATCATTTCATTCATTGATGCCGTCGCATCAATTGATGTGACATTTGCGTTATAGACCATTGGTACATCATCGCAAAACTTTTTGTCTTTGGCCTCGGTCATCGTCCGATGACTTCCACAAGTAAACAATCTTTCCTGGAATTTTTACGTCTATTCTTAAGCTGAGTATAAACATACTGAGAAAGAGATGGTGAAGATAAAATTTTCTAGACGTCGACAAGTGTTTTTTTTTTGTACTCAGGTAACCCCAGCTTTTTTGCACATTAGATAACCCCACAGCACTGACTTGGCGAGACAAGATCCAAGTTATTATAGTTATGACATTAATGACACATAAATTTTACATTATATCGTAGATAAGAGACGGACCAATATGAGAGAATCCAAGTAAAAGAAGCTATACATCTATCCATTGTTAGTTATCCTCGAATTCCCTTCTTCAAGTCCGAGCATTCAAAATAGATCCACATGGAGCCCTCTCGCGTCTTTCTGAAAAAGAGAGAAAATATGTAGAGTCCAAGCAAAAGAGCCCAGAAGTATCCAAATAGGTACCGGTTGGGTTAGGTTTGGTTTACAATCTTGATCCACGTAGAACTCACTTCCCCACAGTGTGAGGCTGCCGTACCAGACGGCCCGTCATCATCCTAGATGGTAGGTACTTCAAGCATATTGAAGGCTACGAATCGGTACCTGCGCACTGTTGATGAGAAGAAGAATCAAGGGCACACATCGGGCGGGGCGTTCCCCGCTTTCAATGCCTTATGCCTAAGGTCCCAAGCAGTAGGTGCGAACAGCCAGAGCGGGGAAGTAATGGCCAACGAACGTAGTGGGTATGGTACGTCACAGAGCCAGGTTGCCAAGAACCATTGTCGACATGAGGATCGAGCAAGGGTCGTCGACTACGGAGGAAGACTAGCATCCGTTTGTTCGTTGTTTATTGCAAGCTCGCCGAGATACTAGATACGCATTCGTCATCTGTCGTTCGTTCGTTATCGCATGGTCGCCTAGATAATCGCATTCGTCCATCGTCTTTGCTCATTTGCTGTGGCAAGCTTGCCAAGATATTAAAGTTGTCCGTTGTAGCAGGCTGTAAGGAAATTACCACCACCTACCCAAGTACAGACGCCCAGCGCACTAGAGCCAAGATCATGGAGAGAGAGAAAACACACCCCGCAAGGTTGAGAGCCAGCCTAACAATCATAACACCGACACCAAAAAGCGACAACCGGCTTTTCCTCCTCGACCACTAAAACTGGTTCCTCAACCTCATATTCAATACCCCCTCCTTGCTTCTCCTTCTCCGCCTTACGCCTAAGCTTCTCCGCCTTCCTCAGCTTGCGCTCCTCCCTCCGCTTCGCCCTCTCCGCTTCATCTCCATCTCCCGCTCAATCCTCCAATCCAACTTATAGTTCAGCCCATAAAAGCCCGCTGCGGCGGCAGGCGCGAGCGCCCCGAGTACGAAATATACCTTAAACGATAGTGATAAACGCGTGTCCATTTCAACGACGTCGGGGTCCCTGTTGAATTTAACCGGCGTTCGCAAAGACATTCGTTATCTTTGCCTTCCAGTCTGGAGGCGGGGGTTCGGACCACCATGGCGTTGTGTTCTTAGGGAATAACATCGGCACTTTCAACGATAGTGTCGCTCCAAGAAGAAGATTGTAATGATAGGCTCCTTAAGTTTTGCTTTGAGGTCGGTTAGGCGCCCTTGCAGTGAGGAGATGGACATTGTCTCTGTTGCAGGCAGAGGAGGAAAGCCTAGAATTGAAGACGTCAGCGATACCCGACACAGTATACAAAAGGCACATACTAGTTATATCGTCGCAACGGTTGACAGGACTTGACGTGAACGAGAGCTTCCTCCAATCATACGGCTTGACGTTGTCCAATCCCACTTTTGGAAAAAAGGGCATAAGGTGTTAGGCGATGTCGTAAAAGTGTAAGCATACCCATTGCCATTGCTGACAATACTGTCATTGGGGCAGGCAATCCCACCAAGATCCCGTTGGTGACATTGGTGACGTCGGGCCTGTACACGGGGCAGCTTCGTAAATTTGTGGGCGAGTGGCATTATCTATTGCTATAAGTGTTTATTATGAAGAGAGAACGAGGGTGAAGTAGAGAATGGGGCTGACAAGATGTCTCCTTTATACTCTAAGCTTTAAGTACGATCGCCAGTATTCGAATTTGTTGACACGTCTTCGTGAAATAGTTTTTTTTCCTGTTGTTACGAGTGACAAGCCGTCTCAAAGGAAGCCATTACAAAATTCAAAAGCCGATAATTTTGGTCCTTTGAGCAAGCACATTCATCAAACGCTGGTATTTGAACATGCCGCATGAAAACAAAGTCCCATTCGCTATGACGACGCACTAGCAGTAACCATCTTGTTCCACTTCTGCAACACGTTTTGCAAGATTTCCTCTCCATCCCCTTCCACGTGACCGAGTTTTACAATTTCCACGCCATACACGCCCTCAACCAGAGCCCTCCTCACGAAGGGTACCAACATCTTGGAATACGCCTCTCCTACCGCCCGCGCAACCTTCTCCTCGGTCTCCCCTGAATTGCTCGCGACGAATCCAGCGAGATATCCAAACAGCTCCTCCCCTGTCTGCCCAAGCTTCCTATCCAGGACATCCACAAGTTCATACATGATCGCCACGGGGGCAAGGAGCCGCAGGGCATTAAGCACGCCAAGAAGGGCGTTGGTATACTTCGCCAATGGGGGGTATGTCGCTAGCATCTGCGGTGGTATATGTGGCGGCGTTTGCAATTCTGTCGGTGCTGGAAGTGCGTCTATGGCAGATGGGGTGACGAGCCACTCAGAGGGTTTGCGCCCAGTGGAGGACCGGGTTTTGCCTTTGTCGTGTCCGATGAGAGGACCGGCGTCTTGTAGGCCTTGACGAACGGCGCTGACGACGGCTGAAGTGACCAGGTTCCCGATGAGGCTACGGAAATCGAGACCGACACGGGTGAATGCAGTAGCGCAGTAAGTGAGTTGGGTGAGGAGTGATGGGAGTAGCGGAAGCGGAAGCAGGGGAAGTGTCGATTTGAGAAGAGGAAGGAGATGTGACAGAAGGTGGGGGGATAAAAGAGGCAGAAGGGAGGATGCGGATGTGGATGTGGAATGTGAGGGTGATAGCGAGGTTTTCCGTTGGTGAGTAGGTGATCTCGGAGCAGGTATTGGCGAAGTAGGATGTGAGTATTGCTGTTCGAGGAAGATCGTAGAATATTGCGTGAGTATGTCGTATGCGCCCTCTCTCCACACGTCAATATACTTTTTGAGGTAACGAGCAATGTCTTCCTTGTCGCGATCGGACAATTGCGGTGTGCTAGAAGAAGGAACTTCATCATCGATTGATGAAGTAGTCGTAGAATTCGTCAGGCGATGTATGTCACGAGCTATGGGTTCCAACGAGACAGCAAGGCAAGTTAAGCGACCCGAGAGAAATGCCAACGCAAGCAACTCTTCGCTGGAGGCTCCGTCTAAAACTAAACAGCTCGCAATCCCCTGCTCTGACCTATCCTTCCCTGGTCCAAAGGCATCCATCTTTCGTAAGAAGTTTACCGCCTTCCAAAGCGCAGGAAGTTTGCGACCTGGCTCATTGAGAGTGCCAAGTAAAACTATGAGCATCTGAGCGATCGCAGCCTCCACCTCTACATGTATGGATGCAAGTATTGGGGGTGCGCCTGGTCGTGAAGCCATAACATTGACATGAGTTGAGAGTGAAAGAGCCTCCTGAAAATATCCATTCCGAACACATGAGTCGATAAAGATGGGAATGTCAAGGAGGTCTTTTATTTTGTCATGCTGGTCTAGCACGAGACGAGCCTTGGAACGTTCACGCAATACATCTGTAGTACGTGTACTCCATGCTGCTGTAGCATCCTGTAAGGCCGGAAGTGAGGTTGAAATGAGGTCGGATAGCGAAGATGAGAGGTCTGACAGGGATTTAGAGAGTGCAGTGGTGGTTTGGTGGAGAGCGAGGAATGTTGGATAAGAAGTGTGTGTGAGTGATGTGAGGCTGGATGTCAGATGATGTGCTTGGGTCTGCAAAGTTCCTGGCTCATCGAGAAGAGCAGTAAGTGAGAGCGTCGTCAGGTGCGCCTCGTATTCGTCCATTGCAGAGTGCCACCAAATACAAGTAAATAACGCGTGTCACCTATATCCATCATGTCTCTCTGCTTTTTTGGCCACCGTTTCCACATCAGCGGGGCAAAATTTCATTTAAGATCCTGCTCTATTTCACTACACAATGTCTCTTACTCTGGTTCCAATAATCTCTGCTTATCATCCCCTCATGTTGTTGTCTCCTTTAAGCTTCCCAATAGTCGTATCATGAACTGCATCGCTATAACAGCCTATGACTATGAATACCATGACGTGCAACACCATCTTTCAATGTCTAAACTCCAGTTAGACATTAACTTGTTACCTGTCGTACCGGCAACGTTTTTCAACATGACTTTGCATGACTTCCGAGTGCGTATTCAGTCATCAAAAAGGACCCCTCAATGGATCCAGACTCTGCGTCGGAACGTCATCAGGACAATCCTAAACGGCGAGCACCTCAGGCTAGACGATATCAAAACCAAGATAGTGTTTTGCACGTCTGAGCCTCGTGCGTCCTCCTCGAGGCAGGGGCAAACAAATAGTACGAGTGACGATGAAGAAACTCTCCTTACCTTCATCGCATCTGAATGGCACATATTTGGTGCTCAACACCGCTTGTACCACTTTGGCTCCGTCGAGGCGCAATTTCGCCATTCGTGGGAGACACTCCCAACGTCAGATCCCAGTACGTTCGTCCTGATTTCCAAAGACAACAGTTGGGTCCTTGTCCCAGACGGAACACCTGAAAATGCAATCAAGGCGGAGGAGAGATCCTACCAAGAACATCCTAACCGGCATGTCATCCTTCCTGCTTCATTTTCAATTCTAAATACACATATCCTTCAGCTATGTTAACCATTTATTGTGTATCATCAAATGCATTTCCTCTTTCCCCCTCTCAGTCATCAAAGCCATACACGATCCAGGATCCACAATCACTCTCCACGTCCCTCGCATTGACGTCACTTTCGATGAGTTCCGTCTGCGCGACGCGGAGCTCGTATATCAACTGTGGGAATTCGTGTTGAGGCGATATGAGGGCATGGACATGCAAGGCTTCGTGCACGATCTAGTAGGGATTCTTTGGGAATAGTGGTGTTATCCCGAATCAGTTTCCTTGCTGATATCCTGGTGGGAAACCAGTTAAAAATTCGCACACATCAGCTTCTCATGGGCTTTTTTCTCGCATGTTTTCTTCAGACACGGTGTATCGCTGATTTTTAAATTATAAGACCACGGTGGAATGTATCTCGTTATGCACCAAAAAAAAACACACGTGCTCATTTTTATTCATTCTGAAAACAAACGAGAGAGCCAATAATGATGAGCTTGCAATCCCTCCGTATTGTTACAACTACAGGATACTACTTATCCTTCCCACTCCTGATGACGCCCACAAACTCTATTCCCCATCACATGGTACAATCGGTGGCGCACACTATTCACCGCCAGAAGCTCCAATACCGGTCCGATAATTCACCTTTCAAAGAGCTTTGACCCTGATCGAGCCTCCTCGTAATTCGATTTTTGATTGGCTGAATAGTAACTCCACACGCCTCTTCGTGTACCTACAGGAAGCCGTCGGTTAGTAGCACGTTGGCTAGGCTTACCGATCATCAAGATTCCCTCAGGTTCAAAGGCGCGCGCCGCGCGGCGACCAAAGCCTAATTAGCGCCCTCTCATATATATGTGTACAATCCTTAGCTCATACTGTTGCCAAGTCGCGGCGGCGCCACTAACCAACGACGGCGCTGCGTAGTGCCCACTAGTGAGTTTGACTTATTGACTTATCCCATATCGGGCCGAATTGCAATTGCACGCGGTCCTGAACTTCCTTCTACATAGAATACTGGATATATCAAGTTACACGTTCGCGGGAAGCCTTACGACGTTTTCCAATAATGGTATGGTGAGGACTCCGCCGCTTCTATTCGAATGTTCACTTGAAAGAACTATTCAGGCAGATTCGGTCCTTGTGCCAAGAAGGTACGAAAACGAAAACAACAAACGAAAGGCCCAGTCGACAGTGCGTGCGCCTGGTCATGGTGGCATTGCATGTGAATACTGTATGTGGAAGGTTAGCACTAACGCATGCGTCTGATAGTCGCCTAGTTACTAGTCACCGCTTGAGCGTACATCGGATATATAACTACTATACAAACTGTACCAGGTATGGTAAATGTGCAAGTCTGAGCCTGGAGCATTACACTAATGTCGAGTCCACTTGTGAAAGTACAATAACTACGGAAAGTGAAGATATAAGGGTAAGGTGTCCAGACCAGTCCAAAGTCTAAGCCGAAGCAAGCAATATATTGTTCAAAGAATGTCTGAATCGGCGTCAATGCGAAGTGAAGATCAACCCCACTTGCAACGCGACGTCGACGCACGGGCAGCAGCTTCAGGCTGAGTCTCACCCAAAGCTAAAGCGCAACACCATACTGCCAAAAATGTATATGGTTAGTGTCTTATCCTGGCACTCAGGCTAGGTTTGACACGCACCTCTCTTGAGCCCGAAACAGACGAATGACTTGAAACACTGGAAAGCCTCTTCTCTACGGGAGGCGTCGCAGGGTACACCACAAGCGCAGGGATAGCAAGGCCGGTGGATTGCGAGCTCGGGCTCGAGTCATCAAATGGGTTCGGCAATGGCATTGTACCTACACCTGCACTTGCACTAGTATTAGTACTAGTGTGGTGCACCGGGTCAGCGAATGGATTAGCAATGGGATTCAACGCCGGCGCGCTGGATATCCCAGACAGCAAAGAACCCCTGCCGGACGCAGGGATGTCGAGGAAGGGCACGGGCTTCTTTCGTATTGCGCTGAAGCTCGGCATGGGCGAATGCCCGCGAGCCTGAGTCACAGGTGCGGACTTGGGCAGGTTCAAGGCGCTATTCTGACTTATGAAGGAGGGGTAGGATGCTGGGGATGTGTATACGGAGGACATCATCCTGGGGCTAGAGCCGGAGCCGGAGTATGGCTGGTCGGTGAGTGACCCGGAGCCAGAGCTAGAGAGAGAGCCAGAATGCAGAGGTGAGGCGAAGAAGGGCTCGGGAGTCGAAAAGAGGTTGAGTGCCTGTTCGCGGCGGCGACGGCGACGGACGAGGCAGAAACTGATAATAGCGATGGCAAGGATGATGATCGCACCACTGATACAGCCTCCGACTATAGCGCCTGTCTTGGTATTTGAGGAGGCACTACAACAAATAGCAGGTGTTAGAATTTTCAACGAGTGGTCTATGTCAGTTCGTGAGAGTTACCTGGTTGTGCCAGCAATGGAACCATTAGATGGAACGGGAACAAGAGTGGAGAAAACTTGAGTGCTAAGGAGAGTGACTGCGGAGGTTACGACTTGACCGCCCGAAGAAAATGTAGTAGCCGACGTGGTAGTCACAACATTTGTCGTGAATGGCACTTCCGTGAACAAAGTCGCACTTGTACCGATATTATCTCCGACAGCAGTCGCTCTAAACAATCTTAGTAAGTACATCAAATCCGCAACCCTAATGAAGGTAGCAAAAGACGTACGGCACCACAGTGATCTGAGGAATAGCCAGGGATCCATCCACATTGTTAATACCATTACCATTACCATTAGCAATTGCCACCGCATTCGAAGACACGGGGTGAGCAACAGGCCGCGTTATAGTGGCGTTGCTGGGAGGAACTAGTACTGTCGCGGTTGTGGCGTCAGGAGAGCCACCGACAACAGATAGCGCAGGAGCCGTTATGAGCGCACTTGCACGCGTGACCTGAGGAGCAGGAACTGGCGAATCCGATGTCCCAACGTTGGTATTGGCGGGTGCAGCGGGAAAAGGTGCAACAACTGGCGCCACGGATGGGACCACGGCGACAACGGGCGACGATGTCGGGGTCACAGCAGGGGGGTCCGCGTCCGAAGACGACACCACCGGAGCTGCAGCTGGGAGTTGTGAGGCAGCGACTGGAGGCATGGTGTTCGCCACCGACGGTGCCGGAGCATCCACTATAGGACTAGTAATTACTGGAGAAGGAGGAGTTATATCCGTCGCAATCGCAGAAGATGGGTCTGAATCCAAGGGCGCTGAGGTTGATGTTGCTAAGGCTGGAGTCGAGGTAGCAACAGCAACAGTGGTTTTGACCTTTGACGTTGTTGGCCCATCGGCATCAGTAGATGTTGGGACTGCGATAATGGACACAGCGGGTGTTGACATCGGTGTCTGGATTTCCGATGTCGTGCTGGTTGCCGCGGCAGGCGTTGAGACTGACGTGCTAACACCGGCAGGCGGTGTTGCTTCCGGAGTAACGCCTGAAAACCTCTAGTAGACGTAGCTACAAGGATCAAGACATTACTCACTGCTTGCGCCTTCACTTTGAAATGATTTGGATGGCTTGGAGCCGTCATCTTTTCTATCATTGCCCGGCCCATCGTCGCCGCTAGTCTGGGCTGTTGAAGCTGATTTTGTACACAGACATGATTCAGACTTCGTTCGGGGCTCAATGAAACACAAAAGCTTACCTCCTTCGACGTCTCCCTTGTCATCATTCTGGGTCTGGCCCGAATCCTTCTTCGAGACATCATCATCAACAGCTTCCGGAGCGCCTGCACAAACCGAGTAAGTTGAAGAACGTCAAAGCTGAGTACACTGGGTAGAATCTTAATGGGTTTCAGCATCGGAGCCATCAAGAAACACAGATTTGCACAATAATTCTTTAAGGGATAAGTCAAGTAGCGCTCACCGCCAGCGGATTTTGAAACATTGTCCTCCCCAGGAAGGACATCACGCCGCCAGGACGGAACTAAGGGAGCCATAAGGAAAGAAGGAAGGGAGAAAAGAGAAAAGAAAAGAAAAAGGTGAAAGTGGTGAAAGAGAAAGAACGAACTTTGTCAAAAGGCCAACTGGTTGCGCGTTGCCTATTGAATCTGATTGATCAAAACAGTTGTTGAGATGATGGCACCGACAGAAGGCAGTTGCGAGGAAAGTGGTGTTGACCATTACTTGGCTACAGGCACAAGTGACAAATCTATATCAGTATGGCTCAACTGCAGTGACGTTATTTGACGGAGACATGCGCCGAATTGAAATGAGTTTGCCTTTTCTATCTTGACCATTGATATTAAAGAAAAGCGCCACCCCGAGCCATATAGTTGCTTTCATGCTACAAAACATGCTGTGCAGATAGGCAAGCACAAGCGAATGATATGATTAGGAAGGTTTTGTATTGATACACTCTCAGGTCTGCCTGTCGATCTGTCAAATTTGCTATATATATGAATGCAGGTCGCAGGAAAGTACGCACGAGTAAGGTAATGTCGAAGTAATGAAAACCTTGACCTCAGTTTTGTTGCACGGTCATGAATCTATCAGTTTCTTCGAGATGGAAATTGTATATACGTATTTACCATCATGAAAGATCACTGGAAGAATACCCTCCATGTGCGGAGTGGCCCTGACAAAGTCTCTTTTGCGCGCTTCTCCACAGATACCCCCATGCTGATATGAAAAGGGTTTACAAGAATATACTCGTTAGAGCAGCGTCATGCCGCATGCGACTAGACTACGCGGCGGTGCCCTATATTTGGTCAACAATTTGCTGGTGAAAAAAGCATACGTACTGTTGGTTACATTAAGCAGTAGGTCCCACTCGGCTGAGCACAGGCAACGTGCTCGGGAGTGAACTGAGATGATGGCTCATACCGACTGTACAAACAAGGTGTTTTCAAAAAGCTCGGGGTTTGAAGACCAGTGTGGGGATACTTTGGAAAGAGAAATTGAAAGTATGTGCGGCAACTGCCGCTCCAACGAGCACGGAAGAGCCACATCGCTGATTCAGGCATAGGGTTTCCGTAATCGCGCCAAAGCTTCCAATCTTGTCTAATCTAAGCACAAGTGTTCAAATTCAGGTCCTTGTATTGTTACACAGCGCCAGACCGGAGCCGGGGCACCTTCGGGAAATTCTAATGGAAGGTAGGTGCTAAATCAGGGCAAGTGGGGGCATGAAGGGGTGGATAGAGTGGTAGGAGGAGTGAGGGGATACAGTGCGTTGTATGATACTGATAGATGGTGTACGAAACGCTATGGAACTGGATTTGTCTCCGTCAAAAGGGGAGATGTTGTTTGAGGAACAGAGGAGATCTCGATGCGATCACTCACGTGGCACTAGTGTAAATGGAAGCTTCCTAGATTTCTTTCTGCTTTAGCGCGGCAGCTTCATATTTATTTTGTATTCACAGTATTTGTCTCTCTCTTTTTCTGTCCCCACCTGCTGCCATAGCATCATGAAAAGCGCCCAGAAACCAGAGCCCTCCTCTATACGCAGGCGACGTTCTCTGTCCGATCCTTTGTCCGCCGCTCTCCTTCCCCCGCTTGATGAGTCCCCCATCCAGAAAGAAGTTCGTCTCAAGGCAGAAACAGAGGCTCGCAGAATCAGCGATGGAATAGATGAGCAGCTCAGGCAAGAGCGTGCACAGAAAAAGAGGGCAAAAGCCGACGTCAATGTCCTACTCCTTGGTCAATCGGAATCAGGCAAGAGTACAACTCTCAAACGTGAGTTTCCTTCTTATCCGACTCTCCATCTGTTCGTCTCGGTCAAATGAATCAGCTTCATGAGACTCAGAGCTGAGAGGGCCTTATGTATATACAAGGCTGCCCTTGTAAGTCATTGTCACATGTGTCTTTGCCTGTACTCACGTCAGAATCCCAGTCCCACGCGTGTCTCTTTTGCGCTGCGCTCTGAACAACAAGAGAGAAATATATTTCTATTCCTCATAACTAGGCCGCAGGTTCCTGTGTCTGCCTCATACACACCAATACCATAGGCAGCAGCTGACATGGCTACATTCCAGAATTCCAGCTTCTCCACGCGCCAGCTGTGTTCCGCTCCGAACGAATGGCATGGCGAACTGTAATCTACCTAAATTTAGTCAAGTCTATAACAAGGTAGGTCCTCTTCCCTAGCTCGCTTGCTGTTCCAAATAAATAATTTATCGATTAGAATATTGGAAGCACTCAGCCCAGAGTCAGATAACATTGACGACCATGATGATGACTCTCTCGAGACTGCTTCTATCATCATCACCTCTAGGGGGCGCCCACCCTCCGCCATTAGCGGTACACGAGTGCCAAACTACGACTCCTATCGCATTCGGTTAGCGCCGCTCTTCGAACTAGAAGATCGCTTGGCTCGTATGCTTTCGTCTCCTGATGAGGAGGAAGCAACACGCCTCCAGCCTCCCTCAGATCCATATACAAATGGTTACAGCAATGGTTATGCTGATTATTCTATAATCCCCAACAACGGTATCCGCCCCGCACCCACGATATCTATTCCGCAAAATAATTCCTTCTCCGCCTCACCAATATCTCCACCGACCGGAGCAGCCGGTTATGGTTATCAATTCACGCCGAACGTGACACCGAGTAGGCCCAAAGGCAATGAAGTAACTGTTCATGCCTCAACGAGGTGGCAGAGGACGTTCAATTTTGGCGGAAAATCCAAAAGCCCGAAAACTCCGAATTCTAACGAGATAGAAGGGTGGTGGGAAGATCCTGATGATCCCGTACATGCTTTGCATGCTTGCGGTGGCGCAATGCAAGAACTCTGGAGAGATTCCAGGGTCAGGCAACGTTTACGTGAAAAGCGGATTCGGCTTGAGGAAAGCAGCGGCTTGTACGTTGGTCTTGATTACTCCGTATTTCCCTCTCTGAACAGATTTTGTCGACACCCAGCTTCCTCGACGACATCTCCCGAATTACAGCAAAGAAATATTTCCCTACTGATTGTATGTTGACGCTCAGCTCCACGTCTCTGACCAGCTGACTCGTCGCTTGTTTACAGCCGACGTACTTAAGGCACGACTTAAGACAACGGGCGTTGTGGAGCATACTTTCTCCGTCCCATCGGTTAATAATCAGGCAGTCCAATGGCGTATCTACGACGTTGGTGGATCTAGGAATCAGCGACATGCCTGGGCGCCCTACTTTGACGATGGTATGCTTTATAATTACCTCCGCCTTCCCCGTCCCCGGGTTTTTATTTTAACGGACTAACGTGTTATCTCTGTAGTGACTGCCATTATATTCTTAGCGCCCATCTCCGCTTTTGATCAGGTTAGTTATCATCTCCATCTATGCAATCTAGACTGTAGGCTTACAGGAACGTAACGTTTCCCATCAGGTCCTGACGGAGGTATGACGATTCTCAGATCTATTCTGGTCCTCCGTTCAAAAAATGTGCTTTTCTGATAATTAGGATACCCGAGTGAACAGATTGGAAGACTCACTCCTTTTGTGGACAGCTGTCGTCTCTAACAAGCTATTAGCAAACGTTAGCCTTGTGCTATTCCTGAATAAATGTGACCTTCTCCAGGTATGCTTCTATTAGCCAGCATTTGCGCTGCGCCCTGGAACGCTGACTGATTTGGACTAGGCAAAGTTAGAAGCTGGTGTTAAACTCAACCACCACATGATCAACTACGGAAATCGCAACAATGATTATGAATCGGTATCGAAATGTAGGCTGTTATTTGACGTTTATTTATAGGATAATCGCTAACTGTGCGGTAGATTTCCGACACAAGTTCGCAGCTTTGCACCAATCTTTCACTCCCAATAAGGAGCGGGAAGCATACAGTGAGTGTGAAAATTGCAATTTATGATTTGGGCGGATTTATGACGTGTTAAATTTTAGTCCACCTTACTGCCGTCACCAATACGCAAAGGACGACAATGATCATTGCGACAGGTAGGTCTTCCCCGAGGTGGCCAGCCTGACTGATTGACCAACTTTCTCCGTAGTCCGGGATATCATCATCAAAGTCAATCTCCGTAATATGAGGCTCGTTTGATCATGCGGCATCAACGTCCCCTCAGCCATCCCGACTTTTATGAATTATGTTCTCTTCTCGATATCACAACCATCCATTCCCTCACGCTTATCCCTTCGTTAAATTGATTCAATATGGTATAATTACGCTTTTCCATATCCATTTATCCCCCTGTCATCATTTTCTTCTAATTGCTTTGGTTATTTGTATCTCCACACTGCCTCTACACATAAATTCTCAACCGCTGCACATTTTCTTTCCTTTCAACTAACAAATACGATATGTACCACTTTGATATAATGAATCACATACGCTAATGATCTTTATCCCATACTTACTTTGCCTTTGCTTTTCGATCTAATAGTAATACGGTAAATCTTGTTGTCACATTTGAATCCGAAGTCCTTTCATGATGAGAATGCAGAGGGATAACAACATTCTTCCTAGGAGACTTAGGGGTGGGCATCTGGATTTGAATTTATGCACATTGCACTTCGCCATTGACCCTCAGTTCTAACTAGTACTCGTTGCTAGTTTCATTACAACCCTCACATTCTCTCCCGACTTCAACCGTCGCGAATCGGTGTCCAACTAAGCCTGCCACCCTAAAATCCTTGACTTCGGACTGTGTTGAGGGGTTGATTCGATAGCGGCAGGTTGAAAGGACCAAGCAAGCAAGCACAACATGTTTTCGAATTCGTTCCGACGCGCAATTTATAACCGGCAATTTCGAGCTTCCACTCTCAAAGCAGCTTTTGCTCCCGCCTCATTAACATCCCACTCCACACGACACTTCCACCGTTCGATTCATAAAATGGCTGAAGTACACACACACCCCTCTCTCAGCGTCGTTTCTACTACCAGTGAGCTCATTATCAGGATTGTGATGTTTGGGTGCTGAATATTGCTTATCCTCGTAGACGCGCCTGCTGCCATCGGCCCCTACGCACAGGCCATCAAGGCCGGCGATTTGCTTTTCCTATCTGGATGCATTCCCCTCAATCCCCAGGGCGAGCTTGTCGGCGAGGGCGACGTGAAGGCACAGACCACTCAGGCTCTGTCTAACCTCAAAGCCGTTATCGAGGCAGGCGGATCCGAGCTTGGCAAGGTCATCAAAACTACTGTGAGTTCTCCCGATCTGTGGGATCTTTCTTCTGTGTAGCTGGGTTTCTGATAGAGCTTTACCTTTTTTCTCTGTGATGAAGGTGTTCCTCAAGTCGATGAATGACTTTGTCACCGTTAATGGGATCTATGCTGCTTTCTTCGGAAAACATACTCCCGCGCGCTCTGCTGTCGAGGTTGCACGTCTGCCTAAGGATGTGTTGGTGGAGATTGAGGCTATTGTCAGGTGAGTAGAATATTTACGTTATCGTGGAAGATCTATCTGAATTGAGTATTCTACCAGCTTGAAGTAGATGATTTGCTCCTTGCGTTGCATGTCGACATTTCCTTCAAGCTTCATGAGTTGCAATGTTCAAAATTGATCTCACAAAACAAGTGCAAAAAAGAATATGATTCTGAATCGTACGGTTCGTTACATGGCCTCAATAAGATCCTTCAATTTCGTCTCGTCTAGTATCTCGAAGCCCGATGTTGATGTGACCTGCGAAGGCAGCTCAGTAGAAGTTGTGAGAAGTAAAAAAAGACATGCCTGCGCCAGTTGAACATTATGGTGATCCAGCTTTTCCTCCATAACTTGCTTGAGGACGCGCAGAGTCAATATATGAGCTTCCCGCAGCGTCATTTGCTACAAATAATGAAGTTCAGACAAGTCAGTTGTCTTATTAACCTGACCAACCTTGTACCATTTATCTTGAAGTTCGCTCTGGGCTGCTTCTGAACCTGAACCGATGGCCTTAGCGTCGTATCGCACAAATGTTCCTGATGGATCGGTGTGATATCTGTATGAAAGTAATTAAATTAGACGTTTTAGGGATAAGATGTTGTCGTACAGTTGTGGGCCTAACTCGTCAATTCCAGCAATCAAAAGCGCAACGCCAAACGGCCGACTCATCATGGCTTCCTCGTCGTGCACGCTCTCTCCGAACCTCAAAGCAAGATCACACACAGCCTGCGTTACGCTCTCCACCTTAATTCGTTCGTCGTATGTGAAAGCATGGTTTTGTGCCGTGACGCGGGCGTGGTCAATCATGGTGCGGGCGTCGGCGGTCAGACCAGACATGGCGCAACCGAGATGGGTGTCGATCTCCATTATCTTCTCGATGGAGCTGGATTCTAGCAGAGGAGATTGTACACGTTTTTCGACTGCCAGAACTACGCCCTCGGGGGTCTTGATACCGACGGTTGTTGAGCCTAACTGTTTGGAAAGTATAATGAGAACGTTTGAATAGGTCGAGACGTGTTTTCGGGCAAACCTTGATAGCCTCAATAGCATATTCAACTGGAAATTTCATGGATATTGAGATCGTTGACAATAACTCGACATCAATGCTACACTCACCTTGGAAGAGACGCCCTTCTGGTGAGAAAGTGTTAACACCTCGGTCTAAGCATCAAACAAGTGAGTGTAATGGCCTATATTTCAGCAACAGAACAGACCGTATTCTGAACGCGTCAAAAACATGTCGATTGGAGATTATAAGGATACAGTGAAGAAGGAATAGGATCTAATGAATGACTGAGCTTGCGTATTACTCGACGCGCGTTCGACTGATCGTGGGAAAATGGATTATGCTCTAATCTAATCTTTCCCAAATTCTGGAAGAATTCTAGACGACGTCGATGAGCATCCTGGCTGTTCCTTTAAAGTTCTGTGTACTAGGACAGTGTTGCGATGCAGACGAATATTTAAATATTTATTTCAAACATTCAATCCAACTTACTCCCAGCAACGTGCAGGCTTGAACCTTCGAACGTGGAGCTTATTATTTAATCATCTGTATAACTTCTAACTCTACCACATACCATGGCGCCCACAGAACTTACAAGTTCCGATCTTGAATCTATCCTACAGTTCACTATTCAGCTCGCTAGGACAGCAGGCAAGCTGATCCTCGAAGGCTCCCAAGCGATTCAAGCTATATCTGATTCCGATGATGGCGTTAACGAAAAGAAAAACTCAGTGGATCTAGTTACTGAGTATGATGTGAAGGTCGAGGAGCTTGTGAAGAAGGAGATTAAAGAAAGGTATCCCGACTTTAAATTGTGAGTTCATCATGTTTTTATGGTTGAAGTATCTGAGATGAAGCTTTGATTAGCATTGGCGAAGAGTCATACTCGGCCGGTGTGCGCCCATCGTTGACGGATGAGCCTACATACTGCGTAGATCCCATTGGTGAGGCGATATGTAACAAAATTCTTTTAAAAAAACCTTGACTTTTGATCAGATGGTACAACAAACTTTATCCACGGCTTCCCTTTCGTCTGCATCTCGCTGGGTCTGATCTACAAACGTCGTCCCGTTTTGGGCGTCATCTATAACCCTTTCTTGGATCACCTTGTGCGTTTCGTCTAACCATAAGCATTTGATCCAGCCTTGACGACATGATCAGTGGACTGGCATAAAGGGTCACGGCTCCTATCTCACTCGCGGCAATGCCTTTCCTTTGAGATTACCCCTTTCGTCTTCACCAAAACCTCTGCAATCACTCTCAAAGGCGCTAGTTGGTATTAATATATTTCTTTTCCTTGTACGTGTTCTCATTCCTTCCCCTCAGCCGTAGAATGGGGTTCAGATCGGTGTGAACGAACGATAACCTCCAAAGCCAACTCGTTCGGCCGCCTCGCCGGAAACCCAGCTCAGGGAGTGATTGGAGGCAAGATGTCGCATTCTCTTCGTTCTGTGGGGAGTGCCGCTCTCAATTTTGCCATGGTTGCTCAGGGCAGCTTGGATCTCTATTGGTACGGTTGCAAAACCCAATAAGCTGCTTTAAGGATTAATATTCATTCTAGGGAGATTGGCTGCTGGGCATGGGACGTCTGTGCCGGTATTGTTATCGCAGAAGAAGCGGGAGGGCTTGTTACTGGGTCACACGAAACTTTCGCTGCAACCTCCTCGTCGAGCGTTTTCGGCGATGTTACAGAAGAAATTCTCACCGGAAGAAAATATGTAGTTGTGAGAGCTATTGCTGGGAACTCGGTATGTCTTGTGGTCTCCTTCCATCGAATCGTGTGCATTGAGATTATCCTACAGGGAGAGACTGTAAATGAAGCACAGAAACGTATAATCAAGGAATTCTACG
The DNA here is from genome assembly GCA_018220975.1 of Tephrocybe sp. 9980TJB. Lineage (NCBI taxonomy): Eukaryota > Fungi > Basidiomycota > Agaricomycetes > Agaricales > Lyophyllaceae > Tephrocybe > Tephrocybe sp. 9980TJB. The sequence goes on from JABAJU010000106.1 coordinate 57,353, forward strand.
ATAGTGTTGAAGACGTTCCTGCAAACTAGATGGGTGTATACAAGTTAGTCTTTTCTTCCTGACAATACAGATAGTTTTTTCTCGTCTATACATCTACATATACAGAATTTTTGAGTTGACGCTAGGTTGACGTCTGAATTGATCGGAGACTGACGTCAGACAACACCGCATGGTTCGGATATGGGATGGAGCTCTCATCAACTTCTTGATTTCTCGTGCCCCGGTCGTCCACCAGTCGGGCGCAAGAGAACTTGCCAGCAGTCTTCATTTATTTGTCCATCTTCCTGTGCATGCTAAGGACTCAGACCAACACATGCATCCATCGCTTTCTGGGCTGTATTTGATAAAGCTGCTGTCAACAACGTTAACTTCTCTGGCTATCTGTTTAGAAAATAAGCTAACGCTTGCGCATCCGCTGCTGACGGGCCGCCAAGGTCACTTGGGCACCTCTCCACACGAACACCATCGAAATACGGAACGCCTACTTCATTTTTTTGCCCACTTTTGCGGTTCCACCTATCCCCTTGCACCAAAAGTCAACCTTTATTGCATGCGCTTCAATGGCGGGGCTGCCAATTTTATCGTTTTACACGGACCGTAGCAACGGACCGTCAAGAATCAGCTGACTGTAAGCTTCTTCGGCGTTTGTGGAGATTGCTTAAAACATAACGTGGAGAAGCGGGGTATAGCGTGACCTCCCTGCTTCTCTTCTTCGCTTTCTTGGCCAAGACTTAGGCTTTTGGTCATGACCAGAGCGGTTCCAAGTAACAAGAGAGCTATTCAGCTCGCTATTTTCATAGCGTTTGGTACGTTACGCGATAAATGTCGTCGGCGAGTGTTAACCATTGGTTGTAGGGGGTCAGTGCTCTTAACATTTTTTTATCTTGCCAAGTGAGAGTGAACCTTTATTCTCTGAATAAGAAACTGACTTGCAATTACAGGCTTAACCTTAGTATGCTAGGGTTTTTGTTCGGTTATGACATTGGTGTAATTTCGGTTAGTGTTAATTCTGCGCATTGAGCGAAACCGTACTTGACGCAGAAGCTGTAGGGATGTCTGATTATGCCAGACTTCATCGATCGCTTTGGAGAAATGGGACCCAATGGACAAATGGTTCTTTCGAGCTCCAGGCAGTCTATCATAACATCTCTTCTATCCGCTGGGTAAGTGACAACGATTTCCATGAGACTTATCCCTAAATGATGTCTTGTAATATGTAGTACCTTCGTGTGAGTAAACTTTCTATTGCTCCACCGTGCTGTCTTGATAAGCCTTGCAGTGGTGCATTGGCACAGGCTTTCACATCTGACCGCTTTGGACGACGCGGTTCCATCCTCATCTGGTCTGCTATTTTCACAGTCGGTGTTGCCATTCAAACTGGCACCACATTTTCTATTGTACAAATCACCGTTGGCCGTTTCATTGCTGGGTTAGGTGTTGGTGCTCTCTCTGGTGGGTTACGCTAAATTCTCTACCCTCTCTGCCTATTTAATATGTGTAAAATACAGCCATCGTACCGCTCTACAATGGTGAGACGGCTCCTAAGGCGCTCAGGGGAACATTGTTGGTTCTGTACCAGCTACAAATTATTATTGGGTTCGTGTGTATACTCTGTTGCCAATCTTCTACTGACCTTTGACCAATATGCTTTTTGTAGTATCTTCCTTAGTTACATTTTGGATCTCGCGACACATAGCATCCCCAACTCCGCTTCTTGGAGAGTTCCTGTCGGACTTCAATTGGTCTGGGGTCTCATCCTTCTTTCTGGCATCTTTTTCCTTCCTGAATCGCCGTATGCATCCTTTCATATCTATCGTTTCAAGTATTCTGTTAACAAACCATTGTCAGTCGGCATCTCTTGGGAACTGATCGAGAAGCAGAAGCTCGCAAGGTTGTTGCAGAGCTCAATGGCGTTGCCGAGGACGATCCTCTAGTCGAAGATGTCATTGAGGAGCTGAACTACGGTATCAAGGCAGAGAACGAGGGAGGCAAGGCAACATGGGCGGAATGCTTCTCTAGCCGCAATAATCTCTGGAAGCGTACCATTAACGGTATGATGCTGCAATTCATCCAGCAACTGAACGGTCAAAACTTCTACTGTACGTATCTTCCTAATTGCCTGAATAACTTTTCACTGATGTTTCAAAAGACTACTATGGTGATACTTTCTTCCAAAGCGCAGGAACCGAGTGAGCCCAATTCTTCTTTCGTAAAGGCATTGCCGCTCAACAAGTTTCAGACTGTCGCCATACGTCATTCAAGTCATTCTAGGCGCTGTTTCGGTTGTGGGAACAATTCCTGCCCTGGTGTGTGATCTCTACTTACTGCCAGGGTACTGCCACTGATGTCCTTTGCAGCATTTGATCGAAACCTGGGGACGTCGTCGTGTGCGTCAACTAATGATAGTGCTGTGTCATATACTCATGCCTAGATGCAGTCTCTCCTCGTCGGTGCTCTCCTCGAGGCTGCATGCGCGCTTATTGTAAGCTGGTTAAACTTGTAATCAGGGGCCCCTTTGATTCAAATGTTTCAACTTTAGGCTGGTCTTGTTGGCCACTACACACTGGCCCCGAAAAACACTCCAACAGCATTATTGACCGCTCGCAATAAATCAGGAGGTATGAGGCTACAGCTGCATTGCGTTGCACAATGTTATATCTCACCTCCCTAGGCGATACTCTTATTGCCTTTGCTGTGCTTCATGTGTTCTCATTTTCCATCTTCTGGGGACCAACTCCGTGCGTTGTCAGATACTCGCACTGAAACGAAAGCCTGACATGCGATTCCAGCTGGGTCTATCTTGGTGAATCTTTCCCCCTCCGTGTCCGCCCCAAAAGTATCGCATTGGGAAGCGCGGCGAACTGGCAAGTCCCTTTGATCACCCACCCGATCGTTTTAAATTAACGCCTCTTCTAATTTCCCCATAGGCTCTGGAATTTCTTGTTGTCGTTCTTTGCGCCCAGAATTGCTAACGAGTCAGTGCAATTGATCTCATCCTTTTTATAGTACTCAGCCTTTGATTATTGCAGCATCGGACCACTTATTCTGTTGATCTTCTTCGGAATGCTGCTCTTTGGTTACGTTTACGTTTACTTGTTCATCCCCGAGACCAAAGGACTCAGTCTTGAGGAGGTAAGCGATTTTGGTTTGGAAATTAATCATAGATTGAACATTATCTCCAGGTCGACGAAATGTATCGCTCTGGTGTTAAGCCTTGGAACTCTACAGACTGGAAACCCCATTTGACCGACGAGCTCCGGAAGAGGCATGGAGAGAAGGAGATTATTGGCGAAGCCGAGAAGGAAAACGCGTAATTCACGGATTCACGCCAGTAAATGTTTAATATACGATAACTAAATGACATTTCACGATCTTCATGCGCTGTGGAAATACGCGTCCCCGTGTTACATGGCCAATGTGACAGTCGCTGAACCCGACGTGAAAGGAACTGTAAATGCCCCGGCATCCAACACCAAGCTTGTTGTGGGTTTGAGAAGAGTTATTTCCGATAACTTGGCCTTCTGTTCGATCACCAAGCGACCATAGGGAGCACTTGCTGCATCTGTTACTCCATCTGGCACGGCAGCAATCGTGAGAGTGATTGTTTTAGCTGATGGGTCATACGCGACCATGGTGAATGCGCCAGCGTCAACAGACAGCATGTGGCCCAGGGGTGCAATGTAGATACGGCGGCGGACAGAATCGCGGACCTGCACTTGAACCGTAGGAGAAGTGGAGATAACATTTCCTCCGAAGGCTTGCCACCCGAAATCGGGGTGATTCACGATGAACGTTCCGGTTCCCATGGAATGACCAGAGAAATTGGGCCCGTAGTCTCCAGAGTACGCATCCCACGCCAGCGTGTCTTCAAAAGAGTGGAATGATGCCGATGCGAAGCCACCCTGATCGATATTCGTGAGCGGGCCGCTGATTCCGCCATACCCAAGACGCAAAAGATAGTAGTCAGTTGGATCGGCCTCAAATGCGGCAAGCAATGGTAATGCGTTCAGGCCACTCCCGTAATGATGGATCTGACGCTCGATTCTTTGAAGTTTACCTGCGTAGACGTTATCCCTTTTAACAGATATCAAAAGATGAGCAGGAAATATGATGATGAGAGAACTCACCAATAGCGTCGTGCATTTCCATTATACCCCCAGTGAGCAATGAGGGGTTGGTAGGCTATGATCGAATTCAGGGCGTTGGTGGCGGTAGTTGTATCGTTGAAGAACGTTGACCACGTGTAAATTCCCTCCTGTCCAGTAGAGTCCCAAGCCATCTCGGAGCCAAATCTTTACATAGGCAGAAGTGAGATACAGGTCTGGATTTTGAAGGACCTTTGCTTACGGGAACCTCTCCTTGGACCAGATAGTCCACCTTGCCTTCATTCTGCTCTGAATAAGGGTCGCATTTGCTGTGAGTCCCTCACGCTCCAGGTCATTGAGAAGGAATCGTATGACTGTCTCGCCCATCAATCCGTCGTCGGCAAAACCAACGCTCCCGTCCGTCATCGTGACGACAGTTAAGACAGCTTGGTTAAGGTACCACTGCCAAGTTTGGAGGCTAACAAGAGAAGGATAGTTTCTGGCTACGCGGTATAACGCCCAATAGGCCGCGGTGACATGGACGTAGTCGTAGGCACGATCTGTAGCGAAAGCTTCGGCTTGATTCCAAGACCACCAATTTCCCCAAAAGATGTTTGTAGGATATGGGTATGATGGTAGAAGACTAGGCTGGTAGAAATAAACAGACTAAAAATTTGATGAGCCCGAGGAGATGGGAAAGAAATGGGCAAACTTCACCTTCTTCACAGTCCCTGAAGACAAAAAAGGTCAGCAAGTGACAGCAGTCTAACATAGTCAGAAATGAACCATTTTTATTCTGGACTGATCCCCACAAAGTCTTCGTCGCAAACTGCTCCATTTTGGCAACTTCTGCAGCATTTGGCTGGACGAATTGTTTCATAGATGCTGCTAGCCATGAACCGGCACCGCCTTCATCGCTTAAGCCAGCAATCCAGGCTCTTGCCTCGTCCTTGAGGACAGCATTGACTGAGCGGTCGTAGGATATAACAGAGGGCGACCTGAGGAAGGGGTCGGTGGTAGAGGTAAACCATTGAGAGGTAGTCAGAAAATCTCCGAGGTTGCTAATCGCCTGAGTAGCGCCATTTGTCACGTAGTAGTTGATGGTCTGAAGCGTACCATCTGCGTACGTGATGGAGAGACGAGAGCGCCCCCACGTGTGAGGAGTGATAGAATACCCCACCAACCCTTTAGCTGTGGCATCGGAGTTGGTAGCCCACGTCAAGGCACCGGCGGGGCTGACTTCAATCGATTGCACCGCAGCTGAATAGTTTAAGAACAGTTTCCCCACTTGATCAGAAGGAAGAACGTAGCCGGGGATTCCAACAGCGACGGGGAAATTGGCGCTCCCGACTGTGCTTTCGATATCACGAATGGAGGGCGCTAAAAGAAACTGTAGTCCATAGGTACGAGTTTGGCCAGGCTGAAGGATCGCAGACGTTGCATTATTCCATGGCGTAACTCCAGCCCACTCGTTCTCTGCATAGGCCAAGGTATGGGATTGCCATTCATACAAGCCCTCGAAAGTCTGTGACTGGTAAAAAGGATCGGCAGCGGTGGATTCTGGAAGGAATCTCCACCCTTCGAGGGGAGACTTCCCAACGGGAAGAACGACAAGCGGGGGAAGGGTGCCGAGGAGAGGAGTTACTTGAACATAGCCTGCATCTTGGCCAATGTATGGATCAAATAGACTGCACAAGTCATTTGTCTGTGTCGAAGTGCGGTCGGTAAAAATCTATTTGTCCGTAAGATCAAATTCACCACAACCAACGACAAGCAAACCTACGTTGTTGAACTCAAGGGGCATACCGAGTGCACCGATTTCAACCGCCGTTGTCTGAGAATTGGTGACATCGAACAAGAGCTGAAGAACGCTGTTTTGAACCACCCATCGTCGGGTGACGTTCAAAAGGGATGATGAAGGCAGCGTAGGGGCGAGATTGGCTGAAGCAAAAGTTGTACCGGAGACTTTGTTAGCGGTTACAACTCGCCTAGCTGTCGAAGTGTCTCCATTTATCCATGTTGTAGAACCAACCTCACGGACACGGAAGGTGAGGTCTCCCAGATGATACTGGCTGTTGCCTTGTCGTTTGGTCATCATGTCGCTCGGAATGAAATCGAACGATGAACCAATTGGTGTCAGCGAATAGAGCGTTTGGGAGTCCTTGACAAGTGATACCGAAAAACTCGGGGAAGTGAAGTTTAAGAAGCCATCAGACAAGCCGAGCTGAGCCGCTACGAGCTGCTCTTTCAAGAGCCAGAGACCGCAGGCGAGTAGTAACGTCTTCAATCGCATAGAAGATAAAAAAAAGGCTCTGTGAAGATGAGAGAACCTCGGCTACACACTCTCGTTCGTCGAGGTATATATAGGGAAGCCGAGGCAAAATAATTTGGAGCTTCTCCATCCCAACATCGTGCTCGGAATTCTCATGATGCTTTCATGTGATGCCGGTCCGCAGGTCATAGAAGGACAAAATAGTATACGACTCGTATGGCATAGTCTCTTGGAATGTGCACAACACATGTTCATGAATGCAATGACGGACCGCCGGACATATTGCGTGGTAGAGGTGTGTGATGGACGTCTCTGAGGCTGTGTGTCGACAGTAGACGCGCAGGGTTTGGTTTACAGTTCGACTGTTAAACAGCATGCAGTGTTCTACAGAGTCTTTGTCAGATGAGGAAAGTAGGTGAAAGGAACTTAGATGCCTCAAGCCTTATAAATGCAGGGGGGGAAGCAGAGCTTCTTTATGTTCCTTGGACGTAAAATACCTGCACCGATTATTAGGATTGCAGAAACAGGGCGAAGTAAATATCTCCACCTTAAAGCTTGACTAGACCTCCGCCAAATTGAAGAGTGTACCTTTTCGTTTTCGGCCAGTGTGTCGCATGGTAATTGAAAAATTCATAACCCAGGAATGCACTACTTAGATCTTAACCCGGTGAGTATCAGTAAGTTAGTGGAAGTAAAGTATGCGTGCTCCAGTCAAGTGGAGGAAGCTTCTGAAGTGGTCAGAAATGGCCTTGCCAGCCTGGATTTGTGGGGGCGTGGGCTTTGGAAGGCTTGGAGAAGTGGTGGGAGAAAATGTACATAATTAGTAGCCAGTATTAGTAGCCGAGATCTATCATAAATAACATCATCATAATCATTGATCGATCGATCACTAGTCAATCAGCTGGTATATATATTTCAATTTTATACAAATCTTATCTCAGTTGCGAGTTCTCAGTACATGCTGTAAATGGCTGGAAGATGATGTGCTTGTGTTAGCTCAAGCATATAGTAACATAGTACTATGCCTTGATGTTATCATTTATCGTTTTCTCATTTTCTTTCCGAGTCCATATAGTACACGTGATGGTGCAGCAGGTGGCAATGTGACCTGGCGGTGTTCCTGTATGGGTTGCCATCATCCACTGGGCTTCAACGAACTCATATAATTGTTCAGTCGTTGAAAGAAGCCCCAATCTTCAGGATCAAAAGATTACTACAGTCAGTCCGACAAATCTTCACTTTCATATACCTGAATGCCCCCAGAGCCAACTGCCATAAAGTAGCTGTTGCCTTTCAACGCACATCCAACGCCTCATATCTGTTGCAGCTCGCTAAACAATAACGACTGTGATGTTGATGTTGCGGCCCGATGTACGGCCTACTCTTGAGCAGTCCGCCCGCAATAGTTTTGCCATGAGACGAGGATAAAAAACCGATTCAAAGTCTGAGGACATTGGACCAACAATGTCGCCCTTCCTGAAATTGGCGTCTTTATGTTTGCTTCTGATTCCCGATGTTCGCGGGACACTCGTAGCTCCAAACGCATTGAACCTACGCCTCACGACAAATCTAACCCATGAGCTCCCGTCAACGCTATATGGGTATATGTGGGAGGTGTGTGATTCTTTTACCTCGAATACTATCCATAGCTCATCTTGATACACTCCAGGACATTAATCATAGGTATGTGGATCGCATCTCCTATCGCTATCTTGTCATTCTCAATCGCGGTCTATAAGCGGGGACGGAGGTCTCTATGGTTCGTCAGCATATGGTCTTGTGCTCCTAAATCTAAGTTCACATGGATTCTTTTTTCTTTCAGCTGAGTTGCTTCAAAACCGAGCTTTCCAAGGAGTTATTCCTGGAACGCAGAACGCGTACGTTGGAAAGTGAAAACGCGTTTAAAACATCCTGACTGTCCACACAGGCTGAACGCATGGCGGTCGTACAATGGAGCCTTTCTCTCTGTGACATCTAAGACTAAGGGTATTTCCTCCGCTCTACCAAATAGTCTCGAAGTCCGCATCCCTACTGTGGTCACTGGGCCAATCGGCTTTGAGAACACTGGGTACTGGGGTAATTGATCATGTCTCCCCAAAACGCCGTGGCATCAGTTGCTGATTGATCATGGTCTCAGGTATCAAGGTTCAGCAGGGATGGACGTACAAAGGTTCCTTCTATGCCAAGTCCGATTCATTCAACGGAAAGATTTCGGTGTCCTTGAAATCTAAACGGGGAACAATTTTCGCAACGAGCACTGTATCGGGAGTTTCGAAGAGTTGGAAGCAATTCACCTTTGAGTTCGAGCCCACGACTTCCGCTGACAACGATGACAACGTATTCAGTGTTAATGTCAATGGAGCGGATGCCGCTGGAAAGACGATTTACTTCGGAATGTTTTCGCTGTTCCCGCCGACCTTCAAGGGAAGAGAGAATGGTATGCGTATTGATCTTGCCGAAGCTATGGCTGCCACAAAGCCATCTGTTTGGCGGTTCCCTGGAGGCAACAACATTGAGGTAGGTTTTCCTTCTTCACGTCGTAAGACTTTGGTCTAATTTGAGCTTTAGGGCCAAAGCTTTGATACTCGTTGGAAATGGAACGAGACGATTGGAAAGTAGGTTTTGGTATTTTCCCCCTAAGTTTCATGCTAAGATTGTTCATAGGATCGAGAATAGGCCTGGGCGAGTAGGAAATTGGGGTTGGTTCATTTGTTTCTGTTTTTTTTTTTCTTTTCTGTTAAATGACCTCATGTCTGACACTTAGGTTACCCTAATACCGATGGTCTTGTACGTGTGTCTGCAATATCTTCTAAATGTTTTAAAACTCTTCTCAGGGACTGCTTGAATACTTAAACTGGGCGGAAGACCTCGAAGCTGTTCGTAATATATTCATCGATCGTCGTTCTCCTTTGGCTTATACCTTTTCCCGCAGGAACCTATATTAGGTCCCTCACTTCCTTCGGAATTGGACTTGCTGGATCCTGACTGCCTTCATCCACAGGGATATATTCTGGAATCTCCATCGCCAACTATTCGGACTTATCTACTTGGCCGATAGTTCCAGAACAAGACCTACAGCCGTATATCGATGATGCCCTGAATGAGATTGAATTCATCGTTGGTGATGCGAAGACAACGGATGGCGGTAAACTGCGAGCTAGTCTTGGCCGTACAGAGCCCTACAGCCTCAGGCTAATTGAAATGTGAGAACGAGGGTTTGAATCGTGATCTTTTCACTAACAAATTCTCAAAGTGGTAACGAGGATCAGGTTTGTTCGTTCGCCCTCAAGGTCGTCGTGGTTCTGATTACTTGAACAAAAGTTCGAACCGGATTCGTATGCAGCATACCGGTGGAAGGCATTCGTAGATGCCATAAGCGCGAAGTATCCGGAAATGGAGTTCATTGCGACTACCCTTCCTTCGACAGCCTTAAATCCTGCATATAAAAAGAGTCCGCATTGTTTTCTTATCACCTATTGCACTCCCTAACCCGATGCTTCTCAGTCGATTTCCACCAGTATAGCTCTCCCTCATGGTTTACGACTAATGCATTCATGTTTGATGACTACCCCCGGAATGGCACCCAATTCTTCATCGGTGAGTTGAACAACGTTTTCATAGAGAGACCAGGCTAACACCGTGGATGCAGGAGAATATGCAGGTACATAGGTCAAACCCTTTTGTTAGATTGTCGCCTGACAGCCCTGGACAGTGACCTCCACAAACGATGATAACGTCCTCGGTGATATACCAAGCGGGCGTTTGCAGTATCCTACCCTTCAGGGTGCTGCCGCAGAAGCTGCCTTTATGACTGGCTTGGAGAGAAATTCCGATGTTGTGTTTGCGGCAGCCTGTTAGTGGTCATTATTTCTCACCAGCTGGAATCTGTTTCTTACCCTTTTTTTCTTACAGATGCTCCAAGGTCTGTGTATCTCAGCCTTTTTAGGATGTTTCTAAGTTTCAATCGTTCATGTCCGCAGCTTCCAGCACATTAAAAATTACCAGTGGACACCGGATATCATAACCTATGACGCTAGTCGTCTTGTGAAGTCAATTTCATACTATGTTCAAGAGGTTTGTCCGCCAACTCTTCTTAGCATCCGGGGTTGTTACTTATCTGATAATGATGCAGATGTTCAGTGTTAACCGTGGCACCCACATTCTGAATACAGTACCTGCATCAACTTCGGACTCGGCGCCTCTATTTTGGGTGGCGAGTTACCACAACCAGACGAACACGGTATTCCTGAAGGTGCGATATCTTCATTCTGTCAGGTTCACCATGCTCCAGCTGACGACGATTGATCACCAGGTGTCTAATACTGGTGCTGCAGACCTTGTGGCAAACATCTTCTTGGATTTCTCTACTACTGGCTTTGGGACCGCTACCTCGGTCAGCTCTCCAGCGCTAAGCCCCATTTCAGGCCTCTTCAATGTGTCAAATACGCTCGAAGAGCCTGACTTGATCATCCCTGTTGCGTCCAGTTTCGGCTTCCCCTACGCCAACAGGTTTAACTACACGTTCCCTGCAACTAGTGTGACGGTTATAAGTCTTCAGACTTCCCCGTTATAACCACCTGATTAGTAGTATGATCCGTCGAAGCCCTTCGCTAATCTATAAACAATTTTGAATATGATTTGTTTTGGCCCTCATACGATCCATGGCAATCCACGTGAAGTATAACGCCATCTCTTGTGCTCTCCTGTGCCTTCCCAAGCGTTGCTCCCAATACCACGCAATAACAACCCGTAGTCCGCTGCAAGCCGTCGCGAGATTTTTTGTACAAATGGCGCAACGGATAAAAAACGGAGCTGAGTATTGCCGATTTTCCAGGTCTAGTGATCAAGGTGATTAGCATACGGTTGTCATATGCGTGACGTATGTGAACATGAGGTATGGTTTAGGGTTCATATGAGTGCAGTTCTAGCTTCTAGCCAGGAGGCTTTGGAGAGCAGCAAAGGGAATAAATACTGCAATCCCTTTCAATTGAATTAACCCGCTTAGATCTGAGAACTGTTCAACTGCCATGCGCCTCTCGGTGTCATTGATTCTTGCCTCCATCTCTCTTGCCTCTGCGACTGCCCTCAGACGGGATTCTGACTCGGCGGTCCACCTAGCTGTTTCTCCCAACTGTGTCAGCGTCGGTGGCACTGTTGGAGACGTTAACGCTGGTTTGCCACCGTTAAGCATGTTCAAAACTATTGTTTCGTTTGGGGTATGTATCTCTCAATGTTCTGCGGGTTGAGGGCTCCATGAAACATTTAGGACCAATACTCGGATAATGGCGTGCAAAATGGATCTGCCGCGGCTCCTGCTGCACTGAGCCCCCCTAATCCTGATGCTGGAGGTCGACCCAGCAACGGCCCTGTCTGGGTTGAAAAGCTGGCACAGAGTGTGGGCGCGTCTGTGAAAGATTATGCCGTAAGTTGTGCAATTTGCCTTCACCACATACTATTTTGGAAACTTGAAAGCTCTACAGGCCGTTGATGCAGTGAGCTATGCCTCCCAATATCCTAACCTCGCTGCTAGTACAAGCCCGAATGTCGATTTCACTGGCCAAGGTGAGTTTTACACTGTATCATTAGTAGAATTTTATGTTTACATGGCTCTGTTTCAGTGAACTATTTCACCAGTCAGGGCATCAGGTATGATAGCAACACGACCTTATACACCATCTTCTTTGGTATAAAGTGCGCTTCTGCAGTCTTTATCAAGGTTGTTTATTAATTTATTGTATTGTCTTAACAGCGATTTTGCCAATGGAGGAGGTAAGTCAAATCTTCCCGTAGAAGCGCCAGAAGAGTTTGTAACAATTAGAATAGATCTTGATCTCGCGGCTCAGAATATTGCATACGAAATTCTGGTTCTTTCCTCCTCCCCAACTTTTGCGCGCAACTTTCTCATTATTGATAACTACGGCCGCGGAGCCGAAACCGCCGCTGGCCAGGCGTATAAGCAGGATGTGTTTTCTTCGATCCCGGCCATGCGTAAACTCGGATTCAATGTGGCATTTGTTGACTTCTCCACGCTCTGGAACGGAGTTCTAAGCTCGAATCCTGGCTACGAGGCGTTCGGGTACACGAATCCCGAGGCGTGTTTGGTTAGCAATACAACAACTGTGGGCAGCTGCTCATCACCAGAGACTTATTTCTACTGGTTGCCTGGGTAAATTTTATAACTTGAAACCAGGTCTCTACTAACCGCTCCTCGTTTATTAGAACACCATCTGCAGCGACGCATGGTATCATGGCAGATTATGTGTCTGAAGTGTTGACACAGTGCCAAACATCATAGTTCTATTTCTCTAAAACTTCTGCTTACTGTATTTCTGTATACGGGATGGATGTAGCTTTAGCCAGACAAAAATAAATGCTTTTCAGACGCGTCAGAAATCGTGGTCGAAGTCATGTTCTCGTGTGACTCGACGCGTCGAACCTTGTCACATCTCTGCGCTTGTCCAACAACAGCAGGGATTCGCGAGTATGGATTCGCGCAGACCTATACCTGAAAATCCTCCGAGATGGCAGCCAAATCCAAACCCTTCCTCTATAGCTGTGCCCGGCCTCGACACTTCGGCGTCGGTTCACGACCAAATCGAACAGATGGAGCAGCTGATCACCCTCAAGCTCCAGGTTCTTACATTGCTATCGTTTCTTAACATGTACTGACAATCCAATCAGAATATAGACGCTAATTTCTCGAAAATCCATCACCTTCTTGCGACCAAAGTTTTACCTGCACTAAAGAGATATGCAGTCGCGACCGAGCCTGTCCGAGAGGCGGCAAAGGTGCGTGATTTCCCTTCTCGGACGTTAGTTTCAGTAAACATAGATATTTTATAGTTTTGGACGTCGTTCTATGAGCAGGCAGCGCAAATTCAAATACCAACTTACGAGGATTATTCGACGGTCAACGAAGAATCGACTCGTCAATCAGAGATGCTTTCAGAGATGCAGGATCAAACGCAGGACTCGCCGTCCTCACTCCACGATGACTCTCAGCTCCATTCCCTTGACCCTAGCATGACTTCGACCAATGTGTCTTTTATGCCTGGTCAAGGTGCCTTCTCATCGACTCCTGCAACAGAACGTATGACACGAATATACAATACTGCGGAGACTTCTGGAGAACCATCTTGGAATGTCTCCCTGAACTCACCATTGGTCAGAAAAGATCAGTACTCCCAGGAACTGTCTACGATAGAAGATGACACCATCCTTGGGCCTTACTTATCAGAAGAGGCGCCGTCTACGCAATCCGATGAACCTATGCCTAATCCCACGCGAAACGAGAAGGGCAAGGCAGCAAGAGACATGAAGGAACCTCTTCTGCGGAACGTTCTACGCCATAACCTGTATCCAATCGACACTTCGGCAACAGGCCCCGCCTCTACAACTACATCGCCCCTAAAATACAAAGGAAAGCCCAAGACACCTGTGCCCAAAAAATACAACCCTTTCCTCTCACCCGACAAAGATCCCTCAAAATGGGATGGTGTGGTCGATCTGTCCGACACATCCGCCATGACACCACATCACTTTCGAAAAGATGAGCGCAGTCATATTTTTTCACACAAAGGCGCGCCAAAACTTGCCGAAGAAACCGACGACGATTCTTTTGATGGTTTACCTGCAGGCATGTCACCACCCGTCATGATGTCCCCCGCGCGCCCACCGCGTTCTATCGCTGAACTTGGCCGGCTGAAATTGACCAAGACACCGACGAGAGATGCTTCTGCGAGAATCGCTCGTGATCTAGTAAGGGACATCCAACATGGGAGTGGATACGCAGGCGGACGGAGTTACATGAACAGCAGGATTGAGTCGACAATGAGCACTGTCCCTACTCCGCCTTCTCTGTCACGCTACCGACATGATGACACTAGCGACAGCATTCTCATTGATTCCAGCCTTGAGAGCATGATGCGCAGAGTTGGCCTGGATGTGCGGTCTACCCCTGGTCTGCGTCTCCGCTCGCAACCCTCTCAAAGAGCAAGTAATCTTTCGGATGCTCTCTCACCGGCCCCGCTTGATCTGAGCCTCCACGAGGGGCTCATGACACCCATGTATCAACAGGACGACCTAGGCATAGGTTCGGACTCGGATTCGGATTCAATGGACGAAATAAACAACACCGCTCACCCGTCTCAAGCCTTCCTGATGGCATCCGCTGGTGGTGCCCATGGAGACTCAGATGATTCCTTTGGCTCTAATCACTCGAGTGATTCTCTCAACGATGAAGAAGGGCTAGAGGCGCCCATTCATCCATTTGCCGTGAATGCTGTTGACGATGGATTCGAGGACTCTTTCGACGACGATGACATGTATGACGGTGAGGTACAGGAGGAGACTTTATTCGGAGTACCACCTCAGCAACGGATGCAGAGTCAGCAGTGGTCAAACGCAGGCCGCCGCGGGGATGGTTTACAATTGTTTGGAGAGGATCTTTTGGAAGACACTATTGGCATTGGTTCTCAGAAGGGTGGGGTGGAAGAGAGTCCAACACCTGCGATACGACCTGGGACTTCCCATTGATACAAATATTTGATAAGTGCTAGTGACTAGGTTGTCAGTTGTTGAGTGCCTTGATTTCCTTTGATTATTGAGTGGAGAGAACATAAAAAAAACTGTTGTTGGCAGCAGGGCAATATTGATGTACAATATTAATATTGAGGCTCATTTATTTAATGGTTTCTTTCATTGATAATAGTTTTAAGTATCGGAAGGGGTCGAGACGTTGCTAGTAGTAAGTATAGAATATTCTATTTCAAAAGTGTGTAGAAGTGTGTGTGATGAGAACTTGGTGCAATATGGTCAGATGAGACAGCACATTGCCTCCAGCATCATTGATGTAAGTGTAAATTCTGGAAAAGATTTCTTCTGTTGGCAACAAGGCTAGTACTGTTACACATGGCTGGAGGCAATGAATTGAACAATATCTCACAATGAAGTAGCATGGTCTCACAAAATTCAGTGTGTCACTGAGAATGAGTGAATGGATATCAACTATAAATTACCAAGGGTATGCTCACTATGAAATTTGATGTATAAACATCCAACAACATCAGGAAAATGGAAATGTTCTACAGGAGCTAGGGCTATATTGTCTACCTCTACTCCTCTACTAGATCTCTGGCAAGCCCTAACACAACATGCACAATTCTAGTAGTGCATGTCTATTCACTTCTACTCACAGATCTACATGACTGGCAGGTATTGGACATGAATATATCTATTAAGTATATTATAGGGGTGGACACTGTCCATTTATGGCTTATGGCCATAGAAATATGGAATTACAATGGAGATAGTAGTCATATGTTATACTATTAACAAAATCTTTTATAGAGTGACTGTATGGTACAGCATATGTATTAGGGCTGGACACTGACCGTTTCAACGATTGACGGTAGCTGTTAAACGGTTACCGTCTCTGTACCATCAGCTCATGAGCCAGATCCCAAACAGATGGCTTATGGATGGTAATCCACCATATGAAACCATAGAATACAGCCGTCATAGCCATTCAACCATGCAACAGTTGTTCAATAGGTGCCTCCAGAGAAACTAGAGGGATTAAAGTTATTTTAACAAAATTAAGCATCAATTTCTGAGATAAGGGACTCAAATACTTTAAGCACGCTCAGGCCTACTCCAAGTTCTGCGAGAGGCAAAATTCAAACTCTGCCTGGAACGTCTTGTACTGTGCTTCGTCGACTCTGCACATCAATGTCGAATATTCTTTATGTCTTGACCATCCAGAGCTCTTGTGATACGACAGAAATCTGTACTGCCAGCTGAATTCTAGCTCATGTTGTGCTATGATGCTTGAGAAAAAGCCTAATTTTCTGACTGATACTTCAGGTTCAATTGATTTTCCTCCACCCAATCTACTTAAAAACCCTCAAGGCTGGACCTAAAAATTGGCTAGAGCTATGACCATGACCAAAACCAATGAATGCACATGTAGTTTAGATGGTAACTTGTTAGATGCTAAGGATATAGTGTGGTACAATGATTCAGATGACAAGATTTCTATCAATCCCACTGAAGGAGCATCTAGTGAAGCCTCAGGTATGCTTTTCAGTTCTTTCACATCAATGAACCACTAAGATTTGTACTACATAGGGCCATGCCATGGTACACAGCATCATAATGAGGAAAGACTCTTGGCACTCACAGCTACTGATAAAGTCAACGATGATGGAAATCTCAAGCACAAATTCCAGACACATTCTACCAAACCAGTTCGCACTCAAAGGACCAGTAAGAAGGCGAGAATTGAGGCTCAAGCTGATGATAATGATAGCGATGATCAGGATTTCGAGAATGGCTCAGACTTAGAAGAGAGTGATGATGATGATGAAGATAACAAAGCAATCATTACACATACCAAGGTAATGTTCTGTTTTCTCTCATGTCAAGATATTGTTAACTATCAGTACAGTTGGCGGAGTCACTTCCATCAAAAACAATACCTACCACTGGCTGCTGGCCGCTACTCGTTGCATCACAAGCACCAGGCAGCAGGCAGAGATGAGCTCAATGTGATCAATACCTCTGTAATGGCCAGTTCTGTAATTGAGTCTGAAGACAATATGGCTGAAAGAAAATCAACACAGGTTGTAAGTCGACTGTTTTCTCTTGTGAATTGTGCACTAACTATTTTCAGAACGCCAAGCACAACCCAATTTATCACTTCTTTGAGGTCGTTCAATCTGGAGCTTGAGCCTCGAGGTAATGCTGGGGATAAGCACTACAGGTCTTATCACAGCAATAAAAAGATCATAACTGTGACAGCTGCAATGAAGAGTAATCTTTCTGGTCAGTCTCTTCATTACTTATATATTTCATTGGCTCACAAGAATTATAGGCCTCGTCAAGACACTTAGAGAAGCGTCTAGTCCTATGTATACCTTTTTTCAGGTTCTCAAGGACCGTGGTGCTGAGGATTCGATAACACATAAAGAAATTCAAATTGCATCAGGAAGAATACACATCGACTTGAGTAGAACTGCTGAATTTGCTGCGAAACTCAAGGAAAAATTAGAGAGCATTGAAAAGGCACTTCAGAAGCAGCGTAAACTTGCAGAGGTAAGTCTATTTGATTCTATACCTTGTGCTTTGCTTATCAGCACTAGGACCCTTGGGATTAGGCTCATTTTGAAGATCTTCTCATCAAGTGGATTATTGCCTCTGACAAAACATTTGATGAGGTCGAAACACTAGAATTTATTGATCTTCTGACATATACTCATCATCAAACTCCACCATTGCATATCCTGGGTCACAAGACAATCAAGTGCTATGTCATGGATATGGGGTGAAAATGCAATTGAAGAAATAAAGAAGATGTTTGCAGTACGTACATATTCCAATCGTGATAGGTCATGCAGTAACACTTATCTATCAGGAACTCAGCAGTAAAATTTTAATCTTCCTGGATGCATGGACATCAAGTAATACATTCGCCTTTCTGGCAATTGTTGTACACTATGTTAACAAGCATGGTGAACTCGGTGAGATTTTAAGTTGTGCTCCAGATACTATTTCATATAATTATTAGAGGAGCTTCTTATTGACTTTCATGAGCTTGTCAGAGAGTACTCAGGGGAAAACATGGCTGATGCTATATGGAATGCTTTTGTTATGTATGGCATTGAACGACGGATAACATTTGTATTATATTGGCTGCCATTATTCTCAATCTCCATTTTAGATTCTTGCGCTAATGCTTGACAATGCTGCAAATAATGATACACTTGTTGATGGGATAGAGTGTCGTTTGAGGGAGCTGTCAGGGGACAATCTGCCAGGGGACAACCAACCTTATCTACTCTATCTTTTACATCTTCACTCCTTCCCTTTTCTGTTCATTATCTGTCTAGTTTATCTAAAAGATATACTCACCACTCATTTAAAATCTCTTTCCTTATATTACATCCTCCACAATCACTTCTAACTTTCCTCTCTTGTATTACAGGCTTCTACCTTTCATTCTGCACCTCTTGCATGTCAGAGGACTCTACATTATATATATATTTTCCTTGCTATTTCCTATTCTCTTGGTGCAGGTTTGGGTAGTCATGTGACCATCCAAACAGTACCAAACAAGTTTGT
>JABAJU010000107.1:0-73542 GCA_018220975.1 Tephrocybe sp. 9980TJB
ATGAGTGGTGAGTATATCTTTTAGATAAACTAGACAGATAATGAACAGAAAAGAGAAGGAGTGAAGATGTAAAAGATAGAGTGGATAAGGTTGGTTGTCTCCTGGCAGATTGTCCCCTGACATTGGATGCTTTTTTCACTTGTTTGAAGGCTGTTTGGTTGTTGGAAGGGTTGGAGGAGGTTTGGGATGGTTGGATTGTGGTTGAGACTGCCAGCTCATCATCCAGTGAGTCATAGTTCTTGGAAACAGCTGCATGGTTTGCCCCAGATCTTTTTGCACCTTATTCTCATTATCCTCAGGATTATTTTAATGCCTGGATGCCCCTCATTTACCCACTCCTTCCCTCTCTATGGCTCAATATTGCCTTAAACAATGATTGGACAATATCTTGCAAACCGTGGAACCGTTTCTCTTGAATATAGCACTGTTGGACTCGCATCAACTACCGCTTTTTGGCAGTATCCAGTTTTACCTATTTCCGCTCCATGGTTTGCTCACTACGTCATCACCTTTTCCCATCACCCCATCACTCCACCTCCAGACTCTGTACATGGGGAACCTATGTCACTAGGTTCTTCTGGGTCATTTCTGGAACACTTTTCTACGCTCTTTTCAACCATACTACTTGTTTGCCCTCATGTTGAGTATCTGCCTTGATATCTTAGATTCATTGATCAAAACACAGTTATAATTATATTTTCAATAAATGTTTTTTTAATGCTCATCTTGTTGTCATTAAGTCAACTTTAGTTAGCATTAATGTAAAAGGTGGTGAGAGGGTGTACAGTATTACAAAATGAAAAACTTGAGCTCTATATAGATATGGAGACACTATGTAGCACTATGAAGCTATGGAGACACTATGGGAGCACTATGTAAAGGGGAAGTACACTATGGAACTATGGCTCTACATAGTGCTATGTAGTGCCTCCATAGAGACCCTGTTTTTGCTGATGTACACTTGAACTAACATCACTGTGTGTCAAGACATGCTGTCTTGTAGAATCACTTGTGCTTTTTAGGCAGAAACCAGACATTGTAATAACTCGCATTGGTTACTGGTTAGCTTTGGGTTAGCTTGAACGCGTCGAAAATCAATGGATGTGACCCCTATCTAGCAATCACGGAAATTGCCGGTCAGTGTGGGAAAGAGTAAGGGAACTTCCAGTGTTTGGATGAATTGACGGGTTCTTTGACTTGGTTGGCAATAGAATCATGAGAGCACCCGGCCCCTGCCCAACTTATGATAATATGCTCTTCCACCAGGGGTGCTCATGCCACCACCACCCATGAACAACTTCGACACTCCACATCACTGGACACCTATATCTAGTTCATCTCCTGGAGCGTCCTCCGGAGGGTTCACAAGAAGCTCTATGTCGTCAGGAAACTTGGGTGGGATATCCAGCAGGAACGTGGGTTTCGAACGATAGCCCGATAGTTTTTTTCTGGTCCATACTCCTCAGGACTCAGTAACTGGAGCACAAGCCCAGTGGGATTGGTGTGTTTGGGAGATGAGCTTAACCCGTGACGTCATGCCAACCTCGGCTTTATGCAATATATATCGAGGAATCGATAGAACATCTTTGCTCCACAACAGCATTCTTAAATCTTTAAAATGGATTACCCTCCGTATTCAAACTCAGGTTTCTCGCTGCATGAACCAATCAGCCGGTACAAAGGCTCATGCTTCTGCGAAACAGTCAAGTTCTCAATAGGACGCGAAGCACCACTTGATGCCAAGTTCTGCCATTGTAATACCTGTCGAGTTTTGCATGGAGCGCCTTTTCAGTGGGTATGTATATCTGAAGAAGGCCTTTATAAACATTCGGATCTCGAAACGTTTGCTCACTCTTTCTGTAGGCGGCAATTTTCGAGAAGACGGACGTTAAATTTACAGAAGGCGTCGACGCCTTGGATTTTTGGAATGCAGAACTTATGTCCAGCAAGCATATACTTCCGTGTAAAGTCTCATGCAGACGATGTCATACACCGATTATGGATGAAGGAAGGAAGATGCTCATGCTCTTCCCAACTTCAATAAACTTTGAGACCCGCGAGGATGAAAAAAAGTTCTATCCGAGGTGCGCATTTCGGTCAAAGCTTTGAGGTGTTTCATGCGAAGATGGTTCTTGGCAGTTGTCACATATTCTACGCTCAACGCGTAATGAATGTGAAGGATAATATCCCAAAATTTATTGGACATAAAGGAGAGGGAGAGCAGATTTCGGATACATAAAACGAGCCGGAAATGAGTTCAAGGGATTGTGTTTACGGACCGAGGCAGAGCATTGAAAGAACGAAACACAGTGTTAGCTCGAGCCCTGGTTCAAACTTCAATGTCCCATTTCTATTCGAGTCAGACCTGTAGGAACGCCTACTACTTAGTAGTAAGAAGGAAGTACTTATGTCTAGCATGCAAATGATAAAATCAGGCGATGATAGGAGTTGTTGGCACATTAATGAATGAGATGTAGACGACTGAGGTCCCGGACAAGCACCGCGTTGTGCGTTGTAGCATGTAATTACAGTATCCTTAAATTTAGGGTTTACTACGAAACTGATCGTCTATTTGGGTTTATTGACGCGTTTTGAGACTTTGTTCAAGCTTGTACATGTGAAGTCGCGCTCTTACTGGCATGAATAACTTTGCCTCCGTCTATCACACACCACCACGCGCAAACAAGGTTAATTACATGACCCTTCCTCGACACAATGGTCGTTCAGCTCCTCCACCAGACAGCCCTCAGCCTCGTAAATGCCTCAACGCTGCGTTACAATCTCATGTTGCTTTCTTTGATACGGACGATGATGGTATTATATGGCCATCCGACACGTGTGTTTCTTCTTTGAGCCTTTCTTGCGCACGATATAATCGAAATTTGACGGGAAAAACGCGCATATACACAGCTTCGATGGCTTCAGAGTTCTTGGACTTGGAGTTCTGTTTTCTCTTTTTTCTATGCTGCTTATACACGGAAGTTTGTCGTGTGTATCGGCAATTCTCTTCATCTGAAACTTTCCCTCACTTAAAGCTCTAGCTGGGTCACTTCTGGCTCTCTCCTTCCCGATCCCTATTTTCGCCTGAAGGTCGAGAACATACACAGGGTCAGCTTTCCCTAGTCTAGTACCTCTCAAATGGGTCCCGTCATCCTAGAGCTCACAAAGAGATATCGTATATTTAGGGGAAACACGGATCTGACACTGAATCTTATACATCGACTGGTGCATTCGACGAGGAGCGCTTCAACTATGTGTTCGATCTGTATTCCTCCGAACCACACACGCACATGACTTTTGAAGAAGGCATTCGCATGATTCAAGGAAACAGGAACCCGTTCGACCTCGTAAGCCTACTGGATCATCTCATATATCCTAGCTTCGTGAATGACTTCTTTATACAGTTTGGCTGGGTATCTGCTGCGTTGGAATGGTATACGACCTATCTGATCCTCTGGCCTCAGGACGGTAAGGTTAAAAAAGAGGACATACGTGCTATATACGATGTGAGCCGCTCAAATTCTCGTAAAGAGTGACAGCTTACTGAGTAGTCACAACGTAGGGATCTTTGTTCTACAAGATTTCTGGAAGGTCTCCAAAGAGCGATTGAGGGGTGGGGAGGTCTGTCGAGTTTTTTTTTTTTTTTTTTTTTTTTTTTTCCCAATTTTGCATCTTTTCTTTGCACGGCGTGTTCTCATTCTTTCATGTTGTTCCTCAATACCTGTAAGTCTAATGGATCTGCTACGTGTTTTCGACCTGTTTCTCCCTCCATTGCGACCTTCAATCAAGCCCCAACCTTCCTAGTCCTGAGATCCTTGCAACTTTCTCTACATCTTTCCTGTTGATGTAAGCGACGCACGCTGTAATCGGGATGGAAATTCTTAGAATCTGCGACACCCAGCTTCATGGCACTTGATGGGAATGATTTCCGAGCCAGAATCCAATGCGAAGATCCTATCATGCAAGATTGACGCATCCGTACGCTCTGACGTGATCGAGGAGCTGATAAAATTGTCGATACTATGCAGCGAATTTCCGATTGTACACAATTAAATAGACTACCTAAAATCCTACTTAGTCCTAGAAACTCGCGTATTCGATCTACGTATGGCAATCGTAAGGCTGGTATCTTTAAGTATCACAGTCGTCTCTCGCTACAAGAGTGATTGGCACATGGTATAAAAATCTGGGGTCCAGCAATATCACACGAGTGAGTGTGGTAATACCATATTCCTAAGCTTCTAGAACCGGAGGCCCTCCAACACATGTTCGGTATGCCTTGCGCTGGCAGGTCTAGTAGACGTCCAACTAGAAAAACCGGCGGATAACTTGAATATCACCGCAAAGGTCAATTACAACTACTTACGGACGGATATGACTCCAAATGTTCATATATTCATGAAATCAGGTGTTCAGCTTCCTGTGAAGATCAGAGGACCGAAACTTATTACGTTTTGCCTGCATTTGCACCCACTCTGATTCATTGACAAACGGCAAAAACCTCTAGACCGCCTTTGATGCGTAGGAGGAAACACGATGAAACCCAATCCCCCATCATAATTATAGGGATCTTCAGCAATAATACTCCGCCGGGAAGCTTGAAGTGGTCTTATGCTATGGTACTGATAAGCACAGGTTTATTGACCTGTCAAAGGCTATGAAGTCCTTGACAGCCAAACAGGTCTGAACTCATGGTGAGCTCAACGGGCCTTCCAGAACTCGAGAGAAACCAGATGGAAACTTCGCAGACTCCCCGTATGCGTCCACGCGTTTCCCACTTGTCCAGTTACAGACAAACACGGCTTTCAATTTAACGGAACTACCCGTGGGTAACGCGAACAGAAAAGCCAGGAAGTAACAAATAACGTGCGCCCAACGGAAGGTTTGCCCCAGCATTGTTGACCACCGAAAATGAAATTAAGCCAGGAGGTCATCGATCCGCCATATCTCTGGTTTCTTGTAGATATTTCTAGGACTCTGACAAGGATCTCCGGAAGGATTCATGGACCTGACAGAAGGAATGAAACATGTAAGTATCCCCTCAGGCTCGCTCCTGTCACCGGTCGATGAGAATAAGACATGCGGTAGACTGTCATACGCATGACTCAAAAGCGTTTGATACCTTTCATTACCTATCAACTAGTAGCTGTGAGATGGAATTATTGATCACAATGAGAAGGTTCGCTTGGGTTGGCGATGATGTCCCTGCGAGAGCTTAGTATTCTTTTACAAGCGCAAAACTCCATGTAACAAGGGAGACTTTCACCACTGGCTTAGGACTGAAACATATGCGATTAAACGGTCAGGACCGATTTTACAGAGGGAAATGTTCAGTCTGGAAAAAAGGCAAGAGTATATCTGAGGGTTAATCCTATGGCAATGCGAGGGAATCATCATCGATGCTTTGAATAATCCTCGTGGGTTCCAACATGTTCGCGATGATAAGTTGACCATCTAGAGATAATCAGCTTGGCATAAAGAAAGACATCGTAAAAAAGGCACACACTTGGCTTGTCGTTTTCTTCGGCTCTCCAAATAGCCTCCCCCATATCTTTTGCAACACCTGTCACAACATGGCGTTTGACAAGCCTCTGCTGGGCTTTAATGATCTCAACCTGGATGAGCCAGCGTTCGTCTAGAAGCAGCCCAGCTTCGCTCCAAGGAGCAATTGAAAGTAAGGTATAAAGTCCTTCAATGATAACGATCCGATGATGCGGGTAAACGGCAACGTCGTCATATGTGGGGTCCTTCAGTGCATGGTCAAATGATGGTGCAGTCAAAACAGGTGTGTTGGGGGTCAAAGGCTCCCGAAGAGATCGAATGAAAGTGACGTAGCCTGGCCCATCGAACGTCCAATGACTGCCTCGTCTATCATGGGCAAGCTTTGGATCTGGAAATTGGTCAAGCTGAGCTCGACTGAGGTGCCAACCATCCAGGCCAATAAGAAGAGCGCCCGAGCCAGTATTTCCAGTAGACGCAAGGATGTTATTGGTATAATTCGTTACTAACATAGCAAACGTCGATTTCCCAGAAGCTGGTACGCCTGCAATTCCCACTAAAATCCTTGAAGAAGACGGGGTCCTAGTAAGGGAAGAATCATTTCAACAGAGATACAAATATTTCATCGACAATCATGGCATACTTTTGCAACCTTTCAACAAGAAAATTAGCAAGATGTAAGGCCTCTTTGTCCATTATTGGATGTACTTGGTGCTTGTAAAACTTTGTGTCCTTGTAGTCCCTTGTTATGGGTACCTGATTGTGGCTGTCCATCTTAGTGTTATCAAAAACGTCAATGTTCGATTGTTATTTGTGGCAAGCTTGCGCAGTGCGGCCGCTCCTCTTCTCTGCAACCTCTAAGCTGTGCATTTTAGAATTGTCACATAGCATATTCTCTTAAACCACTACTTCATAGCGTTCTTTCAATGGCACCTCACGATCAAAGCAGAAACAAGGGGATGGTTTTGAAACGGTATGGTGTCGTAACTTGTCCGTCATCTTTTACTCACTTTATCGCACAGTGCAGATCCATCAACAATACAAGACAAATTCATGGTGGGATACCAAGGATGGCGAGTGCCTGCGTGGATTGATATAACGTTGTAGCCCATCCTGATGGTGACCAAAATGTAGGTTTACTTGTGGCGGAGATGGTGAACCAGTGGGCCCTGGTACGTGGTTGATGTTCTCTTTGTAACTCTCTGTTCACTTCACACCTCTTTAAGGACATCACGGTTGGCTTCACTGGTTTGACGCTCCGATTCCATACGGAGGACGAGTTAATACAGATCTATGGCCAGACGTTTCAGAATATTCGCCTTCAGAATTATTTCCGGCACCTGGACTCAATACTGCATCCGGAGAACAGGTGTTTTTGTTCTCGTCTCGTCACCCAAAGACTGTACAGAGGTATGGATGCGCGGATTCTTATAGGACCACCAAATCCATAATACGACCTCCTACAGACACTTTCACTGGATGGCGGAGCATGGAGTTGATGGAGCGTTCCTGCAACGTTTTGCTAGTCAATGCGATATTGAAAATGGTGATGAGGGGATAAGAAAGATTCGCGATGAAGTGGGGGAACGCGTCAGGGAAGCTGCAGAGAAAGAAGGGCGAACCTTTGCAATAATGTGCGTGCATACTCCACCTATTTTTTTCTAGATCTCACGACTTTCAAGGTACGACGTTTCTGGTGTACCAGCGGACCATGTACAAAGGATTCTAGAACGCGATTGGACCTATCTCATCCGAAATCAGGGTGTACTTGATAGTCCAAACTATCTTCGAGAGAAAGGGAAAGCTGTGGTTGCTCTTTGGGGTAAAGTGACTTGTAAACCTTGGCTTCATATTAATTATAACTTTCTGTTGTCTGTTCAGGGTTTGGTTTTGAGAATGCAGGGCACACGCCTACACTTGTGAGAGCAATCACAGCATATTTCCGAAATGTGACTCCTGGAGGAGTTTATATCATGGCCGGCACTCCTGCACACTGGCGCACGGCCGAGAGTGACGCGGATCGAAATTCCGACTTCCTGAATGTATGGCTCAACGAATTTGACGCTATCTCGCCCTGGACTGTTGGACGATACCGGGATGAACGGGAGGCAGATGACTTCGCAGAGACTAAGATGAAAGGGGATGCTGAACTCATCAGGAAGCGCAATGAGGAAGGTCGTTGGAGGAAGATCGACTACATACCAGTTGTACTTCCAGGAGGTTCCGTGAGTTCGCCGTCGGCTTTGAGCCCACTATCTTGCTCATCTCTTAAATCGATTAGGGGTTTAATCTATCGCAGGGGAAATGGGGGTTTAATGACATCAAGCGCAACGGAGGCCGTTTCTTGTGGCAACAGATATTCAATGCAAAGCGCCTTGGAGTTCGAACCATGTACGGTGCCATGTGGGATGAGTGTGTCGTTTGTCTACTCGCTTTACATTCGTTTCTGACGCTGCTTCAAGGTATGATGAAGGAACAGCGTTCATGCCTGTCGTCGAAAAGAAGCGTATGCTCCCCGTATCCGACAAACACCCCTTTTTGGCTCTGGATGAAGACGGATATGACCTCCCTTCTGATTGGTTTGTTTCAGTCACGTATCACATTCACAGATATTGATATTGGATGTTAGGTATATGCGAATATGTGGATTTGCGGCAGAGGGCTTTCACGGAGAACGGCAAATATTCGAGTCTTTCCCATCAAAGGAACTCCAAGATTATTGGTCATCTCGTCCCAAATATGAGAACGTTGACCATAAATCAGGCGATTTTGTTTCTGGGGCGTCCAAGACAACTGCTGAGGGCGGTTCTGGAGATGGCGGACAGTCTTACCAGGACTGGTTAGCTGCACAAAAGACGGAGGACAAAGATGACCCACCTCCACCGCCTTACTCATTGGAGGCAGGCGAAGAGTCAAGCTCCACTGCAAGTGGACCTGGTGTGGCTAGAGCTCAGTCATCTACAGTCCCCACTCCGGTGGCTCAGTCACCCGCTGCAAGCACCAGCCCTCCTTTGACCTTGACTACACATACACCAGCGATTCACTCTATGCAACACCAGTCTCACGCCCCTCCAGCTCGCCAGGCGACAGGTCCTCCACCAGTGAACTCTGGGTCAAGACCCCAGCAACAATATGCTTCGCCTTCACCGAGTTCTGGTCCCAGTGTGTTGGATCATAATCAAACTTCTGCTCAAGGTGTATCCAACCCATATTCAACATCTGCACATGGCAGCACACCATCCATCGGAACTAGCAACCATAACTCTACACCGCCAGTTACACATTCTGCTCAAGATCCTGTGGTCTCTCTCATGAATGATTTCAGCCGGCATGGGCTTGGCCCATCCGACGCGAGGCAAACATCTTCACCTCTACCCCCCATCCATGCTAGTCGCCTTCAAACTCAGGCTTCTTTTACTCCTTTGTCAGGCTCCAATGCCCCAAGTCAAGCTTCAACACCCCAATCTGGCGGAGCTGGGGCCTCGGGGCAATGGCCACCTCCAGAATGGGGCATCAGCAATGATCCACGGCACCAATCGACATCAACTCAATCGCCTCCTCCGCCTAATCAATCTACCCGTCCTGGACATATATCTGTAGCTTCGAATCTGTTAAGACCTCAGACACTTAGCTCCTCTGATTACACCTCTTCGCCTCCCCCACGTCCACATTCTGCCCTAAACGCAAAGCCTTCATACCCGCCATCAGGCGTTGCTGGTCAAGCGCCAGGGGGGTCCTATGATCCCACGCCATCATCATATACACCGTTGGTAGGAGTGCCGCCATTCCCTGGAGCGCATAAACCGAGCGGTTCATCCTATCCACCTGCGTCGACATACCCAGGGCAGATCGAACCTTCATCATCATATGGGTCATCGGGCTATCCTCTATCTGCGCCGCATGGTCTAGGATATGGAGGCTCTCCTCACGTGTCACCTCCTCAGAGCCCAGCACCTGGGGCATCGTATTACCCAGGTCAGACACCGGGACATGGCTTCCCTGTCGCTCAAGGTTCTTCTTATCATGGTTCCAACTCCTACGGCGGTGGCCCTCCACCTGTAGTTTCTCAACCTCCATACGGTGCACCACCTGTAATTGGTTACCCTTCAAATGACGGTCCTTTTCAAGGAGGTGGTTTCCATCTACCACACGCGCCAAGCGAGGATAACTACCTGAGTGGTCCTCAACCGCAATTATCGGGTTATACCCCAAGTTATATCGGGGGCTCAGCACCTTATGGTCCCTTGAACACTATGCCCTCGCCGTCTTCTAACTACCTAGGAAGTTCAGGAGGACCAGCTCCGCCACCAATTCACCCAGGACGTGAGTTTGACCACTGAATGACTCTCCCGAGAGATTCTTAGATCTAATGTCGTTCGTCTATTCTTAGGTCCTGCAACCCAATCACCGTATTCAAATACCTCGAATCCTGGGCCATGGGTTCCGACACCATCTTCGGGGCTTCTTAGCAGTGCTTTGAATGCTGTCGATAGGGTTGCAGGCAAGAAAACAAGGGTCCAACTTGAGTCCGTCGCGCAATGTACGTTTCATATCCCCCCTCAATACATCCTCAAGTGCTGATATCTTCGTTGGTCGCAGCAGGAACCAAGCTTTTCAGTAAATTCACCAAATAGACCTGCATACCTTGGTTTTCGGAAATGAGGAACAATCGGAGATACTTAGGATTCTGATCTCCTCCATCTTACACCAGCATGGTATGCATGTATAATCGGCCTAGAACTATTTATTCGATTCATTGTGATTCAAGTATTATGTATAAAAAGAAACTGCAAACAACATTGATTACTCCATGTCAATCATCGTTCATATCTCCAAAGAGATAAGGCGAACGTCATGCACTAAATGTTCCTGTATGTATAAGGGACGTGACCAGCAGGGTCTGTATAGGCGCCTCTGAACTTTCGCGGGATGCACATTGCATCTTGCCACATTCAAAACTGCTGTTTATGCAAGTGCTTACCGGGCCGATATGCGGTTTCACTATATACAAGTTGCAACCATGAGGTAAAGGATTACCGTTCTGACGAATTGCCGCACCAATATTGCTTAGCGGCGAGTCAATCGAGAAGGTTGTTGCTACTACGATACAGTATTCTACGCCCACTTTTTTCCTTTGGAAACGATGCCGTGAACTCATCTAAGAACTTGCTTTGAATGCCGAAAGCATCCATCAACATGAGGCCGAACATGAGGTAGACCATGCTCCGTTGTTTTAGAGGCGTTTTCCTCTATCAGGAATAATCAACCAAGAGACAGGGTTCTAAGAAGAAGTGTACCCGATTCGGAACGATTCTTCGACGCTGAAAGTGGGATCAAGGTCCCAAAAAGCGGCTTGCATACCTGCAGATGAAGTGCTTGTCAGGGCGATAGTAATAAAGTTTCTATCGTAAAGAAGGTCTAAACGAGCGGTTGTGTTGCAACTCCGCGTAACGTAAAATTTCCGGAAGGTCTCGAGAATCGTGGCAGGGGGCCTGGCAGAATTCCGACCTCGTTCACAAAGGGGAGCGTCTAGAGACGTATTAACTTGATGAATATATAACAGCAATAGAACAGGTACACAAACCCGCTTTTCCCAATCCCCAGCAATGCAAGCGCAGCACTATCATCATGCTTTTCATCCACAGTGCATATATCACTCGCCGTCATCATCATACTTTAGCCAGGCCGCCGATAACTTTGCGTCGCCTGCAGGGCTGGATCTTTCAAGCTTCTCCAGAGGATCGCTCTCATATCCACATCAAGAGTATCAGCATCCCGACCGCGGAGACCCAGTTGGGCTCGCCGGGCCCTCGTCGAATCTCTCTAACACTAGCCTGTGCGCCACCGGGCTGGGAATCTCCGGGCACTCTGTCTCGACTAACCACTGTACTAGTTTTCACGCCGAGGCAATAGCGGATTTTTCTCTGCAGCAGCAACAGTGGCAATGGACGCATGTGCCCGAGCCTCTCCACGGACTTTCTCTAGCCCCCGTGCATCGCGCATCGCAGGCCCAGCTTGCTCAGCACGAACTCTCAGCGATAAAAAGCAGCAGCCAGGCAGATTATTCCCTTCACTCACCGGTCGTCCTTTCACCGGCTGCCCAGCGCCCCACTCCTGCATCCATGGCCATTTTACTCAACCAGGCATCGCGTTCGGACATTAGCTCGCCACAGGTCCCATTCAATTTGCCTTCTGAGAGCACTCGCGGTAATCCAGCAGCACAACCAGCTACACTTGCAGCGATCCCTCAGGCTCCCATAGAGACAGATGCACCAACGAGACACCTTGACGATAGCCTTACGCGGGAGCGGAAACATGCCTGTACGATGTGCCACAAAAGGTGAACTCAGTCTATTTAGCGATCCTTCCTTTCAGGGTTCACTGATATCAGTTTTACAGATTCGATCGACCAAGCACACTAAAGAAAGTGAGCATATCTCTGCAAATGCAGTATGGATAGGTGACTCACAAAATTCACCAGCACTTTCTTGTTCACACTGGCGAGAAGGGTAAGCACCGATGAAATCTCGGTTCCAAGTCCTATCACATTTACTGCCGTCTGAACAGCCTACGTCTGTGACACGTGTGGACGCCGATTTGGAGTTCCATCCAATCTTAACAGACACGTGAAACGGTGTGTCTTGAAGCCCGTCAACGCTGCTGCCGCCGGTAAAGCACAACAGTCCCCTGCCGCCGCCGGGACCTCTCCTCCATCCCCATCCCCATCCAACACGGACTCGGAAAAGGCCAATTCACCTAGCCGTATTCCTCTCACTTCGCCATCCGCACGCCAGTCCAAACACGCAGGAGCACCTAAGCGCCGTCGCCGTGCACCCTCTCCATCTCGCTGGGTACCGCCCTCGTTACTCTCATTCAACCTCACGCCTCCAGAGTCGAAAAAGTGCACACCTGTGCCTCTCCCACCAGTGCGTCGTAATCTGCCAAAGGAAGAAAGAGATTCATGGGATGAGAATGTTTCGGCGACTCCGTACCATCCTCGCGGTTGGAAAAACGTCCTCCCTGGGCCTGGACTGAGCCTCGGGCTCGGTGGGAAGGACGTACGGAACTTGAGCTTCGGGGGGAACGGAGGGTACATGCTGGGACGCGTGCTGGTGTTGGACTTAGGCCATAACGATGAACGATAGGCGATTTGAGTGGCGGCAGATTTTTTGGAGGTCTTTTTGGTATTACATGTCGGCCAATAGACTCGGAGCAAGACGTAGGAACTGGTCATTCAAGCTTTCCTTGGAAATTTTTGGTGGACTTTTGCAACCAAATGTAGGAATGGAAAAGATTGGAAGGAAGGATACGGCCTCGAGCTGATCGATATTGCGCGCCATGGAACGCTCTGCTTTTGATACAATTGGTCTTACACTGCGCAGCGCCTTGCTAAGTACTCCTAGAGAACCCTGTGAACTCAGAGTCGAGGATTTTTTCATTAGCGTAGATTGGCACGTACATTGTATTTTGCTAATTTTTGCACCAATATGCAGAGATGCAGCGTTCGCAAAGCCCGTCATGAAAAGCAACAAGACTGGTAGAAATCCCAAATTGGGTCCAGGCGTTGTTTGTGTACTATGTAGGCTATTGCCAACCACAAGCAATCAACGCGTCACGTTTATCGTGAATTTCTCGCCCAAGGCTACGCCCCTCTGAAGTAAACTCAGTTCACTTCTGTTATACTCTTCTCATCCGGGTATTGCTTTCGCGATGCCAATCACACCTGCTCAAAATGCAGCAATTTTGGGCATAATAAATACCATTCTTGTGGCGACTGCGACAAAGGGAAAACGTCAGCTTGCAGCAATGTTCTTGGACCTGGTTGATAGGACGAACTGGCCCCAATATTATGAGGTCTGTACCTATAACTGATATTATGTTAAACCAGACTGATTTGTGTACTAGATAATTCCGGAGCCCCGATGTTTGAATGCGATCAAAAGCAGTGTTGAAAAAGGGAGATACAAAGACGTATTGGACATATACACCGATCTATCTCTCGTCTTTTGGAATGCAATATATTATAACGAGCCTTCCAGTCAGATTGCGAATGACGCTAACACGTTGAAAGTAAGCTTTGGACCTAATTACAAGTTGTGCGACATTGCTTATGTATACTTCATTAATGACAGACTTTGTTGGAAACGGAGTGGAAAAAGAAGGGCGTGTTTCCTCCTGCACGAACTTCTCCACCACCATCATCAGCGCAAAAAGTGCATAGAGTTGCTGAAGAGGAAGAGTCTTCCGTTGCTTCTACATCAGCAGCTCCTACACCAACCTCCGTAGCAACACCAGCACCCGCTGCTCCTCGATTGGTCGCACCAGCACGAAATACCCCAATAACGACGGCCAGCACCAGCACGAATCAGCCTTCGCACGCAAAGCCTGTCCCAATTCTCCCTCGGTCTCGACTTTCGCCTGAAATGGATGTTGATATCATTTCAGAGGTGGGTGAGCTGCCAGTGGCAACACATAGGGACCCAGAAAGCGAGGAAATAGTGAAGCAGTTGGAGAAAGGGCTCCCTAGCTGGCAGGGGCCAGGCGAACAAGGGTGGTTAGAAGGCGTTAGCCAAGTGAGTGGTCTTGCATTCATCAGTCATTACCATCTCAACTTTTCTCCCCAGGAGCGTCTAGCCGAGGTTTTGCATGCCATAAAGAGCTACAAAGACGCCATGTACGAGAATGCCAGTATTTCAATGCGCTTTCTATCTCACTGGTATCATTTTCAGTGGAAATCGACTTGCGACCGCGCTAGAGACAATCCCAGACGACTCTACCACTATTCCCCATCTATCATTCACCGTACGTCCAAGTGTTATGAATTCTGAAAGTGCCTCAACTTCATCATAGTCACCTCTATCCTTGAAAGCAATTGAAGTGAGTGGTCCCAACCAATGTATTGGCATACTTATATCCCGCGGATACTGAAATCTGGACAGACCCGCCTACGCTCAAAAAGTTATGAAAGCTCAAGGGACTTCGATCGCGAAATGGCTCGCCTTTTCGAAAAAGCTCGCCGCTGTCACAAACCTGGGACCGAGTCTTACGGTCGGGTCCTTCTACTTCAGGTATGCCGGAATACTAACTGAATACAATGATCAATCATTCATTCAATCCTGTCGGCAGAGATTCTATCAAGCTCTATTGTCCATTGATCCTCCTCCAGGGCCACCATATCACACCACTACAAACTTCGCTGCATCTCGGGCTGGCCCTGGAAACGTAAAGCCCGTGCACGGCGGGGATACTGCCCCAGGCGTGGCTGGCGTTACGACACACCGAGTGCTCAGCAAAGATCGGACCTTCGTAGATGAACTTAACTTTAAAGGTTGGAGCTTGAAGCTTGGCGACTGGGTGCATTTGAGCAATCCGGATGACTCAAGCCGGCCAATTGTGGCTCAAGTGTTCAGGTGTTGGATCTCTGATGAGATGTGCGTCTATCTTCACTTCATCTATCTATCTTCGTTCATTACCTGACATTCTACGGTGACGTGCCACGCTTTTACAGTTCCAAAAAAGGGCAGCCAGGCATCACGGTATCATGGTACTATCGGCCAGAGCAGGTCAGTTGGCTTCCTTGCTGTTTCCAACCCACGAAACTGACATTCCAAATCAGACGTTCCATCCATCGAACAGGATGTTCTGGGAAGGAGAGGTCTTCAAGACAAGTAAGGACTCATTGTACCCACATTATGAAACCCGCTCAAATTAGGACGCAGGCCATTTTGCCGACCACCCCTTGGAAGACGTCATCGAGAAGATCGCATGCCAATTCACAGCCCGCCATATCCGGGGGCGGCCCCGTCCGCCGTTCTGGTACCCCGGCTTTCCATTATACGTCTGCGACTCCCGCTACAACGACCGCGACCGTATCTTCGTCAAGATCAAGAACTGGAACTCCTGCGTGCCGGAGGAAGTTCGGAAAAGCACCGAGTTCATGCCCATATACCCATTTGAGCGGAACATTACGCCGAATCAATTTCCGAGTCCCTTACTTGGGCGTAGCATCAAAGGCCCTGGAGGGCTTGTGGCTGCTGTTGGAGGAGAAACAAGCACCGAACAAAACGCCACTGAGACCCAAACAGAACCCTTGACGACGGGCGGTAGGACTCTCAGAACGAGGAAACCTGCCGCAGACGATCACGGGCATGGGGGCAGTGCAATCGCAAAAGGCTATGCGGCGACTACGACTGCTCCGAGTACGAACCTGAGCATAGCGCCCTCCGCAAGTTCATCTAATGTGCAGACCGCCCAACCTTTGAGACCGCCTGGCCCTGATCGATCAGTGTTAACAGCGGCTGGTGCGCTCGCGGCTGGTGCCCATACAGAGAAACTACCTGCTGAAACCGGTACGTTACGTTCATCCTTATCCTTTCCTTATATTACGCCACGGGAGCGCATGCAAGTAGCCGATTACTGATTACATTATGTATTTCTTTGCATAACAGCGAAACATTTCGACCGTGATCCGGTGACGAATGAAGTCCTATGGTTCCCCGCGCCGCCCATCGATGTCGCGCGTCCGGTGAGGCCGAAATATAGTTTGGCGTACCTTCATTTCCTGGCGGGCAAGCGGAAACGAGAGCTTTCGGGCCCGGATTCAAATTCAGATGCAGCTGGTGGGGACTCGATATCGAAGCGTGCCCATTTGGACGTTCCGCCTACGGTCACGGAGTCGCTGCGATCTGCGCTGAAAGAGGCTCACTGGCAGGCTGCTGGGGGGGTGTAGATGAGTAACCGATGTCGCCGTCGGGGCAACTTTATTTCTATGATGCATGCGTGTCGATGAGCAGCTCAGAGTCTTTTTGCGCGCGTGCTCGTCGCACTCGAAACGCCTACATATTACTTACTCGTCTGAATCTGTTATTCGGCCTTGTGAGTGGGCTCGTCGTGTGTTTACTTACTAGCTGCATCCTATCTCCGCGCTTGGCCTTTTAACTGTATATACAGATTGTATGTGGCATACTTCCATGCATGATTGTGACTATTATGTCAAGTCCGTTTACAGAGGGGTCAGTCATTGATTCACCAGTCATCCAATCCAGTACAGGGGTCTAGATGCAGACTACGTTCAATAATTTCTGAGAACAACATACCTCTCTGGTTTCTTCCGTGTGATTCACGCGCGCCTTCCCCACACACTTGGACCCACACCATCTATACTATCTATGATCTGGCAGGCTGATATTTTATGATGAACAACACTGGTACCACCTTGTGTGTGTGTGTGTTCGTCGTGATTAATGTCATGATGGGAGTTTTTCCTATCGAATTTAAATTCAAACCCATAACCCAACTACTGCCTCAGTGATCAAGCTTCCCCTTTGCATGCAGGGATGTTTTTTTTTTTTTTTGCATACTTTTTAGCGCGTCCTACCATCAGTATGTGGGCCTGGACTTCGCTAGCGCTTCTGTTCGCGCGTAAAGCAGTGTGCCCAAAATTAGAACCTCAGTCTCTCTGTCAAGTCAAGTATCTTCCCCTTGTCAAAAAGAAAGAAGAAACATAATCAACCGCCCATAGATGCAATGCCATGGCTGTCCTCAACACGCACATGTGGGACTAGACAGGAACCAAACTCACATGCACACATGGTCGATGGTAGAACGGTCTTGTTCGGTTGATCAGCCGGACAAACTAACCCCGAATGTATTCTGATCAATGTTCAATGTTTGGGCACCGATCTCTTTTCCAGATCCCACCTTGATCCTATACTTAGGTATAATATAATCATCATGGGTATCGCCCTTCGCACGCTGGTCCTCTTCCCCCTACCCCGCTCAACACCGTACCGTACCATCTAGACCAGTCCGAGTCGCGTCCGAGTCGTTGGTTTTACGAGACGCCGTTTCGAGTAGTATAGTGAAATAAGGTCCAGGAGCGGTTCACAATCGTTGTCACTATTATCATGTCCAAGTCCAAGTCCAAGTCCAACCCCAAATCCCACCTACTCCTCTGGATCCTCTCCTCCGCCACACTCGCCTCTGCCCACCTCCCTCTAGCCCTAGCCAGCACTCGCCTCGGAATGGAATCACGCGCATACACAGGCCCAGCGTGCAACGCAAGCTTCCAATGGACAGACAGCTCCGTGAATATCTCACCGTGCCAGCTGGCGGCGACTGTATACGGCGCGTGTGCTGGACCCAGTGAGTACTTTTCCTTCGGTTATTTCGATTCCGAGTGCGGGAGGTTATGCATATGCATTATGTGCATTGTGCACTGTTGGGTGGTGGTGGGGACTTGCATGAACCTGAAACTGAAACGTTTATTTGTTTGTTTTTTCTTTTTTGGAAAGCTTGGACTATAGTCCCGTTGGATTCGACGTCGCATTATACCACCCCCGCGGGAAGCTATGTTACTCAGTGTAGTTGGTAAGTAAGGCAGAGGTTCGGCCTGAATAAAGATACTCATCCCTTTCCCAAAAGCTCATGGTTGGCGTATAATTTGATTTCCGCGTGTACGCTGTGTCAAGGATTCCAGCAAGATATCCTCTCGTATGTGATCTACCCTTTCCTCGACTCGGATTCTCTTAATTGTTTTTTGACAGGTGGAATTTCTATGCTACCAACTGTTCAGGGTCAGAATCATCGACGTAAGTCCAAGTCGTCCAGCAGAGGTGTAATGATCGTGCATGCGCAAATGTTGAAATACCGTCATGCTGGTTATCTAGGTATTTCCCGACTACTCAGACTTTACCTGATGGTACAGCCATTCCATATTATGCTGTAAAGGATCGTGCGTAGGATCCTATCTCCATCCCCATATCCATACTCATACCCATGTTTCGCCTAAACAGCCACCAGCTGGGACAGCCAAAGATTCAACCTCCAACAAGCCATCTCAATCGCCGATGAAGGTAAGTCAACCCCAGCCCACATCCCCATCCCCATTGGCATAAACACGATGAGGTCATGAGTCATGATCATTGGAGTACTTACACATCTCCGTCTATCCAGGACACGCAGACATAATCTGGTCCACCACCCACAAGAAATCTACCCCCATAGGCGCTATCGTAGGGGGCGTCATCGGCAGCCTCGCCATCATCCTCCTTGGCGCGGGCCTTGCGTTCTTCATGTACCGCCGGCGCACCAAAAACGCATCCAAACCCAAACGGATCCCGGGGTCGACCCTCATCGAAGACGACGCTCACAACACCAACGGACACGCGCGCACCGTCTCAGACCTCTCACAAAAGTCCACAGGAATCGGATTCGGCTACCCCCTACTGGACCGCAGCTTCCTCACCACGCCAAGCTCTCAAGTCCCGCTAAGCCCGACGACAGGGACAATGCACACACACACTGGGAGCGTCAACTCCCTTTCGTTCTTTGGGTCTGTCAACAACTCCGTAGCACCCTACACCGCTAGTGTAGCGCCAACTTCACCCCCGCCAACGACCCTCCGCGCGCTCTCTCCCGTCCCGGCGTCGCCGCCCGCGACGCAGGCGCAGCAGAATTTCGCAGGGATGAATCGCGAGGATATTATTGTGCCGTTTACGCTTGCGCCGTCACCAGCTTCCGGTGGTGGGTCATCGGGACAAGACTCCAACGGGTACCCCACGGATAGGAAACGCACGGACGGGGCGATCATACCCGTGTATGATTCGCCGAATTCGTTGCCTACGCATGCCACGCCCTCCGACCCTGAACCCGCCGCCAATGATAACGGTTACGGCTACAGTTTCGCACGCACGACGGCGGGAAGGGCAAGGGTGAACCCGCCAGTGTATAGTGCGATTGACGAGGGCGGCCCAGGTGCGGGGTCGGTGATGTCACGTGGGCCGCCGGCGATGCATTCAAAGAAGGGGTCGGGGGATACGCAGTTTTCTATTGAGACTACCACGAGCGCTGCTGGGGGCGTAGCGCCTGTTATCCAACGGCATGGCCATGGGCGAGGAGGAGGGAGTGTGTCTGCGATTGATGATGTTGTGGGGAATATGAGCGTGGGGCTGTCGCCGGTGGTGGAGACGGAGAGTAGTGGAGGGACGTTGGGGACGGGGTTGAGTCTGAATTTCGTAGGTGGACAGGGGTTTAGGCCTGTTATTGGGAATCCCGACCCATGATCGGGAGGGTAAGGTTGAAGGTGAAGGTGTTGTTGGACTTGTTTTTCGTGTTATTAACGATATCATGTTTGTGCATTGTATTCACTTGGTTGGATGTACCCTAGTTTTATCATGCTGACATCGTGTAGTGCGATGTGGTTAGTCTTGTACATATAAATATATGTTATTTTAGATAATAGAAAAAATGAAGAAAGAGGTAAAGGAATGTCCCATGGCTTAGTTGGTTACGGCGTCCGACTGTTATACTCTCCAATCGGAAGATCGAGAGTTCAAGTCTCTCTGGGACAGTGACTATTATTATTATTATTATTATTATTATTATTGCAAGGTGATGATAGTTTCATGTAATCAAAGTGCAAGTGATCGGCAAGTATGAATCAGAAATCTCTTTGTTGAGCCACGTCCTTCTGCAATGCCAGGACTGGACTCAGCCTCATCCCCGTCTTCAGAAGGCGTACGCGTCGTCGTTACCCCTTCCCAATCCTCATTTTTCGCTGGCGAACCATTCTCAGTCACTGTAACCTTCACTAACACTCGTTCCCCAGAGGCTGGTCCCTCTCGCACACCTCATACACACAAACGCGGTGCCCATTCTATTAGCAGCGCACCCTTGGCCCGTCCACCCACGTCCCCTGGTCTCCCACCACCCAGAACACCTAACAACTACAACACCAACACCAACAACCTTTCAACCGTCCATCTCACACCAAACTCACCCCATACTGGCTCTGACGCGCCAGCCTCAGTCAGGCGTGGGCTGATAGGCAAGTCCCCTGTTCCCGTGAAATATAATGGCCAGGGTAAGGGAACAGGAACGGACGATACGGAGCTGCCAGAGCTATTAGAGCAGCGGCGGAAACGACTGCTCGCCAAGTCTAAAACAAAGTCGCTCAGCGTGTCAATTGCACCGCACGAGGTGGAGGAACAGCTCAGCCTCAGCGAGGCGGCGATAGCCGCCCCGCTGCTTCCCAAGTCGGCTGGGTACGTGAATGCGTATGGGTATGGGTATACTGATCCTCGAATACGTGCGTCGTTCTGTTCTGTTTTATGTGAGATTGAGATACTCACTGTTATCGGTATATTCAAACAGCACCGACGTCGCCAAGAGTGTCTTCCCCTCTTACACGTTCAGATGCTTTGCCGCTTTCTGCGAAACACCCTCATGCACGAAAGCCGTCTGTGCTTGATGGTGGTCGGGCTGAGATTGTGTCTACACCGATGCCGTATGCGTATAGTAACAGTAACAGTAACAGTACTACCACCCCCGCCTCGTCCGCATCTACCTTTTCCCTTGCTCTTGACCCTATAGTGGAAGGCGTGTCATCTCCGTACCCATCTACTCCATCTCTAGCGTCTCCGATCATCGAAATAGGCTCGACTACACCAACATCGAACTCCAACTCCAACTCAGTGTACGCCTACCCCACCCGCCGACAACACCAATCCCAATCCCACCTCGGCCTAGGTCTAGGCCATCCACAAAAAGGCAGCCCCTACTCCTCCACCAGCGCCCTCTCCCCCTCCCCCCGATCTCCATCTACATCCGCCTTCGCACACGCCCACACCCACCCCAACACCGAACTCATCCTCTACTCCTACATAAAACTCCAATGCACCCTCCACCTCTCCCCTTCCCCGCTCGGTTCCCTCCCCCCCGCGCAGCGCACAACCCTCGCCGCGACGCGTGCGGCGCTGCTCAAGCGAACCGTCGTTGGTGGGGGGCGGATGGATATCTCTGCTTCGGTGGCGGGGAATCGCGATCCGTCTTCGCCTGCTACTATCCTTGGCCACGGCCATGCGCGTGCGCCGGGACACAGACGCAGACCCACACATAACAGATCGTCGTCATTCTCTGCCGGTCTGCTGAACCTTCTCTCCCCCAACTCTGCTGGGCCCTCTGGGGCGGGGCACTCGGCCCTTTCCCCTGCGGGCGTACCGCCGTCTCCCCGCTCGGCGTCGTATACGCATCATAGACGACACCCGTCAACGGCTGGCGTGTCCCCACTCACCCCTTCCTTCCCTGGTCAGAGTCCAAGCTCGACATCACCTGGTGTAGGGCTTGGTATAGGTATAGGAATACCAGATGCGAATCTATCTAGCCCCAGTGTCAACGGACACGCGCGTGCGCCGCATTCAGGCCATAGTGGTAGTGGTGAGTATGGGTATGCGGCGGACGACGTCGATGCGAACGCGGACCCGGACGTAGACGTAGACCCTGACGCGCCGCTACCCGTATTCGAGGTCCAGCCTGCGATGCTAGCGGTAGATCTTGTGCTTGCGCCGGGGGAGTCGAGGAGCTGTGAGTGTTTTTTTTTTCCTTCCTTTCATTCCTTCCTTCTTCTCCTGTTTCCCTTTCCCTTCTTCCCTCTATCATTCCCTTTTCCATACCCCTCCCATACACCCTCCAACCTCCTCCAACCCCGACTAACGACACAACCCGAATACAGACACATACACCCTCCTCCTCCCAGACGTCCTCCCCCCCACCTTCCGCGGCCGCGCCATCAAATTCGCGTACGAGCTCGAGGTCGGAACGTGTCGCGCCGGCACGGGCACCGGAAGTGCCAGTGCGGGGAGCGTGAGTAGAGTGATGAAGGTGCCGATTCGGGTGTATAATAATGTCGTTGGTGCGTATTCCTATTCATTTTCGTGCACTTGCGCGTATGCGTATGTGTGGTGTTTTGAACTGGGATTTGAATTGGGATCTGGACTGACTTCGTGATTCGTGATTCGTGATTTATGATTTAGTGGGCCGCCCGTTAAGGCCTTATGATATCCTCTGGCCTTTGTCGAGCTCGAAATCGAAGTCGGCGGGTGTGGAGATGCAGGGGGTTGTTGTTGAAGAGCCATCGGTGTCGGTGTCGGGCGCTGGTAAGGCCCAGATGCAGATGCAGGTGCAGATGAAGCGTCTTCCAGGCCCGGGAGCAAGAACGGGAGCAGGACCTAGTCAAGCGGTGGCACTGCTTTCTCCACGTACGTCTTCTCCTATCCCATCGTATCCCATCCTCCCATCCCATCCCATCCCATCCCATCCTGCTCTCACTATCATTCTCCCTCTCATTCTCACTAACGATCCAATACTAACTCGTCTAGCAGAACAAAACCTCACATCACAACCCCAATCCCAATCCCAATCAACACCTCTAACAGGCACCTACTCCGACCTACAAGACTACGCCCGCCGCCTCCTCGGCTCCTTCCCCGACCCCGACGCTCGTGGGGTACGCATAAAGCTCCCAGCTGAGGCGATATCGCCCGTGCCGCTTTCTGCTGGCGGTATGGGTGAATGGACGCCACCAGGACAAGGACAAGGGAGAAGAGAGCGAGAGGCGCACGCGCACGTGGATCCGGAAGAGGGACGGCGGATGGAGCGGGAGATGGAGCGAGAGATGGAGAGGATGGAGAGGGCGGAGGAGGGGGGGTTGAGTGGGTGTAGGGAGGCTGTGGAGATTTTGACGAGGAATCCAAAGAAGGGTGAGTGGGTTTTGTTTTGTGTTTTACTGCGTGTGGTGTGGACATGTGTTGATTGGATTGATTGTTGTGTAGCTTCGTATGATGTGAACAAGGATGGGGTGAAGGTTGCTGTGCTTACGTTTACGAAAGCCGCGTATAGATTGGGGGAGACGGTGTTGGGTGTCGTGGAGATTAACCAGCGGACGAGCAGAGCAAGGGTATTACAGGTACTTGTCACGTTTTCCCCCTCTCTCAATCCTCAACCCTTCTCATCTCCACCCCACACAGCTCTCAGCAATCCTCGAAGCGCACGAATCCCTTCCATCCCCCATATCCCCCTCCTCCGCCGGCGCTCGCCCCGCAACCCTCCGGCGCGTCCACGCCGAACACCACGCAGCCTTCATATCCTCCACGCTCCGCACGACCTTCAGCCTCGACATCCCTTCCGACGCGGCACCCGCATTCCTCGTGCGCGTCGCGCCTCCACAGCCCGGTGCGCCGCCCACCACGTTCGGCGGGCTCGAGTGGAAGGTGCGTTTATGTCTCCTCGTTGCGGTTGCGAGCGAGGATACGGTGGGTGGGACGGAGGGGGTGAGGGTGAAGGGGATGGTTAGGGATGGGGCGCCCGGTTATGGTGCGGGTGCGGGTGGGAAGGGAGCAAAGGGGGGCTGGGGGAGTAGTTGGAGGGCGTGTGATGGGATTGCGCCGATGGAAAAGGTCAAGCCAAAGCCAAAGCCAAAGCTCAAGTCTCCCAAGGGAGGCTCCCTGACGAGCCCGACGCAGGCGCCGACGACGCCGATGGGTTGGGGCGCGTTTTTCGCAGCGTCGTTGTTTGGCAGGGGGGAGACTACTGAGGATGAGAATGCGAATGGGGAAGATGGTGATGCGTATTTGGGCCCTGCGGATAACGACAAGGAAGAATACGAGGAAGAGGAGGACGAGGAGGACGAGGATGAGTGGTACGACGGGATCAAGCCCAATTTAGCGGGAGGCGTTGGGGTCGGGGTGAACTTTGGTGGTGGAGACGAGGGGTGGCGCGACGTGAAGGTCGAGACGGTGGAGTGTGAGGTACCAATTAAAATGTGGCCTGGGAATACGGCGTTCAAGGCGCAGGATATTGTGTTCGATGTGTAATGAGTGTGGTGGGTGGTGGTGGATGGCAGGAGGCTTGGATGCTTGGAGGTGAGGAGGGCAGCGGAAAAATGCATCTGGCATCTGAGATCCGACATATGGTGGTATGTGGGTTCCAGATACCGTTATGGTTATCATGAGACATATGATATGTGTGCGCCGCAGGCGCTGGAACCTGCATTATTCATTTCTTTCGTTTGGCGGCATGTACGGACATTATTGGGCGTGCTTCTTTTGTCGGTGATTTTCTTCTTTCTTTCTTTCCACCAGCGCTGGAATGCATCCTTTCAAGGTCTTTTCTTATTATTTGTGTAAATTATTGTCTTTCGTATGAGTTGCAATGTTCCATTTTTATGTTGATGCACATGCACATGTTTTCGTTGCAATTGGCTGGTCGTCTAGCGTCTAATCATAAAATTACTAAGACTAGTGACTTCTCTGGTTTGCAGGAAGGTATATCTATTTGTATCATCGATGCCGTCACTGACAGTGATCGCAATCAGCGGACCAGTAAGCTTTTAACTTCCTTACACTACTCTCCGACTTTATGACCTTCCAGGCCAGGCTCTTAGCTGCCTCCTACTCATGTACCCGGCCTAGCTTCTATAGATTAAATGCATCTTAACGCCTACAGACAAAAACGATAAAGATTCAACCTCAGCTCTAACGACAGCGATACACGTCCGTATCCATTTTACAGACGGTGCAGAAATGCACTATCCTAGAAAACCTACATCTTCCCTCGGATTATAACTATCCACTGCCCCACCTTGCAAACCTTGCGTCCCTTCCGACTCAAGAGCCATTCCAACTTTACACCATGTGATGTTAATGAGATCGGTAACATGGCACTGCTAGTGTGCATTCCACCTTTACAGCGTACAAGTGAGTATTATCCATACATATGGATCGATGTCACCACTGATCGTGATTGGCCGCCGACGGGCTAAGCTTTAACTTCCTACACGATTTTACATGTTCCCGGTCTGGTGAATTTGGTGCTTCTGTCGTTACATTCAGATCATATGGCATCTTCCGGGCCTTATACAAAGCTAAGTATGTCAATGGCTGGAATTTTCCACCTAGGCTTTTTCAAAATCCCTGAATCAACCAGAAGAGCAGACATCAGCACACAGTAATATATCCTCGCCATTTTTTTTTTTGAAAGGTCGTATTAACATTTCAGGTACGTGGGTCTGAGGATTGGTACTTGAATCGTACTGATCCGACAGTGCTCCTTGTCGTGCATGAAATCTCAGAACTGCCGACAAGGGCGTTGATTCCCACCCAAGTTATGTCAGGATCTTAAGTGGGTTAACGTGGGTTGTCAGTGCCACGTACGAGGGGGGATCATTAGGCGCTCTGCCTGCCAAGTCCCTCTCGCAGCTCGTGTCTCTCACTCTCAGCTTAGAAAATGGTGAGGAAGAAAAAGACCATCTCCCATAGTACCGCTGCCTCGTACGTTAATCTCTTCGGCCCTTCTTTCCAGCTGAAAGCCATTATAGTCTTACACTTGGGTCACGAACACGATGTTTCCGTCTAGTAGCAGACATCCCCTGGTCCAATATCTCCTCTTTTATCCTTTCCAGAAAATGACGTCCCTCAAATCCTTGACGTTAGAGCTCAACTGGGAACTCGTCCCCATAATCCCTTCAGATTTCCGTGGCGACGGTTGATCTCCTTACAAATCGAATGGTCAGGAGATCTCGACGACCTTCAGTC
The DNA here is from genome assembly GCA_018220975.1 of Tephrocybe sp. 9980TJB. Taxonomy (NCBI): domain Eukaryota; kingdom Fungi; phylum Basidiomycota; class Agaricomycetes; order Agaricales; family Lyophyllaceae; genus Tephrocybe; species Tephrocybe sp. 9980TJB. The sequence continues at coordinate 25,869 of JABAJU010000107.1, forward strand.
CGTTCTACAGATAGTGCAGAAATGCATTGCTCTGGAAAACCTGTATCTTGATAATGGTTATCCACTCCCCCACCTTGCGTCCCTTCGAATTCATGAGCCGTTCCAATTAACTTCGCTGTCGAACCTGGGGCTTCAGAGTAACCTTCCTTTCGCTAATCCGTAACTTCTTGAACTCGTGTAAACTCCGTCGTCTGGGCATCATATTATCACTCACCGATATTAATGAGATCGGTAGCATTGCACGCCTATTCCTTTTGATTGACGAATTTACATGCGGAATCACACTAGTGTGAATCTCGTCTCTGCAGTGGGCCAAGTCACTTTTCCAAAGCTTCAACAATTGTTGTTTTCAGTGCACTATTGTGGTGCTCCATTCTCATTCCCGATCATGGTTTCGCCCTGCATCGATCCTGTAGAAGTCCAAGCAGTGGGTGATGCACCCAAACTCTTCGATTTCTTTGTGCGTCTCGTGCAATAGAGGCATCTGCCTCTGCTCGCGATACCTTCCAGTTTGTTGATAAGATGATAGGCCGCCTAGAGAGAGAGGCCAGGTTGGGAACTGTAAGGCTTCGAAGGATAGTAGCTCATTTGTCGACTCAACTATCCATTGAGCGTGAGCTTCTCTATCTCAGACCGCGAATCAGGGAGATCGAAAAAAGTATGGTCTTATATTTAAGCTAAAGCATTTCCCTTCCCCGAAATCAGCTAGCATGCCCAACTTCTCTGTAGGTTCAGGGTCGGACAACCAACTGGAAAGATTCTCGCCGGAGTCGACTATGTAGTAACTTCTTGACTCTTGACCTATTTGTGTAGAAGCGCACATACTACAATTCACTACAACTTAAATCTTGAGCGCTTGAGCAAGTTTGGGGGGGACTTGAACTGTACAGTGAGAAGCCCACCGATCAGATAAGATTCACCTCCTTTTGGGCTGGAAAAATGAAATGATCGTGACTCGACCACAAGATGCCAAGATACGAAAAACGCCAATTTCTTCTTATAATATTTACCCTGGGATAACTGATGGATAGAAAAAACCAACCGTGAGTATTCTCCCCGAAAACATGCTCGAGCTGTAGTTGAACTTGTTTACGGATGGATTAGGAATTCAAGCTTCAAGTTGATGTCTTCTATTGCAGGTCCAGCAGCATATGCTCTTCGAGCTTTGACTCCAGCTCAAATATCTTTCATACAAAGTCTACCTAAAGCAGAGCTACACGCTCATTTAAATGGCTCGATCCCGATCTCAGTCCTTCAGGACCTCGCTCGCGACTACATCGCATCTACGCCATCATCTACCGAATTCAAAGCCCTTTCAAACGATGCTGTTCAGGCAGGGATTGAAACTCTCCTCAAGGGCCCATCTCTTAATGAAATATCTGACTTTTTCACGCTCTTCCCCGCAATCTATGCACTTATGACTACGCGTAAGGCCCTCGCACGAGCAGTTCGCGCCGTGCTGAGTTTGTTCCTTGATGGGGAACACCCACAGTGTACGTACCTCGAGCTGCGCACGACGCCTAAAGTGACACCAGAGATGACGAGGGAGGAGTATTTGCGAGTAGTCCTTCAAGAGATGAAGAACTATGGTACAGATCGTGTGGGTCTGATCGTTAGTATGGATCGGGCGATGAGTCAGGAGGCATTGAGCGAATGTGTTGAGATTGCGGGCAAGCTGAAAAGGGAAGGTGAGCCTGTCGTAGGTGTTGACCTATGCGGCGATCCGTTCGCGGGGGATGTGCAATCGTTCCGGAAATATTTTAATGAGGCGAAGGAGGCAGGATTAGGGGTCACGCTTCATATTGCGGAAGTCAGCCTTCTAATTGATCCTGGTGAATACAGAGTTGATGGCTGATATTTCACTTGTGCAGACAGCGCAGAATCCACCTCAAGAAACGTTAGAACTGCTATCGTTTTCCCCAGATAGACTCGGGCATGCTACATTCCTGGACGACGAAGCCAAGAATGTCGTCGCGGAGAAGAATCCCTGCATAGAAATATGCCTGAGCTCCAATCTTCTGTTCGTAGTCTTTGTTATCTTGCGCTGTTTTTGCTCGATTGACAATAAATCCGCTCGCTGCAGCTGCAAAACCGCCCAAAGTCTTGATGCACATCACATCAAACACTATCTCAAGGAAGGACATCCTATTGCTATTTGTGTAAGTCATACCTATCTTCTTCAAATGTTCTAACTGATATACGCGAATGGATGAATTTGTAGACGGATGATGTTCTGCCTTTCCGCACTTCCCTTCTGGCTGAATATGCACTTCTGATGGCACCGCAGCCTTTAGGGCTGGGTCTGTCGGAGGAAGAAGTGAGAGTTGTTAGTGAGATGAGTATGAAGGCCAGGTTCTTTTCTGAGCCACAATGAAGTTGGACGTGTCTTGAAGAGTGAGCTTTTTCTTACACGGGGCTATTGTTTAATATATTTTGCCATTAACCTCACAATTCTCCGTGGATTAGTTGTAACTCCAGATTATGAAAGATCGATCTATCTCTTAAGCTTCAGATCTTCGGAAATCAACTTGATCTTGAAGTATGTCGTTTACGACTAAGATATATTTGACAATCATAACACAATGTCGAGTCAACATTCCATTACTTCTACGTGTATCTCACCAGCAATATTAATGCTTTCTAAAGTATCGGGAGAAGTCCAATATGATCATAGTAAACCATTAATCTTGTCCATGAAACACCGACCATAAAAAAGCCAGCACTCCGATAAAAAAAAACCCAAGTACCGCAATCCTCATTCCGAAATCACCCCAAAAATCGTTGACCACGAACGATGGTTTGAGTGGCGGGTAGACCGACACTTTAATGCGGTGCACACGTTTCGGTGTCATATCCCTCGCAACGATAAAGAGCGTCTGGCGTTGCTCATCATGAACATACATATCCCCCGCATTTGCATCGAGGCCCTCCACAATGACCTTCCGCCCAAGTGTGAGCATGGATGGAATATAGATCTCCGTCTCCAGGGCTCTAAGTGCACCGTCTGACTCCGCGTCATGATCATCTGGATTCGCCCACTCAAACTTGAACTCGCCCCGGTTCATCTCATAATCGAACACTCTAGGGATGCCAGCCACTTTTGCTGGGTATGGACGTACAACTGCATTGAGGATACGGCCACCGTTGTCCAGTGATAGGGCATCTTGCTCGAAGTAGAGAAGCGAACGTGGCAACGCCCGACGTTGACTGAACCATGAGAAGTTTTCGCCATTCCAGTTGTCGCCCTGGACGTCAGCGTTCGGGGGGTTGTATGTCCACAGGCTGCAGATAACCGTGAGTAAGTTGCTAAGTAGGAGGAAGAAGCTCAACATACGTGAATCCGACAAGGGACCGTTCCAGAGCCACTAGCATTGCATCCATCATTCTTGCTTGCCACGAAAAGTCTTCCGTCAGGAACGCCTCTTTCTTACTGTTTACAGGTACCTCATGAGTGACAATTGGCTAACGAATGTCACCAACTCACTTCATATCCATCGGAATACCACACTCCCCGATTAGCACCGGCGTCTCAAACAGCGCCTCATGCGCATGCTTTACAAGGTTCGCTATCTGCAGTGAATAATTGTCTCGAGCGCCCTGCTGACCCCAGTAAAATGCCTTGAGTGGAAACATTCCCTGTAGCGCCATCAGCGTCAGCCAGGAGAGAAGGGAAGGAGACAACGTACTCGCGACAGCCCTTGAACATTAACCGTGAAATCTCCAAAGGCCTTTTGAAAGAGCGCATTCAGGTCATACCTAGGTCCATTGATCTTCAGAAGAGCACAATAAAACCTTAAAGCACGATTACTCACCAATGAGGCGCATACACCATGTTCGGCACACGATGTTCCAGCGTCCACTGTTGAGGGCAAAACTATGCATGAAATGGTGAGCAAAACGAGGCTTGAACTCTCCGAAATGGCCAAAAGAACGCACCTCATTGGGTATAGCTTCTACAAACACAATCTTGTTGCCTGCTTTTTCCGTCGCACCCCTCACCCTCTCAGACCACCTCTTCAAAAATGGAAAATAAAAATCCGTGTACCAATCCGCCTTCCTTCCCGTCATCGGATCCTTCACGAAATAATTCTCCCTCAGCACCACGCCTTCGTTCTTCAGTTTGTCCCATCCCCATACGTCGTGCATCTCCCAAATACATTTTCCTGAGGTAGGTCCATCAGGACGCCAGACAGAGCGTCTAGCAGTATTCATAACAACAGTAGAAGTGTGGCGGGTTGGCATCGGGAAGGAGCGAGTGTAGACCGCGATAGGCGTGGGGTACCCTGCGCCGAGGAAGAAGGATTCGATTGGGGTTGCTGCAGCGATGCTATATCAGTGCTACAAAAGGATGGATGAAAGGTACGTACGGCAGTATGAAAGATGTAGCTCAGTGTTATAGTCAAATGAATGGAATGATTGGAGTCCAACGTATCCAGGATGTGGTTCGTTGAACATCTGTAATATGTTGAGTCTATGCGTCAGAACGAGATCTACAGCCACACCTCAAAGCCCAGTACACCATCCAGATCCCCAACTTTTTGCACAAGGATATCAGACATGGCTAGAAAGGCATCCTGAAGGAAACGCTGGATCGAGACCTGCTCGCCGTTCCTATCAACTTTTACCTTGGGCGCAAAGGTATCGCCAGCCCAGAAAAGTGTCCTACGATGCAATTATGTTAGAAAGGGCCAATAATCACGCAACAAGATGTACCCACGCCATCGTCGACGCTGCCAGCTTGGTATATCCAGTAGGCCACACGCCCCTCTCCTCTTCCTCGTATCCCCCACCCTTAACGCCAGCCAGCCACGCCGCGCCAGCCTCTTCAAGCGCGTCAATATCAAATCCAGCGTGTTCAAGTGTCCATTTTGGTGCGCCAGACCCGCCGGAGTACCGCGACCACACGTCTTGGTGGATTGAGACGAAGGCAGAAAGGCCATAGGACGGAAGGAGTGAGAGAAGTGCGCGGACGTAGGCAAGGTATTCGAGGTCATATATGCCACTATAGATACATGTTATTGACTAAACCAAAACATTTATAGAATGAACGTACGGCCCAGCGTGTTCAATTGCCTCCCATGTCACTAGGAACCGAACTATAGAATATTTAAAGCTTAATGATGTCGATTATGATATCTGAAAGGCGTACTGAATGCGAATCCCCATCTTCTGAGCCTTGAAAAATGCTCAGGCGCCTCTTCAAGTGGAAATGGTCGCCCAACAAAGGTGACAGACTCTGCGTCCGCAGGGAACGTGTCATGGTTGTCGTTTATCGGACTTCATCGTATCCATAATCAGCAACAAAAACAAAGACATCATGGTAAGACTCACGCCTTAGTGCATCCTGAGAGATTCACACCGCGCAACAGACAAACCCGTCCATACGCGTCAACAAAGTGACGTCCCTTTATCCGCAGCGGCCGACCCCCAGTTCCTCGCAAAGACAAATCATGTGCATATGCACCCGTAACTGATCCTGGGCTGTATAATGGTTGAAGAGATGGGTGTGACTGTAAGAAAATCGCGTCATTAACGACGCTGTCGTATGTGACTAAACATACCACGAACCTCAACAATATTATTGACTTTTTTTTCTATACCATTTGCTGAATTATTAATTAGAACGAACGACGAGTCGAGATCTGAAGGAGCGCCAGGCATGAGGGTATACAAAGCTGGTCGTCGCCAGCGGTAAGTAATAATTACTTAGATGCTCAGGGTCGTCTACATAACCGGCTATTGCCGGCTAACCTTAAAACGCGTCCACGTGAACCTTCAACACCCACACATCCCATCTAGATAATTAATAATAGTTCACTGAGTTGCGTTTTTTTTTTTCGCTTCAGACAGATACTGGTTCCTTTAAAGTATGGATTTTATTGAATAGTCAGGACATCATTCAGATTAGCGGTTTTGAATGGTCGATTCGTCTGTTGTTGTGAGTCTAGTTACTAATAATTATGATATACACGAAGTTGATACAGTGTAGTGCACTAAGTCTGAGAAGATCCAACAGCCTGAAGGCGTATGATGGGTGCATAGTTCGCGACGGACTTCTTCAAGAAAGGCTGTGTATCTCCCAATCCCTGTAACATGTATTGAGAATGTCTCCGGGAAAAGAATATTCATTGGCCATACCACAAAGTTGCCAGGGAAGCCAACGTCAAAGTCAATGACAGATTCAAGGTACTTAATTTGGTCCTGTGTGAGGCTAATATCGAGTGCCTCAACGTTTCCGAGAAGGTGCTCAACCTTGCGTCCTCCGATGATTGGGAAGACATACGGAGCCTTATGTAGGAGATAGGCAATGGCGACTGCGAGGAAGACTAGATGAATGATACAGTAGACGGGAAAGGAGGAAGCGTAGTTACCTGCAGTAATGTGCTTTGTCCCAACCTCCTTAGCAACCTTTTCGAGTGCACCAGACACTTTTCTTTCTTTCTCGTTTCGCTCCCAGTTATCGCCCATCATCTTACGTCCATGCTCGCCTGATGCACGACGTGCCTCCTCTTCAGCGTCGGTACGGAATTTGCCTGCAGCAAGAACGTTCCAGGGTGCCAATGCAATGCCTGATCATGGTGCATTCAGGTTAACTAAAATCACAGCTGCAACGTGAAAGAATCCTGACCTTCAGAACGGGCCATGGGAATGATGTCGCGTTCAAAGTCACGGTCCATCACATTCCACGCGCCTTGATAGATTGAGAATGGCGTGAGAGCATGATCCCGCGCATATTGGTTGGCTTTTGTTACAACCCACGCAGGGGTGTCAGATATTCCCTGCGAAGTTTCCAATTACATATATTAAAGTCGCGAGTGGAGTAGAAAAGGAAATACGCACGAGGTAAAGGACCTTTCCCGCCATGACCAGGGCGTGTAAACCGCGCATGATCTCCTCAATGTTTGTCTCCCAGTCCCACCAGTGGACATACAGGAGGTCAATGTAATCGGTTCGAAGTTTCTTCAGGGATGCATTGACGGAGATGTGCATAGACTTGACGCTGTTTCCGGTGTAATGAACCTTTTGGGCAATCGAGTCGTTTCCACGCTTGAACCCAGTGGTATACTACAAATTTCCTATAGGTGAGAAGGCAGCTTATCTACCGATGATGTCATGCAAACGAACCTTCGTCGCAATAAACAATTGATCACGAATTCCTCTCTCAGCTGCCCAGTCACCAATGAAGATTTCTGATGTCTCATCTTGACTATCATTGAAAGTCAGCAACGTTCTCAATGGGTGAGGGCGAAAATACATACTAATTATTCGCGGTGTCGATAAAGTTACCACCCGCGTTATAGTATGCATCAAGGAGTTTAAAGCTCGACTCCTTGTCCATGGATCCCATGAAGGATGACCACTTGTCTCCAATACTCATTGCACCGAGAGCAAGAGGCGAGACATGCACACCGGCATTTGTAGACAATTGTCTGTAGACGCCAAGCTTGGTAGGCGGGACAGGAGCGGGTTGAAAGAGACTCGACATTTGTGTAGTAGTTGAGTTTGAAAGGTCTCAGGGAAGAAAGATGAATTTACGATCTGGCAAGAATTGTGTTCCCTTTTATACCGTTCAGCTTCAAGAGACTCACGTAACGACGGCATTACAATGTCTGGAATTACGTACCACCACTACGTCAGTCTGCCGAAATGGCCACGTGTCAATGTTTCAATGTCATCCATCCAACACTACCTTCGATCGGTATCAGTGCTATGTGGCCTGTGCCCATGCTTCTTGGGTATGAATTTCTGCTGAGAACGGCAACGAACAGAGGCAAATTAACTGGAGTCCTGTCTGTAAGAGAGTGTTGCTAGTAGTGGACGTGGGCGATAAGATCTAATTCCAAGTATAATCATGATCACATCAAGTTGATACATTGATTCCCTATTTGTGTGGTATACAGCAGCGTATAAAGATAAGCTATTAGTCCTTGTTCTTAAGTTTGTTTTCCTTAGATTCCAGCACCTCCAGTGACCTCCAGAGTGTGCCCAGAAACATACGACGCAAGCGGTGATGCCAAGCTTCAGACCCAACATCAGCATGGACTTTCAAACCGACAATACGCAAAACCAGGACTTACAATAGCACAGACGCAGCTGCCTCGTCAGGTGATCCACCCCTGCGCAAGGGAATGAAGGGATACGCATCGGCATTAGCCTCAGGCTTCGTCGGACGCTGCGCGCCAGGAACACCCAGTGCGACCTTCTTGCCATCGATCTCAATCATCGCGCCAGCCTCCTTCGACTGCGTCAACCTGTTGTGACTCTACGTCAGATTCTCCCAAGACTATGTCATACGAAAGATGAGTTGCAAACCTAGTGTGGATAAGACCGAAGGCGATCGTGTTGGCGCGTACGCCGAAGGGACCCCATTCCTTCGCGATAGTCTTTGTGAATCCAATCACGGCTGCCTTGGCGGCAGCGTAGTTCGATTGTCCGACGTTACCGTGCAGACCAGATGTTGAAGAGACGTTAATAATGGAACGGTTCTCGCGACTGTCCTGATGATAACAAGATGTTAACTGAGTGCAATGGCTATGCATAGGAATAGACCAAACCTTAACGCGGAAATATGGTGCAGCTTGGCGGATGAGGCGGAATGGAGCGCGAACATGGATCTTCATGATGACATCCCAAGCATCGTCGGGTGTGGTGTGAAGCATCTTGTCGAAAGTGAAGCCCGCTAAGATCGGGTTCAACAATGGCGCGTAGAAATTCAGTCAGGCAGCACTGACCATTGTTAACGATGTGGTTAATCTTTCCGTATTTTCTAGGTGCGCAGCCTGTGTCATTCAAAAGCTCATCGTGAAAAGTCGTGGGTCACGTACTGGACAGTCGCATCAACGATCTTCTTGGGGAAGTCGTCCGCGCCAACGTCTCCTGCAACGCCGAGAACGTCACCGCCTGCAGCCTTGATTTCCTCAACGACAGCAGCAAGGCGCTTTGCATCAAGGCTAGTGCACATGTTAAACTTTACCCTTTATGTCAATCACCAAAGACACGCACTCGCTGGCAACGACCTTAGCACCTTCCTTCGCAAAGAGAATAGCACAGCTCCTGCCAATTCCCTATCATGTATCGGAGCCACAACATCAACATTCTGTCTACCTTCAAATGGTCAAACGACATCGTACCTGACCAGCGCCTGTTGCAAGAAATGGTCATTCCAATCCCGCAATGTCAACTTAAATCTACGCACCAGTGATAATAGCAACTTCTCCTGCAAGAAGTCCCCGTCCGTGGGTGTTGCTAATGTGTCCGGACACCTGTGCAAGTCTGTCGGCCATGATGTTGAGATGAGAGTTTAGAATGAGCTGTTAAGTTAATCTGTTAACCACATTTATGTCGGACCTCCGGGTATATCAGTTGCCGATGACTTGTGTCCCTGGCGCAGTTGCCGCTGGTTGCCGCAATCATGATTGTTTTCCGCTTCCTGCTGCTTTCACGTGGCAGCTATGTTTTCTGTGAATACTGAAAACCAGCGTCTTCTGCCCCGTGTACCCATTCAATTTCCACCGCACACCAAACTTGAGAGCTTGGATGCTGCCTCTTTTCATCAACTTTTATATACGCAGAGAGAGCGACACCAGGGCAGTGCGCACCTCCCTTCCCCGGACTAGTAGCGACATTATCAGATGGAATGGAGCCGGCAGCACATCTTCCGTGCTTGACCCCGCAATTTAAGGCTACCCCACATACTGAGCGCCACGAGGTCTGGCTTCGCCACGAAACTCAGAATCCTATATGGGCGACCTAGGACCTTCAGTATCCGCTTGTCATTCTTCCCAAGGGCCTCCTAATCTTCTGTAACACCGACTCCGCGCCGACTTGCATAAAGTGCGAGCCGCTACCAACGGGTTCCCGCTTCAGCCGTTTAGCCGCAGTATTCCAACGACAGCGGGCTCAGTCTGCTGCTTGGACACAGTTACTTATGCGTCAACCATTGAACCAACAACAAAATGTCGACGCTATTCGGAGTTGTCAGCTCACTTTGCGAGTTCGTCTTTTGTAACAATTCTACCGCGGATTTTATCTGAGCCTATCACAGGCGACTTGACAAATATCTGCATTGAGGCCCTACGTGCATTTATATCTTCCCGAGCCTTGTGCGACAGAGGAATGAATGGTCGTGTATGGCCAGGAAATTTTCGAAGGCCCCAAACTAACGCCATACATAGTAACCGCCCATATTTCCGCGGAACGACGTCAATTGAAGTGGGCTTTCTTCACACCTTTCCACAGCTTAGACCACCGTATGCCACACATACCATGATCCGATTATGGGAGACAGATTTTCCCTCTCAAATCACCCGTTGCAAAGGATCATCAAGTTCAGCGCGGGGGTGGAGGAGCGGACCTTTTCTATTGCCTATTTAGTGACCCATCGCCGTGGTGATCGATCATATGGGGTTAGAAGGACCCCTTTCTGCCTCCTCACCCACCGCCTTTTAGTGTGTGTAAGCTCGACGAATTCGTATTTAAGATGGCTTTAGTACTGAGAACAAGATATTCTTAAATCTGAGTCTGTCTTGGAAGACAGAGCAGAGACACGAATGAGACGGAAGTACTAAAATAATTGAATTGAATGTGACACTTGGCAGTAACCGAGAATGGTTCGATCAGGGTCCGAATGCCAACTCTTTAAGGCAACCAAACAGATATCGTACCATCTTTTCACCTTACCACCCTTCCCACTGGCTCCTCGATGGCCGCAACGATGACCAGTACCGTCAGTATCGTGCAGCAGGCATCCCCAAAGCTGCTGGAGCCATCGAGTCCAAACCGTGTGGTGCGCTTCGACAGTGAATGCATTCTGATCCCAGAACCTTCGAAGCCAACAAAGCCCACGAAAGTGTATACATTGCCTTTGTGGAAGAAGAAGTGGAGCGATGTCGAGCCTGATGCTGCCTTGTCGTCGCGTGCGCCTCCTAGCCCGGAGGCTACCCACGTTGTCTTCAAAGTTCCAATTCCAAGGTGTGTGGAAAAGTATTGGATGTCGAGTAGTGATTAACTGGCTTTCCATTGGCCTTAGGTTCATTTCTCGCTCTCCGAGTCGAGGACGGGGCACACCATCGTCCCCAACGACGGCAAAACCCCTGTCGCCCTGTCTTGTGAACAGAGACCTATCACTATCACCACCCTCTATGCCCAAGACTATGCGCAGGACATCTCTTCCTCTGACAACATGCGACATTCCCAAACCCGACGCTCTCACCATACCCCTGCGGCCATGCTGTTCTGACTGTATAAGCATCACCGAGGAATCCTTTAAGGAAGGGGAGGAGTGGCAAGAAAAGTTCTCAAGGGGAGCTAGAAGGCGAAGAAGTGCCAGCTTGGATAATGGCGACAAGTTTGGTCTTGATGTTGCCCTCGGTCTGCACCACGCTGGATCACTGCCTACACAGGTAGATGTGTCGCCAGGCACACGGTACAGGCCGTCAACGTTTGCCTTGACAGTCGATGAAGTTGATAAGCGGCGGAAGTCGCTAGAGCATACTGAAGAAGAGATGAAACGCTTCCGATCTGCCTCTCCGCGCTCTAGCACAGTCTTTCACTCTCCAACGGGATACGCCTCACCGTCATATAACCTTGCCTGTCGCCCCTCGGAAAAGGACGCCTCAACGTCTTCCGTGTCTTCATCTATATCTGCCTCTTCAGACATCGATATTCCCCTTCGCCGTCCAAAGGCTTCACCTATCCAAGAGGAGGACGAGGACCAGCTTTTCCCGCTCCCGTCTCCAAGACGTTCTCCAAACAATTCACCCTGTTCCTCTGTTGTCCCCAGTCCGAACCCGAGCCCTAGTGCATCTACTGCATGCCTTGCTCCTCCTGGTGCAAGCCTCAAATCGGGCTCCGACGAACTCCTTCCGATGTCTCTAACCAGAAAGTCATCTGGCCCCGACCTAAAGCCCTCTGGCTTGACGCTAACTATCCCCGTCATTCCCTCTCTTACGAAACCCTCAATTCCCTCTCCTAAGCCACAACTCACTGTCAACACGTCAACAGGGCCTCCTGAGCCTTCCAATAACTTGTCCCCTAAGCCACAGTTGTCACCCCTTGGATCGCCCGCTCAATCCAAGGGTCGCACGATCCCAAATGCTCTGGGATCCCCGCGCGCACAGGCGGCGAGCTCTCCCCCTAAAGCGCGCCGCCCATCGTTCTCATTGCCCGCCATTAAGGACGTCATCAAAGGCGCAGGCGCAGACATGTTCAAAGGCGTCACATCGATGGGAAGTGGCAACATAGGCGGCATGTAAGCGATCACTAGCCGTTGGCGACAGATATTCGGTCAGCGGGAGGGAACGCTCTGCAAGAGCCCTTGCTCGTTCTATACCCTAGCGCTCGGAAAGGACGTATTGGAAGTTTACACTTCCAGTGTTATACCCAGTGTAACACCACCATCAACGCGATTTACGAACACAATTCATGACTTCATGATTGATATCCTACTGCGAACTTTAATTCCCTATCCATTATTCCCATCTTCTTCGCCGCGTTTCATAAGTCTATCTTGGCTTCCTTCATTCCTGTTATCCTTCCCCTGTGTCACCTGCTGCTCGCTCGCTCCCCGATGGTCTTACAGTTGCACTCGCCTTCTTCCCTCTACATGCCTGTAGATCGCTTTTATCTCTTATCTCTGGATTGGTTCCCGTCCTGTAAACTATGTGTTATGCTGTATAGTTAATTGTCATAATTTTGGGGATTGTTCCGAGGTTGGAGGTTTTCCTTTTTTTTTTTTGGCAATTACGGCGATTGCCAGCAAGAAAGTAACCTTTTAACGTCAACAAGTCGTTCACACGCACAAGCAGCAATGAAACGCCCACTCTGATCAACCCAGAGGATGAGGATCATTTCTTGAGCGAGGACCATCTTATCTTGGATGACCAGCTGCAAATTTGGATTCGGAAAAACTAAACGGCGTTTATATTTACTGGACGGTAGTAAACGGCGAACGGGAAGCTATAAGTAATAGAGCAAAATAGTATTTTGCAGGAATTACTGGCTACCTGGGCGCGTTACAACCTCTGTGGACACATGTGAGCGGTATGCCGCATGCAGTTGACAAAATTAATCTTATAGAGAATAGGCTCGTTTCAGCATGGTTATAGCTATCAAAGTAAGTGTTATCGATGAGTAGACATGTGCTCAGACAGACTCTAGCCAACCTTGAACAGCATATATGTATGCCATGTCCTATATATATGATGGTAGACACATTGAATTTCAAATTGGCCTGGAGTTCGTAGGAATCATCTGATGTAAAGCATTACAGTACGAGCGAGAATGTCAGATCAACCTTTGGCAACATTTGTTCACCAATTCAGATCTTGAAGCAGAATAATCGAAAAAAGGAAACATGAAAACACGTACTGTCCCAGAGAGACTTGAACTCTCGATCTTCCGATTGGAGAGTATAACAGTCGGACGCCGTAACCAACTAAGCCATGGGACAGACACAGGTGGTCGCTTCATAGATACCTTTGAACGTAATTTCTATTGCGATAAAATATTGTAACCTTAAAGATTCTTGAGGCTCGAGTACAAGTACTAAGTTTGCACACACCGATGCGTGAGTTGACTCGAGTTGACCATTTTGGGCACACTTCAAATGGGTTCGTTCTTTGAAAGTATAAATCCTAAATCATATCTTTTGCGCGGAAAGACTGAAAAGTACCAGCAATCATTGACATTGCCATAGTTATTCGCGTATAGAACGTATCGGGACTATATCAGCTAGTCCTTTCCTTTTTTCGTTTCCTTCTTTTAGAATGTACAGAGATCAATTCCCACTACTGAACAAGTACAGATTATCAACCTCAAGCATCTATTTATCGTGCCCTTGGCTGCGAATCGCAGGGTAAGCAACCCATATCAAGCTCAAAAGAAGGCAACAGTGCTTAAGATAGATTCTTACGCCGGCATTTTTGAAGCGCTTGATATGCCAAGGTTTCATGAACTTTGAAGATCTCACGATTGACATGGAGTCGGAGACTTGAGCGATTGCGAGGATGGGCCGCGGCGTTGAGATGCAGGACCATCCTGCAAGTGCAGAAAAGAGACCATACTGTGGTGGCGGCTCTGATACCCAAGACCGGGACTGAACGCAGAGTAAACAGATTGTTAGTAGAAAATTATAATACATACATACCTTCAATCTCGGTACAAATGTTCAATTTGGAGAGAAGGAGAGGCTGTCCTCACTTCAACGCCAACAACAGATTGGTAATAGGTATGTTTTGTCCAACAGTGGCACAGAAGTGTTTAGATCACATGTCTATTAGCCAACTTGTTGAATTGATGTCCGACCACTCTCTTTCATACCACCATGTAAGCTTGCTTGGGCGTCGTTCGGATTTCGTGCCAATCATTGAGGGACCCACTGGATGGCTTCCTGAATGTGCTTCCTGTTACACAGGCTAAAAGGGTGATCAGCCGGAATTTATTTATCTAAATGACGCATGCCTCGTGCTCGGCGTGTCCATGCTGTAACCGGGCTGTTCGCGGCATCAACCCTACATAAGTACTTTGACACTTCGACTGTGCCTTGTCCTAATCTTGGCTTATTTTACCTTCTGGACAATTAAATACAGGGGACATAAAGACTGCCTCGTTGGTTCCCACTTCACGCTAGCTCTGTACTCCATACCCCGCCTCGACCTTATCTCTCAACTTGTCTACGCAGAAATGTCGGGTTTATCTTATGTCTCCACCGTTCATTCTCTGAGTTCGCCGTCCGACACGCCTACGAATACGGCGACCTCACTGCCGACTGTTGCACCGCCTTCCCCATTGCCCATATCTTCCGCTATAGCAAAGTTCAGACCGACTCCGAAAGAAGTTATCAATGGGATAGCGCCCCATGTCTTCGATGAGCGCCGTCGAAGACGCCGAAGATCCCATTCGCCATCGCCGCGGCCCTCCAGTCATTACATCCAACACAAATGCCCGAAAACGTCGTCGCCTCTACGAATTTCTGGTGTGTTCGAAGTCGATAGTGACGGAGAGTCGATCATCTTTATTGGTACGTTATCAAGTCGCCATCCCTACCAGCTCTATTCAACTTTCGAATCCTTTACATAAATCAATTAACTCAACAACAGAGCAATCTGAACGCCGCCAACATCACCTTCACCACCACCAGCATCATTATTCAGAGGTTCCCGGGCCAAAGGAGCCTCCGAGTCGATCGACATGTCAGGAACGTGTCTCACAGGGAGACGACTCGAAGCCTGTCATTGAGATATCAGGGAAAAGGCGTTCGCGTGGTTTCCGTATCGATAGCATCCGAATCTTCAAGTTAGTCCCGTTTTCTTAACCTATACTTAAATCTTGCTTACAGCGGCCGATAGAACCATCGCTGTAAAATTAAGGTAACATCTATTCATTTCCCGTCTCTTTGGAACACCCCTCTTACCACTGATTCTTCGTCCTCGCAGATCATCGCCCCGAGGATAGGATCACCAGTGACAAGTACCGCGTTTTCACACAAGAGCTTCCAGAACGCTTATCATCGGGTATACCAGGATAAATCGCCTTTTTCATATTAACGTTCCTGTTATCTTGTATTCAAGCTATCCCGCCTAGATAGGGAATTCTTGGACCTTCGTGCTTCCAACGTAGTTAACCTTGTGTTACTACTATGGTACTTACATGAACCCCACCAGTACAATCAATTACCAAATAAATTTAACCCACTTGTAGTACAGTAGGATGACCAACAGTTAGAAATGATGTTATGTTTAATACTACAATACTTAGCTACCCTGCCACCAACTCACCAATACCAGTGAATAGAATTTATATAGTTGCCTGTGATCAATCAGACATTCCGGGAGTCAAACAGAAGAAAGTGGATGAAAAGGCGTGTATGGCGCCTTCGCCCCAGCGTCTTGCGTAGATATGTGTAGACCTTGTGCGTAAGTCATCTCCAATCGCGTATTCGATGAAAAGAATTGACTGCATGCTACGGACTCTATCCATTTGGTCTGGATTGAGAGGCTTCTGGCCCCCGTTAGGGACCGAGACGAGGGTTTTGAGATATCCATCAAGGAATGGCTGCCAAATTTGTATCCAAGAAGAAACTATTTCCTTCCAGACGTTCAGATATCGGAGTTTAGCATGGGCCGATTGCAACATATAGAGAATATGAATACTTGCAGACTGTCTTGATACAATAATCCTGGCAGCCTTTCTTCTGGTGAAGAAATTGTTATCGATATCGGGCTTTTGTGGGACTGAAAAATGACGCCCTAATTGAAGCATACTGCCGCCAGGACAATCTGATTTAATCATCAATGCCCATACCGATAGACATTTCGAGAAACGCAAACAGTTCGCCCCTACTTCTTCAGATACTTCTTCAGATTTATGAGATAAATAAAGTAAGTAAAGGTGTTGATTCGTCTTTTGTTTTTTCGAAGAGATCGAAGAGGACTATTTAACCTTTTTTATTTTGTTTTACTAGGGAAGAATTGTCTTTATTGTGATTCGGCAATCACACCAGAGCGCGTCCAGACACGTCCACAATTGTAAACAAGTTATGTCAGCTTTGTTTGAGGCAGCCAAAATTACCATTTCCAAACCAACACCACAACATCCGTGCCGCCATGAAGGTGACAGTCAAACGCTGGCACGCTGTAGCTCACTGGAGATGGGACGTTGGAAACGCGGAGGATGATGATCCTGACGGAGAGGGCAATGTCTGTGGAATTTGCCGAGTGCCATACGAAGGCTGCTGTCCGTCTTGTAAAGTACCCGGTGATGACTGCCCACTCAGTACGTTCTCCAGCCCTGATTTTATATTGGTATTTGCGGACTCTGACCTCTCAATCAGTATGGGGTGAATGTAGTCATGTATTTCATATGCACTGCCTTCTGAAGTGGATCGGAACAGCGGCTTCAAAGCAACAATGTCCCATGGACAGACGGAATTGGGGTACGCTGCTATAAACTGTTCTTTGAAGCATCCGGTTGACATGGTTCAAGTCACGGCTGAAAGAAAGGTCGGATCATCTGGAACGTCTGCAACATCTACGCCGCCGTCATGATACCACACATATGATCACCTATACCCCTGCTATCCTTACTGTGTCATAACTTATTTGTCTTCAGGTGTATCGTACTGTACAGTTCTCGTTGCGCACCCTGTAGTTTATTGGTGGATATATACTAATGGTACACTGTATTTTACCCTACTCGCGCATATCATGTAATAGTCCTCCTCGCAGACAAGAACATTTACAAAAAGGAAATCATGAAAAGCAAAAGCGACTAATGGTACAAAAGATCACAAGAATAAATGAAGCAGAAACGTCGTGGGCACCATGAGTACAACATGGGAGCGAGTGGGTTGGGATTTCATGATTTTTGGACAGGATAGGGTGGAATGTGTGCATATCTAGACCAATCGCTCATTGTTGTATAAGGTCGTTACGGTTATCTTTAGTGTTCGAAACTGACACCGCCTTGGAGTGATGCCATCCAGATTCGAGTTTTGTACAATCTGTGGGTCAAACGTAAGTCCAGTGGGAAAGAAGCTTGGAATAGTTGTGTAGCGCACCGGAAGAGTTCCCTCACCAACTCTCGGAAATCTATCCTCTTCTCCGCCACGAAGTAAAACGTCAACTTGCGCCGATCCCTGTAGACATGTTATTAACGTGACCAGATCGACAATACCAAAGACAAACCACTGGTACTCCGCATCCACAACCTCCATTGGCAATTTCTTCGCTCGGACTTTACTCTGGCATAGCTGCAGCGCCTTGACTTCATCCTGGATTTTAGAAACCAACATTCTAAAGGAAAACATTTCAGAAACATCCCGAAAAATGGAATATAATCTTATACTCACTGCGCATCCTGGGCCTGAGCCTTGCCATAAATCATCTTGGGATTAATTTCCTTCTTGCTTGCCCCTCCTGAGCCCGAACCACCGGGGCTCGTCGGCTCCCCGCCAAAGCCTACACGCTCTTGTTGTTGTCTCTGGAATTCTTCTACTTCCGCAAGCGTGATACTATCATTCACAACCTTGCCAAGATCTTTCCCGCGATCGGCCTCAACAATGACGAGGTCACCAACATGGATGTCCTGCGACATGTCCGTGAGGTAAAACAAGTCCGTACGGCCGGCCTTGAACTCGACGATGAACAGGGGCCAGGACGCGGGCACAGAGTGGAGTGGGACACCCTTTCCAAGATCTTGAAGTGCAGGCTGATGCGCGGCATCTGAGGGACGTCGTTGCATCTGCTGCGGGTAGAAAGGCTGTTGCTGGGGGTGAATGATGCGCGTGCCAGTGGGGGAGATCGGCGAGGCGAGGTTGCCAGAGTAGGAAGGCGCACGGTTGCGCGCATATTGTGGTTGAGTATCCTTTACCTGTGAGCTTTGCGCAGGGAGGTAACTGATTCCTTGGCCTGGAATGTAACGAGCCGTGAACTCAGATTGCTGCTGTTTCTGCAGTTGAGGGACTTGATGGCGTGTCACGGGCGAACCATTGCCGTATGTCTCCGCGAAGTGTTGATCGATATTGCTGCTAACGGAAGGACTATTGGCCCCACCTGACACGCCACCATCGCTGGGGGTGTCAAGGTTACGAGACAAAGAGCTGGGTATGTTTAAATTCATGCCTTGGTAGGCCGAAAGCAGGTCTTTAGAAGGCGGACTCCTAGACAAGGGAGCATAAATTGGGAGGGAGGAAGGCTGGCTAGGCGGATGCTGTGAAGAAGACGAGAGCGGCGGTTCGTTAGAACCGATATTCAAAAGCCCAAGATCACTGGCCAAATCATCGTCTGAAAGCAGGAGCCCCCCACGACCACCATAAGAAGCTCCGTAACCCTGGCGGGTAGACTCGTTCAAGACGTCCGTCTCTGGGGCATTGAACCCTACAACATTTCCCCTGCGAGGTTGAACGACGCTGACACTATGCCGCCTGCTGGTTGTGCCACTACCACCTCCCCCATTCTCGTCGCGAGGGACGTGCATCCCAGCCCACAGCTCGCGGAAGGCTGATCCATCATCAAGCAAGATTTGGCCAACATCCCGTACAAATGGGCTCATGTTAGAAAGGTCCGTGTTTTGCCTGTTAGAAAAGCCATTACCAACGACAGAGCCGCCGGGTGGCGAAGATGCGTGAATATTGTTAGGTGATCTACCCAACGTTCCAAGTGAACCGTACCGGCTGCTGCCTGGTGGTTTGATCTCGCCATATCGTCCTGGAATGTTCAACGGGTTGGACAGATATGATTCGTTCCAGCTCTGCATCGCTGATCCTCCTCCATAGGGACTGCCGACCGGCCCGGGTCGCGTTGGGGTCGCGAGCGACTGGGAACGGCTCCGACTGACGTCCTGACCGTAGGTTCGACCCCGGGAGAGCGAGGGTGGGACATACAGCTCATCGTACGTGTCGGACAACCCCTCGACTTCATCGTCTTCAAAAGTAGACGGAAAAGCTCGTTCACGCATGGCAGAGCTGAACTGCCCCTGGGACTGCGTGGAAAAGGAAGAGCTGCGAATAGGCATGGGTTGCACACCGCGAGCAGGGCTCATCAAACGCTGGGTCATCCAAGGACTCCTGTTGCTCAAGCTCGACGGAATGAAATGTTGTTGAGAGGGCGAAGGGAATGGCTGGTCAGACGACCTGGGTGGCTGGCTGGCGGCTCTTTCGCGGTTTGATCCCGAACCATGTTCACCATTGCTGATGAACCTGTTGTGCCGATCATCGTCCTCCGATGAAGCTTGCTGATGACCACCTTGTCCCGCTGGTGGCTTGCCAAGATTGCGAAGCTGCTCGTAGTGCTGAACGGTCGCCAGTTTGATCGAGTTTTAGTAGATAATTAAGACGTTAAGTTGAGAAATCGTCCTCGCGAAGCAGTGAAACCTGTTCCCAGAAATGTCAGGGCGTCTATTCAATGGCGCTTAGCCGCAAATGCTAGGCTGAACGCACCAAAGGTTTTGACTTGCGTGTCGTCAAAATCTGACGGTACTGTGGCGAACTTGGATCTAGTAAATGGGCCACAGTCTAGAGTACGCCCTCTTGGACTTTCTATGAGAAATGAAGGGCAATTGGAGGATGAGAAGGACCAAATCTATGGGGAAGGAAACCGAGATCGCGCAGGTTCAAAACAAGAGGACAGTGGGAGCGGATTTATGCCCAGCTGACCTCTATTCTCGGCTAACCCCTGAGTCGGTCACATGCACAGTTTCCCCGAATTCAATTGACTTTTCCAACTTCCACATCATAAGAAAAGATAACTATCGCTCGAACGCCTTTACTGACATGCACAGTACTAACGGGTGCGTACGTGTTTTACTCATTCATATGCGCATTCGCATGCCGGAATTTTAATTGCCAATTGTGGGCAATCCTACTTTTCCGCACCAGAATTACTAGAAATCTGTAAGGCTATTGCCTGCTTGCTACACTGCCGCGGTGTTGTAACTTGGTGGCACAGAAGCCATCTGACATTCTCTTGCACCATCTTCATCGGCCACTTCCGAAAGGATTTCGGCACTTCGAGCGGGTGGGGCAAAGCCGCACATTTCCCCCGTAAAGAGCGCTGAATCGTTGTCGCTATCTTTGCGAACCTCCCAACACCTCTGAATCCAACAGAAATACCATCGCAGTATGTTTGAATGACTTGCCCGGAACTTAGATGACAAGGTAGAACACGCCATCTTCATTCGGTGCGACACAAAGGGCTCCGCATAACGACATGACTAAATATGGCCACGAACTCCATAATCGTGGGGCACTACTGTCAAGATCGACGCCGTCGAAACCGATAGATTGGTACTATAAGTACAATTCTCACTCTATATCATCCAATCTGGTATGTGTTACTTCGAGTTGAACTTTAACTTCATCAATAGCACGGTGCCGTGTCCGCCTTACCTATACGAGCCTGCGTTTCTCGCACTGATGCCAACTGACCTGAGCACAAGACCATTGAATCCCAAATAGGATGACCTGACGATACCGTATTTGTCGGTTTCCTGATCACCATTCCCCCAGACAGTATCCATCACTGATGAACTGCGTTGGACCCTGAGGAACAGTAGGCAACAAGTGTTAAGTGCCATGTTGGTATGTCTGCCAATTAACCTCGACGTAACCCCAAATCCCAGGATCGTAGCATAAAATGGCGCACAAAACCTGGGGTGATGGACATGACACGCCCAAACCATCCATCCTATTTGAGCTGAGCTCTTTCTCGCGTTTGGCTTCGAGTCATGACATACACATTTCGCGCGTATATCTTCGACGCATCATCATATGCATATCACTTCTATTTTCTATCTTCGTGACTTCCTTTACGCGTCCTCGAAGCCAGGGGTACTCCAGTTCCCATGAAGCTAGGGATGTTCCCACATTACTGACTTGGTTTGACAGGCTTGGTCTGGTCTTTGAAGTTTCGATTCCGGGCTGGAGCCCAGAGGAGACTATGTCATCCAATAGAGTTTCCTCGTGAAATACCGACAAAGGAACTCATCAGACCGTTTTTGAAGATGTGTTACTCAAGCAACAGCACAGTAAGTGCTTTGACCCTAAAATGCATGGCAGATTAAGCTCCCTGATGCTTCATGCTAGTCGTACGTTACGGAATGGAATGCTTGAAACAAAGATGTCTTTGGAGCAATGACAAAAGTAAATTAGATGATTTCCTCGTTCATTGGGATTATCCTCAAGCTTGTCCGTGAGCGAAGCTGGATAAAAGATGTAATTACATGTAGAGTCTGTGTACAGTGCTCTAGGAGGTTATATTGATAAAGATGACAGAGCTCAGACAATGTGGCCATGACTTTTGCATGTCCCGTGGCTTAGTTGGTTACGGCGTCCGACTGTTACACTCTCCAATCGGAAGATCGAGAGTTCAAGTCTCTCCGGGACAGTGCTCTTTTTTTGAGGGCCTCTTTTTCATGTTTCTATCATGAAAACGGTCCTCAGACTCCACAGTACACACGACGGCTTTACAGAAAACTGAGTACCACAAATTGTTTTTGATTATTCCAAAAACTGAAAGAGGTACTTGAAATTCTTTAACTCAAGCGCTAAACTCATGATCATGGTCAGTGAAGTCGGATTTCATTTCGCACGAAAGAGGGTTATCTATACAGCGTTTATTAGTTGCACATTGCTGATATTCTGAAGCTGTCACATAGGCTGTTAGGCCACTAGGGTCCAAATTCACAAGGAGTTGGGTCTATTCGATGTATATATACTATAGTCCTTATGATACTACTAGAATATTCTCCATGATTCTATGTTTTTCTACATTTAGTCATCATTTCCTAATTGTTACCCGTTAAGGAAATTCCAACAACACAATTCTTGTAGTATTCTAATACCGCTTCAAGTTTGATGTCTCGCCTAACATGAGTCAAACTGGATCGCATATCTAAAGCCACAGATTGTCATTATGGATCAAGCTAAGAGGGGCCACAGCATGAAGACTAGGCACACATGGTTACTCATCGTGGATTAGTGGCGTTTCCAAGTGTCTGATCATGAGATAGGTATACAGAGAGCGCGATTACTTATTTCCTGCGAGATGCTTTGAAATGAACTTCAGGAGCGAATGGTTGATTTTTGACGCAAGTGTCTAACCCGAGTTCTGAATGAATAAAAGGACCCACATGCTAGGCCATCATCAGAGCTGCGTTTGAGATCATAGCATCGAGTTGCCTAGCAGTCCCTATTGATATATATGTATTTGTGTCAGTGATCGATCGTGATCAGTCAACTTCACATCTTCGCTTCAATGATGACAGCAGCTCAAACTATCTGGAGAATGGGGCTGTCATTGACTCTGTCCTTACTGAACGCGTAGAAAACGCGTAGAAAACGCGTCTGTGGGTCCCCTCTACAATAACTTGGCTATTTGCGACCAAGATCACTCTGATCACTCGGAGCAACCTGTTACCCGTAGTCATGTAAAACCTTAAGGAGCTATAGCCAGGGGAAAGCGGGCACAGGCGACCGCACCTACTGAGCGGGGGCTCCGGGAGATATTGAAACTTGCACTCTTGTCTCCCGTTTCAATCACTGCTAGCTAGCATTGGAAGTTTCCTGAGGGAAAAGGTGAGGATAAACCTGACGCTACGCTTTTTGTTGAATTTTCACTGAAACATTTGTTTATTCTTCCATTGTTCGATGTCTATTTCCTCAGAAAATACGTTCTCAAAGCGTCTCAGATTCCTTTGTTGCTGTCTCCCGCTATACCGCACTGCGGCGCAGCAGTGTTTAACAACAACTCTACACCAACTACTCTAGCCCCACTCAGGCTCCAATGAGATCGTCACTCTTTTCATCTTTCTTAGCTTTTTGCGCTTTTGGGGCTGGGGCTAGGGCATATGTTTCGTATGCCAATGACTTTGTAAACCCTGACTTTGTTATTGCTCGTGTGTTTGGGAACAACACGGCTGCTGCACAGTCGACCATTCTTCAGTGGGCAACGAGCTCGGCTTCTGGTGGTCCTTGGAGTAACTACCGCTTATTTTTATTCGTTTAAACACATCTTCAACTGAATATCGTAGGTGTCACTCAGAAGAATATCACGGCGCCCTCTGGCAATCTTCATGACTATATGAGTTGGGCTCCTTAGTACGTGTCATGATTTTCCCTGAATATTTTCTAATGAGAACCCACAGTTGGTGGCCTGACTGTTCAAATGTCGATAACACCACTGAGTTGACACCGGAAGAAAGTACGTGACATTTATCATACAGTGTAAACTGAGTGATCAACTTGCCATTCAAACCAGTATGGAAGGAGTGCAATTATGTCGTGCGCGATGGAAAGTTTAACCCAGATGCACGACTCATCAACGATGTTGGAAACTTCCAATCGCTGTCGGATATGGTCTTTTATAACTCTCTGGCGTATGCTATCACTCGCACCTCCTCATCCAACTCGTACTCCCAGCTTCTCGGTTTGTTTTTTTTCATTGATTGTCTTCCCGTCGTTAACGTTATCCACGCCACTAGTTCAATATATTAAAACTTGGTTCTTGGACCCAGACACCATGATGAACCCCAACCTAAATTATGGTCAGATGCAACGCGGACCAAGTGGCCAATTTGGTAGCCATACTGGTATCCTGTCAGTCTTTCGATAAGACGGCGACTCGATGACTGACCATTGTGCTGAACAACGTTTTCAGAGATCTAAAATCTATGACTAAAGTCGTGACTGGCATCGAAATTCTTCGCAAGGCGAACTGTTCTGATTGGACAAGTGACCTCGATGCTCAGATGAATGCCTGGACTACTGAATACATTGCCTGGCTAGAATCTGCCACAATTTCTCTTGAAGAGGAGGCTGCACCCAAGTAAGGCAATATCTTTTGATGCTGCGACATGACTTTCAATTAATCTGTGCATTCTAGTAATCATGGCACATTCTTCTACAACCAGCTGGCTGCTCTGAAGATCCTTATCGGCGACAATGAAGGCGCACTGAATGTCACCAACACATACTTTGCAGAGCAGTATATGTCTCAGATTACTTCTACCGGAGAGCAGGTAAGCCCCTCAGATGTTTGTGCCAAGGTTAATGGTTGACGAATGGATGCCTATTTTTCAGCCCCTCGAAGCTGTTCGGACTCGCCCATACCATTATCACGCCTACAATCTTGCGGCGATGATCGTAAGTGACAGCCAACCTTGCTCTTGTATGTATCTTACAGAATGGTATCCAGACAAACGCCCGTATCTCTGCATACGTAGGAAATGCGTCTGTTTGGAACAAAACGACCAACAGCGGAGCAACCATCAAGACCGCTCTCGACTTCGCCATGACCCTAAACGCATCGGCCTCAGGTGAGGCAAATTATGCTTCCGAGCTCTACCCCAATGTTGCGGCGGTCGGAGCAACCTACGGCGACCCAGATGGTAAATATGCCGCGTTTCTTGCAGCTGCGGATCCAGCATACGCGACAGAGGCCTATTTCCTTTGGAATCAACCTTTGGCTGGCGGAGTGGCAGACAGCACCAACATCCAGGCGTCCGGAACTGGCACTGCAGCGTCCGGTGCAACGGCCACCATTGGTTCGAAGGTCAAGGCCAACGGCGCTGCTTTGCACATGATGAACTGGGTACTTGGCGCTTGCATTATTGCGGGATTGCAGTATACTTTCGTATTATAATTATTTATCGGATGGACTATGGATCAGGTCAGCTGTACAGATAGATGTATCTTAGGCTGTAACTCTCTTTTTCGACCGCGTGTCGATCTCTCTGATGATAGCTTGGATATCAAAATACCCTGTAACCTTTTTGCGTTATCACGATATCCTGGCGGATAAATGATACTAGGTGGAATGAGAAAAACTGCTAAAAGAATTTATTTCAAAGCAAACATTGTAATAGTATACAGTGACGAGATAGCTAGCTGATGTAAAAAAAAAACTTATTACACTAATCTTGATCGATTATTCGTTCTATAGGGTCTCCCAGCCCCCTGCGTCAAGCGTGCTCTCTAATTTCCTGGCCACGATCGTTGGGATCTGGTGGTTGAGCCAATTCTTGCGAATTTCCTCCCAGCGCGCATAATGTAAGAACTGCCTGCGTCCGCGCCTAGCAGAAAGTAAATCGATCAGGAATATCTATGTGACTCAAAGGGCGCACCTCATCGAAATGTCAACTTCTCCGTGAGCATCAAGGTAAGGTGATTGAGCATAAGTGCCATTGTTCGCGAAAAGATAGAGCAGAGAACAACGCTTCACGAGGAAGTAGATGCCAATTGTTCCTCCACACCTGTCGGTAAAATAAGTTATCGGTCAGCAAAACGGAGGTGAATCCGACTTACGTTTGAGTGTGTATATTGCATTCGCCATGTTCACCGTAGTCCCTATCCATACAACAATTGCTCTGCATGCAACACGTCACACCACATAACAAACAGATAGCAGCATCATTAGGAAGCGTGTTACATCTCAGACATGTCAACGCCTTGTCCCTCTGCCCGAAAAGATCATCCAGAACTAGCGGAAGACGTGCCATACGATACACCAGGGGTAAATCCAACGTAACGCCGCAGTTCAATTGCGATGCAGCGTGAGAATGGCCATAGTGAGCACACCAGCCCGAAAGTGCATTTTGTAGAGTGTCGTGGTAAGGTAGGCTCGAGAGCGGAGGTATTCCAAGCATGCTAAGGAGACGATTGTACTCTGGCTCGTTAGGTTGCGACTTTGGAGTAGTAAACGCAGATGGGAGAACGGCACGACACAGTATTGACGCCTTACGAAGGAAGGGAAGAGTGTACGCGTAGAGCAATTTTTCGATCCGCGCATCGCCAAACGTTTCGAAAGCTAAAGTGGCAGTATGCTCAAAGACAGGGGAATGTCGCACGACGGACATGAAGAACATTCGCACGTCCCCAAAGATATCTTCATGCGCTCGCGAAGGAATCTGAACAGTACTGAAGCTTCGTGTTTTGTTGAGGATGTATACCAAACCGATGACAGCGCGAGCAAGACACGCATAATAAGTCAACACTAGAACATGCCTAAGGATCTCTGGTGCAACTGCAGCAGTCTCAACCAGGATCGTGAAGGGATCTCGTAGCAGAAGAGGGTAGGAAAACGACGTGAGCGACGTTCTGCTCCACTCCGGCAGGAGCCTTTTAATGATGGCCTGTCGAACGGCATCCTTGCCTTCGTCCGGTCTTCCAGGGAAATGTATCCTGACAAGCGCTGTGAGGCATGACAGCACTCCCCGCACCAACCGCATATGCGTTTCAGATAGGTTATCCACCATCAGCTGCCCGTGCGAGTCTGTACCGCGTTGCGCGACTTCCATTGCAGCAATTGTGTAGCCGAGAACCTCTTCCGGTAGATAAAGTCCCGCTCCTCGTTCTCCTGGTTCAGGTTCAGGACGATCTCGCAAATGTCGGGTCTGCTGCGAGAACGACTTGGAGATCACCATAACGGTTTCCATCATCCGCACTACATCAATCCCTTCAGTGTGGTAATAATTTCTGACAGCACTGGAGTATCCCGAGTCTTGTGCACTCCAAAACACAAACTCTCCAGTACCATTCCTAAACTGCATTGACTCCAGTAAAGGATCCGGTTTTGATTTCAAAATATTAATACCAGCCGTCCTAATCCAGTCTGGGAAGGAAGTGCTGTTCAGGGCCAACGCCGGGGGGTTGGAAACAGGAAGAAGGATGTTGCCTAGGCTTTTGCACAAGGGGCAGATATACTCCTTGCGCGATATCGTCTCGGGGTGATTTCGTGTCGCCTGCGCCCTATGGCGTGCTCGTATCGAGAGGCTGTATTGGTGGAAACAATCCAAATGCATCATATGACTACAAAACGATGCATGGAGCCCAAAACGCGTATGAGCAGCAGGAAAGCCATCGAAATGAGGCAGCGAAATGTTTTTGCGCTCCTGCGCCTCGTCAACGACCGGAGGGAAAGCGGATGCCGGAGCCGGCTGAGCACAATCTAGCGAAGTGAGAGTCTCAAGCACCTCGTTAAGGCAAGCATTGTTACTTTGGCTGTTAGCGCCATCAGGATGTCGTCGTATGAATCGGCTAGCCTGGAGGAAGGCAAGCGCGCCAAAAGCCTTTGTCGAATCAACGTCCTCCTGGCACACAATGCACGTTCCGAATGACACATGTTGGGCGTGATCGGTCTCCATCTCATCATCATCCTCTTCGTCTATGTCATCGAAGTTAAACGCGAAGCTGGCCTGCTGTTGCTTCATCTGCTGCATTATCGCGTCCTGGCGAGCCTTGGCAGCTCTTTTCTTGAGTTCATCGGCACTAGGTGCGGACTCGTCAACTTGAGTAGTGTACTGGCGACATTTGTGGACTGCATCTGGGACATGGAAATTCATCTGGGTAAGAATCCAGTCGACTCGAGGTTGGTAGCCTTTGTAGTTCTCATGATGTTCGAGGGTACAAAGGACTTCGACGAGGGTTTGTCCATCCTGGAAAGTCTCCATTGCACTCATCTGTGAAAACGCAGCAGGACGCTCGACAAGTGCAACCATGACAAGATGAATGGCCTGGTCAAGGATTGCTTCTGCAGAGGGTGGTGCAGAGCCTGTCGCGTCGGTCGAAGAGAGGATATTATAGATAGAATAAAACATGACTTGAAGAATCACTTTGGTCTCAAAGGCAGCAGGAAGATTCGTAAAAGGCCCGCTAGTGACAGCAAATGGCTTCGGCACTAAAACTGGCTCGATAACCCCCATTTTTTTCTTCAGGCGATTCCGGAGAACAGTCTCCACCTCTTCCCTCTTATTCCGCGTATAGTGGTAGAAGAATGGGTTGACATCATCATACATCTCATCCTTCAACTCATAAACCCCTGTCTCCGTCGCAGTTTCCGGGGACTTGAAATGAGCCACATCCAGCAACATCCTCTCGAACGAAACGTCCTCCACAAGCCGCTCTGCTACACGCTTTACGAGATCCGTATAGGTACACGGGCCCATCGCAAGCGCATGTATAATCTCACGGCGTATAGCATCATTGATATGCATTTTCGAGGGATTCGCCGTTTCAGTCAGGACCGTGATCAACACGTAAAGAAGTTCCTCCACCATGCTCGAAAGCTGAGCGCCTTCGTAGGCGGCACATGGGGGGACATCGCTACAGAAGTACCCAAGAAGGCCGAACCTGTCAAGGATAGTGACGATGACGATACTGGGGTCGAGGACTACAAGGGCGACTTGGAGGATAAATAGATCCTGGTCGTAGCACAGCTCGCGAAGCATGTAATCACGATAATGGAGAAGCTGCCCCCGGATAGCGAAACCGTTGCGGACCCATAGGCCAGTGCGAATCTGAGCAATCATCGCAAGCACTATGGCAAAGAATAACATTAGTCGAGGGTATCCTAACTTTAGAAGAGGTGCATTTTTCATTACCTCGTAGGGGAAAGTCAATGATCGTCAAAACGGCTCGATCATTAACCTGCTGGAGGAGCACATCACGAATATTCCGAATCCCAATTTTCCCCAGGGCCTCGTCCGATAACAGATCGACATGCTTGAAAAGCTCCGCGAGAAGCCAGTGCAGAGAATGGTGGAAGCTAACCCAGCCCTCCAAAACATCAAACTTGATAATTTGGTAGATCAGCCCAGCAAAGGAAACCCCATGGAAAACGACGGGGCCGAACTTGTCCCGATCTAGCCTATCCTCGGCGAGAGTACACACAACGAGTATATTATGGACCACTGTGCCAATAGCCGAGACAAGCTCAGCAGAAGAAGCCGTCGAGTACGCTTCTCCGTATGTCTTGATGACTCTCGAAAGCGAGAGCGTGACATTGAACACGCTGATCCACGCATCTGTCTCATACTCGACATGGCTAGTGACCGCCCGCTTGTTGGGATTGACACACATAAACAACTGGCACGTCTTCGCGAACTGGGTGATGTATTCCCTATTGTGCGCAATGAGCCCTTGGACGGATGGGGTGTGACAAAGGTATCGCAGATCGCTGAAGACGGGCATGAAGCGCTTGGACTTGAAGGGGAAGCTCTCGACGTCGAGTTTGGAATCGCTTAACGGCGGGTAGGCGATGTGTTTATCGTGGATTTGGTTAGTAAAGAACGCGGCAATGATAGCGAGGAGGCGCGAGATGAGTTTGTGGTTACGGACAACGTGGAGTGCCACAGATGGAACAGTGAAAAGCTGGAGGGCAAAGTATTTGATTGACGTTTCGGCTTCACGATCCACAAGAAGATAGGCGTCAATGATTCTTGGATACACGTTTGCAAAGTGGCCAGCTGGCAAGAAAAGTTAGGAAACCATTGAAAAACCCAGAGTTGCACACACCAAGGGACAGCTTATGCTCGCTGCTCAATGAGATTACAGATGCATAGATTTCCTTCGCACTCAGTCGAGGTTTCTTCCAAAGTCTAGTGTGGTACAGAAACAAGGCATCGAGGCGGGCTGGATTGGCAATCTCCTTGAGCGAGAGCTGAACGCTGGCATTATACGAACCGCTGTCCCGACGCCTAGGGGACATCAGCTCTGCCGCGATGACTTCCCGCAAAATCATATAATCGGTCCCAAGGCGGCTGCGCGTGAGATCGAGTAACCACTCAATGATAACCTCCGACACCTGCTCCCTGAACGTGTCGTACGCGCGACGAATAGTGACACCAAGGTCGATCTGCGTGATGGACTGAGCCATCTCCAAGAGGCGTATCACGTTGGTGTTCATGTCGATGATATCGCGTCCGTTGTCATCTATACGATTGGCAACGATAGCGGCCTCCTCCCTCGTTCGATTTGTCATATCGCATAGAAGCTTGATCACTTCCTCGAAGGAGTGTTTGTCGTCGTTCCATATAACAACACAATATTGATCCTTCATCATTGGGTCCCCTGATAGTTGCAGACGAAGATCCGCTTCGTTGAGGGGGACAGACGACTCGTCGGGAGAGTAGTCGAGCGTGTCGAGAAGGAAATCTAGAGCATAGCCAACAGTACGCCGCATAGTCTCCTGCAGCTCGTGCGGAACTGACACTCGGTCTTGCACGGAGGGTGCATCGGGCGACAAGGGTTTTGTACTAGATTTTGGTGTCGCATCTATATCTGCGCGACGCACTGGTGGATGACTGGGACATTGAAGTGGTGTTCTCCATGCTTCCTCGTCTCCACAGTCGCAACATCCTCCTGGCTGTTGTGCAATGAAGAAGCTGACGTTGTGGTCGCTGTGGTTCGTCGCGTGGAAGCAGTTGGCGCACATGACGCAGCTGTCATCGAGCGCACAGTCCCTAGAGCACCATAAGAATCGGTCACACGAACATCTGAATAGATACTTACTTGCATCGAAAGCAGCTATCTCCCTTTTTAAATATCCTACTACATGACCTCCCCGGTATCGGAGCATCCCCACGTCCTGCGCCAGAGAATCCAAGATCAGACTGAACCTGACTGAGAGTCTTGTGAAGTGGTAGGCTTGAATTCGAATTTGGGAGGAATAGATACGCGTATGAACCCCAAAACGCAACGTAGAGCTCTGAAAGAATCTCTGCGCGAGTAGCTGGCGTGAAAACATATTTCCTGGATCCTGGCATTGTTTCTAGAACGAAACGCAGGTGTTGAAGGGGATCCGCGCGGTCTCGAGGATTCATGGGTGAAGAGAGGAATTTGGCGGGAAAGAAAGAGGATAAGGACATTGGGTGCGATCTATATGCGAATAGTGTCTATAATGTCCCTTGATACTGAAACCCACAACTTGCTGACCATGGGAGAAGTCTAAGAGCAAGAGAGTCCTCAAGGTTGCTGCTTATGGCAGCTATCAGTCAACACGCGTCGCCGCGATCCTTTCTTTTCCGCCACCACCACAACCAGCGGCTACACTTAAACGTTACTGGTTTACCCTCTGATCATGTCTGTCTCATTATCGCTAGCCATCTTCTCCATGTGTTCTTATCCTGGTCAAAGCTTTTGAACTCGCCGCTTTGAGTCGCATACCTCAGTGTATCATACAGCTTTCTGCACTTCCACTCTCCATTCCGAGGAAAGGATAATTTCAACCTCTAGATCTTGACCTAAGTTGTGGTCAAATTATAGATATTTCTGGGCAACAGAGAGCGCTTGAGGGGGGTCTGAATGCTTGGACGTTCTGATCAAACCTTTTCCAATGGTCGGGACTGTGGCAGTACAAAATACTACCGAATATCATCAAAACAATTGACATCGCTTGGCCTCGCCCAAGGGGCTCCAAGGGGTCACGGCCTTCCTGGAGTTATCGCTTAGCGCCAACGACTCGTATTTAAAGGCAAATTGAGTCGACATTTTCCCCAGCCGGTCTACAAGAGTCTGCAAGTACGAGCTGGTCTCGGACCCACTTCGTTAGCCTCCTACCCAGTGAGTATTACTTAGTGCACAACCATGCACGACCCAACTAATATGTTTGCCTAGTCCACTTCATCGACCATGCGCCTCACATCGCTGTTCATCACTCTCTCCATCGCCTTGAGCGCGTTTGCCATCTCCTTCAACAAGGAAAGAGATTTTAGATCAATTTCTGACGACGAGTTACTTGTCGTCCGCAACTATCTCCTGCAGCGTTCCACCACCTTTGAAGGCACCTTACCTTCGGGCCATGGCAAAGCCTCTACCGATAACAATGACGATATTAACGCATCTATGAAGTTGAAACACCCTACAGACACCAAGCGCAGCGACCACATCTGAGAAACGATGTTTGCGCTACAACGACGAAGCAGAGTAGTAAAACACTAGACTACAAAAGCGTTTGGATCGTTCTCTGTTTGGATCTAAATACATTCGATGTGAAAATCAAGTCACGTGTGAAGTAATAAGCAACAGAATGGCCCATGCTTTTGTATGTAGGGAACCTTGTCAACTTGGACTGACCTTCAACGTGAGCGTGGAAGCTTACCTGACTCTTGGCTGTGATCCTAACCATCTGGGCCTCTGCAAAGGCATTTCTAAACACAAATGGGAAAATCAAGTAACCACGCGCGCCTACGCTTGATTCTGAAACGATCAGCACGATGCTACAGACTTACTCTGAAGGGTTTAAGTTTAGTGGGGAATCGTATCAACTGTCGTCCAACAGAGCATAGAAGCTTACCTGCTCTTGACCTGTTCTCGGCTGTAGTTCCTAGCCACATGGCTCGTCATCACACACATCAGTAAACCTGGATACTCGACATGCATGATCAGGTGTATTCAAGGGGCAAGCTTGATACCGTCATATCAAATTTCAACCCCAGGTTACCTACGCCATCGTGGCTCCTTGCTAAAAAGGGAAGAGAGGATTCGAAGGAAATTACAGATTATACTATACTCTATACTCTCTTTCTCTCACTCTTAGAGCTTTCTTCAAGGACTACACAATCCTTTACGACTCACAGTATGCTCGAAATGCTTGGAGGCACAATAATGTCATAAAGAGGGTCGGAAGAGACAGAGCCAAATTTCAAATGCATCAAAACAGCTCTCTTGACCCTTGATTCTGTACTGCGTACCAACGGATGTAGCTTCTATCGTTTGATCCTTGTATCGACAGAAATCCTATAAGGCAGGTAGCTTGGAATCGCCATTCCTCAGCTGGTCTGCCACAAGTGATACGAGCCGGACTCGTATTCTTCCTTCAAAAAAAACATCCAAGCCCTTTACACCCTCTATCCAGAGTAAGTCTTTCCCCGCGCCCCGCACGCACGAAGTGTCTGCTAATAAAGCTTCGCTGCCTACAGCCCTCAATCCTAACCATGCGTCTCACCCCTTTGTTCATCACACTCTCTATCGCGTTGAGCGCGCTCGCCTTTCCTCTCAATGACGAACCTACCTATTCTCTCGTTTCCCGAGCGAAAGATGCGAATGGTAACCCGATACCATCTGCGATGCGGCAAGAGGGCTCCAATAAGAAGAATCCAAACCGGTCCAAATATGCAGAGCCGCCTAGAGGAAAGGATGTCGTGGGTCCTCCCTTGGAGAATGGAAGATATCCCCCGGAAAGTCTATCCCAGGAGTATAAAGACAAGCACAAGCTGGGAGCTCATTTGGGTAACGGGGAATATCTTCCGCGTCCCCCCATCGGACCCGACGCTCGACGAAGGGATTTGGGCTTTTCGGACGACGAGCTCCTGGCCCTCCGCGACGTCTTCGATTATCTTATTCGCAGACAGCTCGATGAAGATGGGAAACCAATCAAGTCTGCGATGCGCACGCCTTTGAGTCCCCATAAAAGCCGCGTCACATTTCCGGAAGGCAGTGTCATCACCGACGTCGATACGAAAACGCAAAGGCTCGCCAAACAGCCCGGTATCTCTGACCTAAGAGCGGCTGCAGAACAATCTGAACGGGGACGAGAAAGAACTTCTCGACAGGACAAGAGGCGGAGGGGTTTAATCGCATCTCTACGAAGACGCTACCTTGACGATGCTGATGTTCTCGTCGTCCGAGAGTTCCGGTTGAATAAGCCGTCGTTGTAGAAGTGCAGCCGCCGGTTTGGTTAGGGGGTATGAAGTAGAAGACGGGAGTTGGATTCACTTGTTGTACTGTACTTACAGTTAATGCAATAATTTTGGGAGACTCGATTGAAGGCCAGGCCTGTTTGAAGTCATTAGCGATACAAAGGTCATCGACGTTTCGACATTCAACGTTCCAACGTTCCCCGCACCCAGCGCTGAAAGGTAAACAGTAAAACGTGTATAGATATCGATATTAAGTACAACTGTTCGTACCGATATATGTAAGTAAGTATCAGCGATGGATTCCTCCTGGGCTAGCTCCAGTCGCAACGTAATTCATATACATTTCAAAGTATTAAAGATCCGAAATTTGTTCGTTCGTTCGGTCGATCGAGAGAAGACCAAGTCCAATACAAAGTACAAAAAAGTGAACATGCAGACGAATCACACCCTAAACAAGAGCGCAAGTCAGATCGATCCCAGAGAAAAAATTGGGTGAACAATATACCTTAGCCTAAATCCCAAATCCCAAATCCTACTCCTAAACACCAAATCCCATCTCAGGCATCTTCGCCAACCTAAACTCGCTCTCCCCATCGGTCCTCAGGCTCCTCCGCCTCTGTGCAAGGTTGACCACTCTCTCGCTTGAACCCTTCTTCATCATCTCTTTTGCATTCGCAGTCGCAGTCGCACTAGCAGCGGCAATGGCAGTGGCCACACTCAAGAGAGGACTTGACTCCCCCGACTCAATCTTCGGCATAAGGTTATCCGCATCTCCAATACCCACGCCCACACCCACATCATGATCAACGTCTTCGTCTGCTTGCCCTTTCGGAACACCCCCAACTTGAACATGCACCCTCTTCTTCTTCCGCCCATTCTCAAGCTCAAGCGGCGTGCTTGACGGGAGACGTTTGAATTTCGGCCTCGTCACGCTCCTCCCCGTCCCCGTCCTCGTACCAAGATCAGAGCCGCTCCATGACGAGGACGAGCAGGAGCGCCGTCCGGGATCTACAGGGGATACAGTCCCTCCTCCCTCCCCACCCAAAACGCGGGAATCCATCCCGACCTGAGGAACGACAACCTTTGGCCGTTGGTGACCCACATTCTGGGGCATCATGTTCGCAACCCCGGCCCCGGTCATGCGTCCGTCGCCAGAAACAGTCAGCCTCCGGCTGCGCGCGTTCATTTTCGCCTTTGCGGTCGGGCCAAGGTGCAGTTCAGGTGGGCGCTGTGACTGGAGTTTGGTGGACCACGAGGACAGATCCTCTGAGAGTGCAGGCGGGCGGACGACGGTGTAGTGTGATGGTTCTTGAGTTGGATTTATTGAGTCGTGGTGGTGCGAGGGAGAATGAATATGCGGAAGATGAAGTGGTCTATGTGGATGCAAATGAGCCTGGGCTTGCATTTCTGCCTCTACCCCTTGATCTCTGAACTGTTGCTGGTGGTTTTGCATGTTCACATCCTCCAACCCCGCAGCCACCGGATACCCTCTAAGTCCAACCACCATCTCCTCATGATCATTCCTCCAGAAAGTATCCAGCATCCCTGGAAGCGGCGTACGCACGCTAAACATTGACGCCGCACGTCTCCTCGTTCCAGGGCTTAACGGAATCGGTGCCGGTGCTCCACTGGCAGCAGCCATGTCATGTGCAGCGGGAGTTGCCTCTTCCGCCCCACTGGCGATATACTGCGCCCACACATCTTCCCTCGTCATCGGTGTCGCACTCATCTCTATATGGGGATGGACATCCATGTCACTAGCGCCAACATGACCATCGGCGCTACCGGCACTGCTGCCGACGCTGTCTACATGAGCGATTGGAATTGGTGGCACGGGGGGTATAGATATATGCGTCTCGTGAGACATCTGGGACTCATGCTCATGATCGTGGTCATGGGGCCCGAACTCAGGATGGAGCGTCATTTCAGGACGCGAAACGGGCTGGAGATGGGAGAAGAACGGCGCGGCGTCTGGATCGTGGATTGAAAGCACGCCAAACGCAGTGTTAATTCGCGCGTCGGTGTCGATGGGGCTTTGCTGCGCCTGTGGGAGAAGTTGGTTTTGGTTTTGCGTTTGAGCGTGTGCGTGGGGGTTGACGTCGACGTGCGTGGGGAGGTATGAGTGCTATATTGGTTATTGTCAAACAGAACAAAAAGGAAAAGATAGTGGGGAAACTTACTGGATGATTAAATGACTGTTGAACGTGCACCGATGTCGGTTCGTCGGAGGTTCGAAGGAAGGATGACCCAGTGGAGGATGAGACCGATGATGAGAGCGACCCTGCGCCGCTACTGCCTCCCAAATCGAAGCTTCCTCTCCTACGGTCTAACACAGAAGTGATCCAATCAGCGAAAATTATATACTTCAACGAAAAAAGACAACATACTACTGATACTGGCCATGTATTGTTGAAGATCCTTGTCAGCTGTGTATATGCGCAAGGTTAAGGCTGTCTGGCTAGTTTTAAAGTGGCATGTATACGTACCCGTATGGTCAAAGAACGTTTGGTTCCAAACTGGGGACGTTTCACCATACACTCCGGCTCCAGTCCCATGACCTGCATCTGTCCCCATCCATCCGCGCACTCCACCTACCGACTGACCTGTCGTCGAATTCGAATAGAGCATATCTAAGCTTACACCAGGACCAGTCATGTCTTTTACAGACAACCGTTCGTGTTCGCGTCCGTAAACATCACTCAAAAGGGCAGGCGAAGGGTGATACAGCGGATAATGAATGGACGAAGACGAGGAGCTGCAAGATCCATGCTCTCCTTCTGAAGGATCATGTCCTGGTCCTGTGGGCGCAGTTTGGCGGTTAAACTCGACGAAAGTGCATCGAGTCTTTCTTTGAGCGCATCGAGCTGTTTACGAGTGTGTTTAGTTAATTAATATATAAATCAAGAACAAAAGGCGAATAAAATACAAACCACAAGGTTTTGCACCATCACACGCAAGACTGGACCTGACGCACTGATCGCATGATTGCTTAGAGGTAGTAGCTCTGCTTCGTCTTCCGTTGGTTGTACCCCCAACAGGTATATCCTCATCACTATGGCACTTATTAACATGCCTACTCATCAGATCGCTATTGTCCAACATTAGTCAATACTGGCAGAAGACAGAGCTCAAAATAAATCAGGAATACCTGCGGGCAAACTGATCGGTACAGTAGCGACACTTGTAAGGTCTATCACCCGTGTCTAGGCGTGGAGTAAGAGACACGATCGCGGGGGTGGAGCTGGGAGCTCAGAGTGGGACTTACGAGATCGCATGTGGCGCGCGACATGCTGAGGACGCGTAAATGTGGCGTCACAAACTGGGCACTTATGGTCTCCCCCCATTGTGAAAAGGAATCGTCGTCGTCGTCGGGATGAAAAACGTTTTCGATGACGACATCCCCCCCAAATACCATTTCTACGTCATTTCCCACGGTTCTGCAAATTGACCATGCGGTCTTCCTCCATCTGGAAGGCACTTTTGAACCCTCGAATTCACCCTCGTCAGTGGTCATGGTCGTGTGCGTTGCAAAAATTAAGCTTGAGCACATCGGGCGGCGATACAGATGCGCTACATTTGCTGTGTGAATTTATTAATTTCAAGTATTTCCTGGAACATAATTTCCTCGGATGTTTGGAAGGGTGTAGCATCATTTATGTTAGAAGATGACCGCTTGGATGACGACGTTTTGAGATACTTTCATGGAGGAGAAGATTCGACGTAAGCTGTGTTGTGGAGCAGATGCACGTGACGGATAATACGTTGTCCAAATCAGGAAACCAAGAGCCCAGGACGCGTCGAGTTCGTTGACGAGTATAAATAGGATTCATTCATTCCCGTAATACATTACCGACTAGACTGTCCTATAGTTCTTCATTCGCCAACCAACGGTTAATAAGTGCCAACGCCTCATTCGGCTTATCATACGGCACCTACACAAACCCAGCGACTGTCAACCTCCAAAAAATCAAATCAAAAGCGAAATCAACGCACCATATGCCCAGCCCCCTCAACCGTCGCAAACCTCAGCCCTCCCGCACTCCTCGTGAGCCCCGCCCTCTTCCCATCCAACTCCCACTCCTTCAACTCCTGTCCCGCAAACTCTCGCTGCCCACTCCACTCCAGCGCCCGTGTCCAGCGCTCGTTGCCGACCCAGTTGCATATCCAGTCATACGTCCCCACATAGATGAGCACGCGCACGCCGCGCTCGAGCAGGGCTGCGATGCGGAAGGGCGTCGCGGGGTGCTGTTGGTCGTGTGACAGACTGAAGGCGGTAGAGACGGGGCCTGAGCACATTGAGTAGGGAGAGGCAGCGGAGGGGTCGACGCCCAGCATGTCTCGTGTCGCAGAGCTGTTGAGGAATTTCGTGATGTGGCTGTTCGTAGTAGTAAGTAGGAAATTCAAAAGGGAGAAGAAATGGGGTCACGACGTACGCAGTTACTGGGTAACACAGGTCACCTGGCTCTCCTTCGCAGTCCTTGCTGATATCATAGGGATTTTTACCTACATAGATGTCAGCATATGCAGGGCATATTTCTAGAGAAGGAACGAACCCGTTTCGTCAAAGGCACTGGAAAACGCCCCTTCGCAATAATTGTACGCAGCCTGACAGTTAATCTCATCATAAATATCCACGCAGGACGCTTTCATCCATTTTTCGCAACGCGGGACCTAAGTACGGACATGAGATCATGAGATCGGGATCGAGAGTTTTTGAATAGGAACATACCAGTTGCTTCAAATATACACAGGTCCTATTAAAGAAAGTCATCAAGTGAATCCAAGAAACGCAACTCAACCTCGCATGCATGGATGTTTACTCACGAGATATCCGTAATAGGCTTGGTTGAAGCCGCAGTGCACTGCATATCCCAATAAGACAGGATCATGCTGGGTCCGTCCGTCCATCCATTACCTACATGGTGTACAGAAGCATCAGCCAGATGCACAGAAACGAGAAACAGCTTAAAGGAACTAACCAATGATAGCAGACTGCAAGTTAATCGGAGTCAAACCAGCCTCGACGAGACGTGCGTTCTGATCATATACCTCGGCCGCGAAGAGGGGAATATAACGTCCCTGGGGTGGTGTGTTAGGGCCAGAAAAATTAGAAGTACAAGACGCAAGACACAAGACGCACGCCGTACGATTCTCCAGCCATATGGAACGCCCTTCCCTTGAACTTGCTAAAGTTCTCGAAGAAGATCGCAACGAAAGCGGCGATATCAATCGCAGCATCTTCAGAGGTTCCCTACCCAACAGACATATTTAATTAAGAGGCTAAGATGAGAATGCAGGAAATTGGATACGTACGACGTACTCGCCGTAATCGGCATAAGAGTACCCTACGCCGACAGGCTGGTCGACAAAGAACACATTGGCGTTGGAGTTCCATGCCTCATTGAAATATTTCGTGCCGTTGTCGTCCGAGATCCTGCAGGGCCCTAGAAATTAAAAATCGCAGATATTTCGGTAAGCCAGAGATAAGTAAAGACCAAAAGCGCTCGTGCGTACCAAGCTCCATAAACACAGCGAGGGAGGAGGAACATCCGGGGCCTGAAATACGCGTAAGTAGACGTGTCAAATCATAATCATGAAGTCATCTCGCCTCCATTGGTCCAGAATATAACATCGTCCGTGTCCGGATTATTCCTACTCTCAAAGAAGTAGAAAAAGAGGTGTCGCGCCTCGATATCAATGTAACCCGTATATGAGCTATCTCAAAAAATTGTGATCAGTCAATTTACCCCTGAAGGAGCAGTAGTAACAAACTGACTTGACACCCCCATCACAGAATTCCGTCTTCTTAATCCGCACACCATGAGCCGGGAACGCAGGATGGCTCATAAAGGTATAATCGTCCTTAGAAAGCACCGAGAGACTCTCCAATGGGGTGAACAAGCCTTCATCGTACGCCTGATAATCTGCCGTCCAGCCGCTAGCAGCTTGAGTCCCGTATATACGCGACGGAGGCTGTCCTAGAACTTCCTGAGAACATAGTACCGTCGTAGCGAGGAAAAGCGCGACACTGGTTCCAGCGTAGAGCCTCTTGAATAAGGAGACCATTGGCGTTTTCGCTGCTTAACGACGGCAATTGAGGAGAACTTATAAGCGGGGGTATGTGGGAATTCATGGCAAGCGATATGTGGCTTCCCATATGGGCCAGATGAGATTAAATTAGCCGTTAGCTTGCATTCAGGAACCACGTGGACAGAAATTCAGGTTGACGGCTTGATCGCTGTCGGCCACGACGAGCACGAGTAAAGCACTGACCGCTTTTGCATCTTACATCCTGCATGCATGTCCGAGCCCTCACCGACTCGTCACCAACGCATCAGTCGACGAAACAGCGTTGACCTCCGACAACACGCTCTCCTCTCCACGACCACGACCACACCTCCCCCAGGACAAGACTGGCATCGCAACCCCGTATTCGCGCCGCCCGCGAGTCTGCTAAATTCCCGCAGGTCTTCACTCGCGTCGCTCGTTGAACTAGATATCGACCGTATTGGCAGACGACGCGGGAGTAGGGTTGAGATTGTTGATGAGTACAAGTCACCCACAGTACCCACTGAGCCTGCGTCGCCAGAAGATGGGTCTAACTTTCGAAGGAATCTGCAGATTGATATGAAGGGTCTTGTTGGGGATGCGGTGGGGAATGTACGTGCGCCGTTTACTTCTCACAGGAATTAATTCTGACTGTGATTAGATGAGTATAAGTCCGTCGTCTCGCGACATTGTATTAGCAGCGTAGGTGTTAATTTTCTACAATAATTTGTGGGCTAATTCTTTCATTGATTTATAGACGCCGAGGACTATTTATTATCGACTTAGAAGCACCTCTGAAAGTGCCTCGGTTCCTTCCACAGGGTGGGACATGGGACGTAGCCGACGTCCAATGGAACCCTCACCCCTCACGCGCTGAATATATCGTGTCTACCTCCAGCGAGAAACTGTAAGATATATAAGAGACCTCATTCAACCTGCTGACAATTTATAGATTAATATGGAATCTGCTCTTAGTAGGGAAAACGTCAATCGAGTTCATTCTCCAGGCGCATTATCGCGCTATAACCGACATAAACTGGCACACTACTGAGTGCGACACTGTCATTAGCGTTGGTATCGATTCTTGGCTCTGGGCATGGGATCTCCGCACAACGCGAAAGCCAACATTGGGCCTCTCCGCGTTCAAAGGTACTCTCAAAACATAACCATCCCATTCTCGCTCTAAAACGTCCGCAGCCGGTGGTACACAAGTAAAGTGGAATCGTCAAGACGGGAACATCCTCGCCTCTGCGCACGCTGACGAAGTCCTCATCTGGGACCGACGGAAAGGTTCCCTCCCGCTCAAACACATCAAAGCCCATGGAGCCAAAATCTACGGCATCGACTGGTCCCACGACAGGCGGGACGAGCTCATCACCTGCTCGCTCGACAAGACCATTAAGATCTGGGACACGTCTACGGCCACCTCCGCCTCTGAGCCCCGCACCACCATCTATACATCGTACCCTGTATGGCGCGCACGCTCTCTCCCGTTCGGGCGTGGTCTCCTCAGCCTCGCGCAGCGTGGGACGTCGGGGCTGGAGATGTACGGAGAAGGAAGGCCTGAGGCGCCGGTGGAGCGGTTTGAGGGGCATACGGACGTTGTGAAAGAGTTTGTGTGGAGGAAGGGTGGAGAGGACGAGTATCAGCTAATTACATGGTCCAAAGACCGTACTCTGCGTTTCTGGCCTGTCGTGCCCGAAGTAATGCAGGTACGCACGAGTCCATCATGTCTTAATCTCTGTCACTAAGTTATAATATTATTATAGCAAGTTGGACATACCGTATCGTCCAGCAGATCCCGCCGTTCCTCAGGAGGCGATCGCTCTCCTACCATCTCCTACCGCAACCCCCCAGAAGGCACAGAATACCTCCCCGCGCTCTCTGCACCCGTCGGGCACCGCTCAATCCTCGCAGAAGTCCGTGCCCCCCTCCCCCCACTTGTTGCACCCGCGAAGAAGCACGCACGTAGCCAAGGCGGGACCATGAGCCGCGGTGGGCCAAACAACCATTCCGCACGGATGGCTGTCGATGCGATTACATGGCTGTCGAACGTCAAGGTCGGGGAGCGCAGAGGAAGCAGCGAGGGTGGACCAGAGAGTGTGGAGGGAGATAGGCTTGGGGAGAGGCTGCTCGAGTATCAGTTGGAAATGGATGCCGAGTATGAGAGGGATAGGGAGAGGGAGAAGAGGAAAAGGAGTGAAAGTCGGGCGAGGGGCGATCGAGAGGTTGAGGCAAGCCAGAGTCAAACGCAGCTACTGCAGGACGAGTAGGTGCAGCTTTTCTTAATGCTCATGTAAATGCTGACAACTGTCTAGAATAACCTCAGTGCTGAAAAAGCTGCACCCTATGAAGGTGAACCTCGAAAAGGTGAGAGGCTAACCACATAATCCCAAAGCTCTGCTGACTGAAACTCATCTTAATATCCAGCACGATCTCTCCAAGAAACGGACGTGTACAATTGGTCTCCACGGCCCTTGGGGTGGATCCACTTCCGTCTTCATCCGTGTCACCTTCACCTTTCCGCGCGAATACCCTCAGGCCGCACACCCGCTCGGCACACCCACTGTCGACATCGAGCGCAACCCGCTTATATCCCTGAAAGACCGTGCATTCATGCTCCGGCGCCTTGCGAACCTTCGCGAACAGCGCCCTTGTCTCGAGACATGCTTACG
The DNA here is from genome assembly GCA_018220975.1 of Tephrocybe sp. 9980TJB. NCBI lineage: Eukaryota > Fungi > Basidiomycota > Agaricomycetes > Agaricales > Lyophyllaceae > Tephrocybe > Tephrocybe sp. 9980TJB. The sequence continues at coordinate 68,501 of JABAJU010000107.1, forward strand.
GTTTTTGTTGTTCCGTGACGAGGACTATCACCCTGGGACGCACATCCTTATGGAGTCAGAGTCCTCTTCGTCTGAGGATGACGACTCCCCGCTTCTGGCTCCCCGAGGAAAACGAAGCAGTAAGGATAATTCATCGACGACGCTTAGAACTGTGAAGAACCTCGTTGAGCCTCGGACGTCGCAAGGAATATTTGGCCCCAATGGTATAAATTCTTCTGCTACCTACTAACAGTCATTCTGATGTCTACTATGATCTAGGTGAACTAGTTTGCTTCTTCCGCTCACCAACCCATCTTGTGCGGAATGTACTGCGTGGGCTCTCAGACTCACCAGCGCCCTCCGAAGGTCGAGTTCCCACACCCTCCGTTACAATTGAACCTGCGCAAGCACCTCGTACATTCCAAGCTCCCTCCCTAATTTCCGATGCCGTGCGGCGCCTCAGTCTGTCCGCGAAAGACCGACCACAAAAGCCATTCGAATTGCGCCGTCTCAGCATTCGACACAATATCGAACGGGTCATGACGAATCTGCTCACCCTGCAGCTTAATCCAAGTGGGGCATCGAAAGAATCACGATCGAATGGCGAAGAGCAAAGGCCTTTGGGAGACCTGCTGAAAAGCTACGCATTGCTTGCAGCTCCACCACGGGGCACCGTTTTCTTGAGCCCGACCACAAACCTTGCTGGTGCTGATAGGAAGGTTGCGCGCGACTATGTGTTTGGAGATGCAGAAGATATCGGACAGCTTGGTTCTGGCAGTGGAGTCGATGGCGGTTTAAAAGAGCTTTGTGCCCTGAATGCTAGAATGGCGAAAAAGCATGGTCGATATGATCATGAGCGTGCATTCAGAATGGTCGAGGCCTTTGTACCGTCGCCTTCGCAAAAGTTTCCTAGGTTTGATACGCTCGCGGTGAAGGTGATAACAGGCATGTAAGTTGTGCGCCTTTTTCTTTAATAGTATCTTGACTCAGCTACCTCTGCAGTTACGACGATTTTGCCAAAAACAAAGATGTGCAAATGCTGGCCATGTTATCAGTCATCCTGCTTCAAACTTACGACCTGATGGGCGCGAACGTACCCATTGCTCCGATTTACGGCGGGGATGATTACTTTAGCCTCGCAAGACCGAGTCCTCGAACCGACAGGCCCTCCATGTGGCGTCGCCCGTCCACTCCGACTATCCCACAAGCACAGCCCGGAACGTCGTTGGCATCTTCCACCTCCTCTCGCGGCTCGTGGTCTAGCCTATTCAACACGGGAACTATGCGCCAGTTTATGAGTGGAGTCCAAGACACGCTCAAGGAGGGTTTGACTACTCCCTTGGAGGGACCATCCAATACCGATCCTTCGCCGCTGATACCGTCAAGTTCCAGTGCCACTACCTCCACGCGACCGCGTATTCAGCTGCCTGTTCAACTTGAGGTCTCGAGATATTCTGCAGACAGTATCCGCAGGCAACACAGGCAGGGACTACTTGGCTCCGAACCCAAATCACCCGTGTCCCCGTCGAAGTCATGGAATGAGACCGGGTCACAGGTGTCGAAAATAATACCATCTTCATCTTCTGTGGCGAGTCGCCGGACACCATTGACGCAAGTCTCCGATCCAAGTAATACTGCTGCTGTTGAACATAAACGGATGATTGTGTTTCAGCCATCCACAGAAGGTGAGATGGAAAGGTTCGTCCTTACATGTTTTAGTGACTCTTTTTCTCATTCATACCTTTTCTAGGCCAGCCACATTATTCACCGCATCCTTCTTGAGGCGGCTCAGGCTGCATGTCCATGCCTACGCGGATCTTCTATGCCGATGGCAAATGCATCATAAACGCCTTGAGCTTCTAAAGTCGGTCAAAAAGCAAAATGTGCCTGTTGACAAGAATCAAACACTGACAATAGGTAAGTTTCTTACTAACATTGCTCTTCTGAGATTCATCTCTGTTCTTTAGGCCTTGTTCGGACATGTACGACATGCACCTTTGTCATGCCTTACAAAGCTAGACACTGCCCATCATGCACTTCATCTTGTTCTATGCCAAAATGCAGTATCTGTCGACTTCCTGTCAAGGGTGAGTGAGAAGTCAATATTGTTGTTTTACATACTGACTGTTTTTGCACCAGGCTTATCAAGAAGCTGTCTGCAGTGTTTTCATGTCACACACATATCTTGTTGGAATAGCTTGGATGTTCCTATTTGTCCAACAGGTTGTGGGTGCTTCTGTAATGGTCTTGATGAGACACAAACACGGCCATCTAGTCAGCATGGAATGGCATTATCTCCTCCTTCAACAAATATGATTCTTTCTGCTTTTTCTTAACTTCCACTGTAGAGTTGGATAGATATATACTGTAACTCTGTAACACTATTGTGCTCATTTCACTATTTGTACAGCTCTGTGCAACTATCATTTAAATTGGTCATTTGTCATTTTAGATCCAGTTACATCTCTTTTCATGGTAACTCATAATATGTTGATTGAAAGAAGGCTTCAAAAGTGTATAGATAAAAGGTCCTATATAGCTAAACTCATCAAGAAAGATGTTTTCTATAAATTTGAGTCTATTTGTTTCCTCAAATAGTGTCTTTGAATTGAGTAAGGCATTTTGGTGAAAAGTCCACCACTTTGAGAAAATGAATTAAAAATAAAAGAATATTTATGAAAAATAGGAGAAATCCAAAGAATAAGTCAATAGAAATATCATGTAGCCTCAATAGGATGTATGGAGTGTTTGGTGAGATTGCAGTAGGTTTTAACAAATTGCTTGAGCCTTAAAAAGTATGCCTATCTGGTGAGAATCAGTTATGACTAGTCACAAAACTAGTTAAAACCAGTTTTAGGCTTAATCAGTTTTAACTGATGATAACTGTTATATATAACCAGTTTTGTAGGGTAGATGCACACTTTAACTACCTATAGAGTCCTTAAATATGTCAGATAGATGGGAAATAGCTAAGATATGGACCAAATACAAGCATCTCATGCTTCAAAAGTGTTTTGTTAATATCTCACTGAATACTTATCTGTTAGGGCAACATTACACAAGGATGAAGCAGGCTCCCATAAGGTCAAACTGAAGGAAGTGCAGGTGCAGACAGAGGCAGGAATAGAAGTGGAGAGAGAGTAGAGGTCAAGTGTTCACACTAAGTGCTGTTAGGGCAACACTACACAAGAAGACAAGCAGAGGAATAGGGACAGAGGTAGGGATATAGACAGAAGCAGAGAGGGAACTAAGGACAGGAGATGAAACAAGAAACCTTAAGTGTTTACACTAAAGTGCAGTGGAAATCCTAAGAGAACTCAAATGAGAACTCCAGGTATGACATTGCTGAATATATATATACTAACAGAAGGCTTTGCTAAGGCTGTGTAAATAAAAGAACTGTAAAAGACTGTGCTAAGGCTATACAAAAGGCTGTACTAAGACTATGCTAAGTCTATGTACACTGCATGGCTGTGCTACAAGCTGCACTGGATGAATGAATAGGAGATAGAAAGAGAAGGATGGAATGGTGGTTGCATAGGGTTATGAACCTGAAGGAAAATGTAATTAGATACAGGAAAAAAACAAGTCCTAACAAGTGCAGTGAAAATCCTAAGAGAACTTGAATGAGGGGTAGAAGGGAATCCAAAGTATATTAGAGAAATACATGGTCAAAACAACCTATACTACTAGTGATGGACAAGGGTTGAGTAACCCATGGTGGGTTATGGATATGGGTAGTATGGTAATGAGTTGAGGGTCATGATATTCTTACCCACCAAAAACCCATACCCACCAGGCAGGTTTGGTGAGTATATTTGACCTGTACATAGTGATTGAAGGTGATCGAGTTCATGATCAAGAACTATATAGTTATTTGTGGTATACAAAAATTTGACTTATTCTAGCCAATCACAACTATACACAAAGCTATCCCTTTAGCTGAGCCTGTCACTGGAAAGAGAAAGCAGGTTGCATCATCTCAGGTTCTCGACAATGACAATATTGATCCCAAATCTGCTCAGAGGTAAAAAGATCATCAGCAGGAGCTCAAGTATACCAGAAAAGTGGCTGAAACAATCCTACCTGACAATAATGAAGACAACTGAAGCACTCTGTAAGAAGCCATCACAGTGCCACCATGCCTAGGTTGAGGAGAATGATAATAACAATGTAATAAAAGGTTCTAATGCTGGCAAACCTGCACCAGATGACAATGATGATGACATTGAGATTGTATCTGCATCAGTGAAAAAAAGAAACAGATATTGAGGAGCTTTATGAGTATATATAATTTATTCCAGAAGCTCAATAACTCACTATTACAAAGGCCACATTCAAAGCACTTAGACATCACCAATATATGCCTTCTACCATGCTGATCCTGATATAAAATACATTAATGATCAGCTTGTTTATGAATTCTGCTGCTTTTTGAGGGGATGCTGTAGCATTGTTCAAAGATATCTTGATACGGCTGATCACAAGTCCACAAAAAATCTTCAGCATCATGCAGTTCAGTGTTGGGATAAAAATATTGTAGAAGAAGCTGATAAGGCTCTCAATTTGAAGTCAGCTCAAGAAGGGCTGAAGAATGCCAAAAAAAATGAAGAATGGGTCAATTACAGCAATATTTGAATGAGTGGGAAAGGGAAAAATAATGTACTCTCATCACCAAATGTCTCCAACAGAAACAAGGTATGTAGTACTCCTCTCCAACTTCCAATGACTGTCTTGACATGCTTTTAGGATTGAAATTGTATGATGATGTGCTGAAAGTATGAGGCCATTCAGTATAGTCAAAGACACACCATTCAAACGCCTCATGAAAATGAGAAGACCAGAATATTACTTACCTTTGCACCACACAGTAGCTTGTGATGTACATGAGGTCTTCAAAAAGATTCAGCAACACATTGCAAACATGCTGCAGGTGTGTTAGCTATTTGTCAGGGCAACACTACACAAGAATGCAGCAGGCTCCCACAAGATGAAACTGAAAGACAAGCAGAGGGACAGAGGTAGAAGCAGAGAGAGGACTGAGAACAAGGAATGAAACAAGA